>OU343061.1:40064605-40543200 GCA_910593695.2 Ocypus olens
TTTCCGGCAATTGTACCAACTATATAAAGTATGTTCAATAAAAAAAAAACCTCAAGTGTGCCATGATTTTTTATTTTTAAAAGTTTAAGTTGGTAACACAAATTGAGGTTATGTTACTTGTTCCTACCGATGAATTAATTTGCAGAGAAATCGTAGGTTCATCTTCCAAAATGTCTTGGGCTGTGTTAATAGCATCTTGAGTTCGTTTAACTGGTCCACCACTTCCTGGTTTACGGAGACATAACAGATCATGATAAGGTATTTTTAAATTCAATTCCGAAGATGTGTGCCAACTTAATTTTTTTTAAATAAAAAATCATGGCACACTTCTTTTTTAATAAACATTTGATATTTTGGTTTAAATAATTTTGGATCTTTCTAGAAAACAAGCTGTATTTTTGAGGTTAGATCTTATTACAATAGGCTGAAATTATATAAAGCATTGCTGCGCAGAGTATCTTTCTCACAGATACAAACTTGTATTAAGACTTCAATAATTATTTTAATAATCCTTTCATGACCTGGCTCGTAACAAAACACTGTGTTACTTTAATTTATAAACTGGTGAGAAAGAAGAGGAGATATACTAGACGCAAACTTAAGTGGGAGATGCTCGATTCGGATTTCATGCACAAACAAGACCGGTGTAAATGTCCGTCTCCCGGTTTTGTTTTTTTTTTTTTTACTTAGGCTGAGCCACTCAGTCACACACGGCTGTTATTTGTGTATTTTTGTATGAATAAATGTGAATAAAAGAAGAAATGAATAATGTAAGACATATACAACCACAAACCCGAGCGAATACTTTTTGATCGCCGAAAAATCTTCCTCCTGGGATGGGAATCGAACCCACATGGCCGCGGTGCAGCCGGCACAAGCGCTCGCCTCTACCCACCACACCAAGGGGCCGCCCAACCCCGGTTTTGTGGTATAATTTATTATTATTATTAATCATTCAATCCAAATCATGTACATTTTAACAAATTACTTAATTTTGATTAATTACTAAGTTAAGAATTTTGATTCCAAATTACAATCAAAATGTACTTGCCTCCAATGTTAAACAACAATTAAATTGCCAATTAAAAACATCATAAACTATTTATTTCGCATTTAGTTATTTTTCATACTCGCCAACAAGAATATCATCCCAACCATGACCTACTCTGTTTAAAAGAGCTAAGGGATGATAAATATGCTTCTACGCTACTTAAAAAATTGTAAAATCTAGAAAAAGTAGTGATATATTGGCACATACAAAAAAGAAAACTTACGGAACAATCGTCATCACAGTTGCAGCCAACGAGAAATTCTGGATCGAGATTCAAATGCACTCCCTCCATCGGCATTCGCTTAGTGGAGTAGTTTACGAAGTTGTTCGGTTTACCATCGACATAATTTACAACAGGAATTTGAATTTCTTCTTGGCCTGTGTATTAGAAATAAAGATGTGTGATTGTGAGAATTATTTAAGCTAAATTAACTACAGGGTTATACAGGGTGTCATATATTTGTTTCTCATTGATCGCTTGGTGAAACATTATGTTAATATAGGTTTAAAAATTAAAATTCACTTGGTTTATTTCACGATTAAATTGCTTTATTTTCTACTAGTTTCGGCTTAGTGCCATTTTCAAGAATTAAACTCTTGAAAAATAAAGCAATTTAATCGTGAAACAAACCAAGTGAATTTTAATTTTTAAACCTATATTATACAGGGTGTTCCATAAATATAGCGACAAACTTTTAGGGGTGGTAGGGGACATCGGAACAAACATATTTTGTTCACTTTTTGAATTACTTACCTGCAGAGAGATCTTTAATGACGGGATTATTCGGTTCAAGGATGAACTCCGCCAGGCACCGCACCCAGAAATCGAAATTGAAGAGATCCACGCCGAGCTGACTCTTGGTGGCCCTAAGGTACGTGTGCAGCTCCTCCATGTTCCTCACCGTTTTGCCGCAGGGCGTTTTATAAACAACGTGCGGCTTCTTTCCCTTGATTTTGTAGTGCAGCCGGTAAAACCCACAGAGCAGCGGTTTCGCCAGGGCGCCGTAGCCCTTCAACCGCTGCAGCGGAGTGTGCATCTCCTTCTGGCACGCCTCTGAACAGTTGTGGTGTTTGTAGATCTTCGCGTTGGGGTTTTGTTTCCTCGGCGTGTAGTACTGAGTAAAAAAAAAACAAATGTTTATTAATGCTATTTGTTGGACGGTGGGCTACTTTCCAAGATTCAAGCGACTGCAAGTCTTAGGTTACCATTCTGCTGGGCCCGCACATTTACCCACAGATAAATTTAATTATTACCACATTTTCTACATGGATACGTATAAAAACATTTTTCGGTAATAAAAAAAACAACTTACGACAATTTTTCCTGGCGGTCCATCATTTTTATCGATGGGCAGGAACGGCTTGGTCGTCTCATTAGTAGGCAGAGAGCTGCGAGTGCTCTTCTTTGCAACAGCACGTTGTTGCACAGCAGCCTTATTTTCTTTCTCTTCCTTAACTTCCGGAGGGACAAAGATGACATCTGGATCATCCCTGGTGTACTGCACGTACGGTTTGTTTTGCTGTATTAAAAAAAATTACGACATCAGAAATGAACATACCTGGAGTTCATTCATTTATTCACATCCGTGCCTCTTCTACCCATCGGGTACAGAGGTAATACCGGAAGTTGCCATTCAATAAACCAGGGGTCTCCAAACTACAGTCCGCGACCTCAACGAGTCCGGCCCGCGACAAGCAGTAACATTTTCCGTAGATGTCACATTTTAAAAATTTTTGTAATAGGTTTTGAAATTAGTTTGATTATATCTTGGCCCATTAGGTTATGAAGAATTGTGTATACAGCCCACGATGGGCAATGTTTGGAACTTACCAATGATGTTGTAACCGCTCGCGGCGTCCTCTGCCTGTGCTGCAATCGATTCGTGGCCGCCTGCTCCTCTTTGTACATCGTGTTGAGACGCCTCGAGCCCCTGTAGATCCATTCGCTCCGGCCTTGCGAGTCGAAAAATATCTGCGCCAAGGAACAGTCGACGTTCATCACCGTGGCAATGTACCACTTTCCACGGAACTCGGTTCTGATGGTCTGATACTTGGACAGCATGACCATCATCCTGTTCGGGTACTCGGTGATGTACTTCTTGATGAAGGGCCTCGAGGCCTCGTTCACGTCCTCCCACACATCCTTGCTGCTCTCCAGTATAAGGTAGACGTTGTTGTAGTGCACGTAGTGGGCATAACCATCATCGAAGAATATTAGATACCTAAAAACGGAAAAAAATTGTATTTATAAAAAATCAAAATGATACAATCGTTAATGATCAACAAGAATTGTATTTAAAAATATCATTGTTAACATTTATGTTTAAATTATAAATTATGGAGTCTTATACTACATCTACCCATAGATTAGACGTTTTGACAACTTGAGTGACAGATAGGTTGCCAAACAACTTTCGCCACGAAACTTTGCGGGAAATGTAAAAATTGAAATTGTAATTTATTACAAAAATCGCGCTCACATAGTTTAGAACGTTCTCCATGGCAGAAATTCGAAAAATAGTTAAAACTCAAGAACAATAATAACAAACTGACAATAATGTGTCTGATGGCGACTTTGCGTATGAATATATTGGAAATATACCGGTACCAACCTGCCGTGCTGCCAAAATTACATTTTTTCATAGCCGTGTTGATATTTTTCACTTTCTAGTGTTTGTCTAAAAAAGTCTAATTTATCGGTGGATATGGTATATTAAAATTATATTTAACTAGAGCTGCTGCTGAAGGTACTATTCTTTCGTATAATAAATTTTTCTGTGGCGTCGGAGACACTTACTGGCAAAATAAAAAACAAGTATGTACTTGACTAGAAAATTAATTCATGTATTACCTGTATTTATTTGCAGCGGTGGGCGGTTCTCCGACAACTCCTGGGTAATAAGCATCACGCCTACAATTTTTCAATTCCCCAAACTCCTTGAAGAGGGCGACCACTCTGGCGCCAACCTCGAGGCGGACGTTTGCCGGGGTGGAGTACGCGAGCTCCCGACCGTTGACCACCCGGTTACTGGGCACTTTTTTGTTGGTCTCCCTCGAAACCTTGTAGAGCAGAGTGCCGGGGTTCCCACCGGTGGCCGCTGAAGCGGGACCGAGTAAGATCTCCAGTTTCACCTTTACCCACGAGCACAGAGTGGCGTTGCGTTGCGCGAAATAATAGTTCCCTGTAAAATGAATTCTGTGATAAAGAAAGGGAATGGTTAAATAAAGTATCAATCATAACCACTGACTTCTAAGGTTGGGGTGTATCGCACCCCTAGTGACTATTGAAGGTTAAGCAAAATACACCTAAATAATTCTCCAACCGTGATACAATTTAAAAAAAAAATCAAACAAAAGTTTCTTTGATGTAAACAAGCCATCGTTTAAATATATTTTTAAGATACAGGGTGTTCATTTTAATACGCAAATTTGGTAACGTTTCCTTTTTCAAACATCCTGTATATTTTTACATTTTGTTAAGATTGATTATAGAGAATTTTTGTATCATTTTTTTTAAATAAAATGCATCATTTTTGAGTTATTTACAATTACAGATTCCTGAACTTAAAATAAAAAATATTTTATATGCATTATCGAACATTTTTATTACGTAATGCATTTTAACGTCCCAATTATCCTAGGAATTATCGTTAATGGCAATTTTACATTTAGATTTCTAGACCTGTCACGTTTTAAATGGTGGCAATCGTGATAAGCTTCACCAAAAACAGTTTAACAATGAGCTCAAACTGTTTAACAATAATGTTCATTATTATACAGTTTTTAATGCAACAAAAAATCCATTATTATATCAAAGTACGAATAACTTATTTATATGTCTAGGGACACTAATGTGTTAAAACACAATTATTAATAAACTCACCAATTACCAACGCAGGTTTCACAACTTCCCCTTTAGGAGGTAAATCAGCAGGTGGTGTAGAAAAGTCTTCTTCAGTTTTCTCAGTTTTCGCCTCCTGCTTGACTCCCGACACATCAATATCTTCTGCAAAAAAAAATACCTTTTATAATCACAACTGAGAAATAATCTTTGATTAGTTGTGCAACAAATTTTTCTTAATGAAACATAACAAATACCAATGATAATTGATTTAAAAAAAAGTACAACAATTATGAGAAATTAAATTATTGCCTTTACAAAAACTCACTTTTTATTTGATTGTTTGAGGTTTGTTGGGTTGCTGCATTTTTCGGGAATGACAAAACACGAGATGAGTTAGTGCCGGACTCTTCAATGATCAATTCGGGCACCGATTGATTTTTCACGCGTAGTTTTCCGAATAGTCCCATAAGCATGTTGTCGACCTCTTTCCTTATGCTGTCCACCATTGTTTTAACTTCCGTATAGGAATCTATGAGAAATACACATTCAACAAAAAATGTACGTAATGAAAGTTATACATATGTACACTCTGTTCATATTTTATTCTCGCAACAGTAGGCTTTGTTAGGGTGACATTTCTGTTGGTAGTAAAAAAGTTACTAACAAACTTGTCATTGCATTTTTTGGTCATGTGTAATGCAATGTTGCATTTTGCAGTAATCTTGCAGTTTATGATGCTAATGAATGAACGGAAGTAAACGCAACAACTTCAGGCCAATATTTGCTACGTTGCCGAATTTCCTGTCTCGCTATAACGTACGTTAAATAAAATAAAATATAATTAAACTTCTGTGGGTGAAACTACCAGTCGGTTCAAAAGGAATTGTTACCAACTAATGAGTTAAAAAATTAATTAATTAAATAAGTCAGGAAAGTAATTTGATTCTCTAGAGAAGTCTTGAAGAGTTATGTGTTTGGATTATATACAGTATATTTTTTTTATCGTGGGCCATAGGGTTTTACATGCTAAAAATTATACCTCGTGTTAATGTATATTTTATCATAAAATTTTGAAAGAAATTTTAGTTAGTAATAAATCAATTATTTTTCTACATGTATCCCGATCGTCCGGTTCCGAATTTATTCTAATTAAGCGCATCATGTAGAAAAATAATTGATTTATATTACTAACTAAAATTTGCTTCAAAATTATATGATAAAATATATATTAACACAAGGCATAATTTTTAGCATGTAAAATCCTATGGCCCACGATAAAAAAAACATACTGTATACATTTTGAATACTCAGTAGTAGTACTAATAAAATAAGGTATTTTATTCCACAATTTTTACTGTTTATTGCGACATAGAATTCTTAGAAAATGTCATAAAAGTCAAAACCAGTCTAGGAATAAAAAAAGTAAAATTGTGAAAAAACCAAGCGCCTTATTTAATTTCGATCGAATACTACATAATGTTAAATGAGAACCAAACACACGACATGTATTATAAAATAATCTTTAAATATGCAATTTAAAATCATTAATTAATTTTAAATTACTAATATTACAAGTAATAATAACCCCCAAATTATAAGGAGCATACAACAAAAATTGAGATTTCCAATGACAACTTCGTCATCATTTTTTGTTCTATGCTCGATACATTATTTTTTACTAGAACAAATGGACATCAAAACCTTCATGTAAAAATAAAAATCTAACCGGTATCAATTGAACAAATCTTCACGTAACCATACAATACGCACCCATATTAGCATTATGTTTCTTCTCCAAATGCTTAATAGCCTCGTCCACCTTTTCCTCGTACTTAACCTTCTGGCAAGCCTGCATGTAAACTTCGTCGAAGTTCTCCTCGAGCATCTTCAACGTGTCCGGATCGATATCGACGTCGACGCGCTCGCAGTCCTCCTCCTCGGAATCGGAGTCGTCGATGGCGAACGTCTCGTCCCGGACGGGACAGTCGATCTCCATGACGTTATCCCCGCCCGTGAACGCCCCGTACAGGCGGTCGTAGTGGTGGATCGCGATGTCGTAGCAGTTGCGGCATATCTTCTGGTTGCGGTTTGAGTCGTTGCGCACGCGGTAATAAGACATGCAGAAGATGGGGGGCGTGAAGAGGTCCACGCCGCTCTTGCACTCGTAGTTGATGCATTTGCGATCGCCGACCGGCACCTGCCCGACCAGATCTATAAAATCGGCTGGGAAGTTGAATGGTTAATGGCTTGGACAAGAGCGGCGTTTGTAAACAATGTGTTTTGTTTTCGGGTTTAAAAATTTTGAGGTTATAGCAGCTTACCGGGTCCATCGTCGTCGTCTAAGACGATGACCGTTTCCTGTGGTTCCGATTTGGGTTTCTCCTCTGCGGGAGCGTCCACCACGATTACGTTTGGTTCGCTTGTTGCACTATTTTCGCTCATTGTAAGTGTTTACACCACAAATCAGCCGCAGCACACACAAACAAACAGCGATCTACGACGCCATTTTTGAAGCGGAATTTTCTAGTAAACAAGCGTATTTATGATGGTACCCCATTTTAATTGTTTAACCAATAGTTTGGTGATAAAATAAACCTATAGTGTATACAAAAAAGAGCTACTTTTGCAAAGCAACTTCATTTATGCGTCAACAAAAATTAGTAGAAACTGGCTTGCTTCGCTGGACAAACTTTTCTAGAATGTGTATATTTTATTGCCTACACCAAAGCTTAAACATTATGGCCCACATTCATAACTCACATTTAGAGTAGCTTGAGAGTAAATTATGAAAAACTGAGAGAATAATATGACAACGTATCATTTATTTAGGCAGGAAATTGAAACAATAGAAAATAAATACAACGAAAATCGAAGAAATTTTGCAAAAATACGTACACTTCTATGCAATCAAATTAAGCACACTAAATATGTTCCAGTTTAAAGCGGACTTTCTGGTTACGAAAATATGTAAATTTGTCAATTTCCTTCATTTCAGTGACGGTTCGCGGGTTTTTTTCTGGTACGGCCTAGGAACAAGAGGTGGTAATACAGATAGGTGCGGTCACGCAGCCAGCCGTCTCTGCAACTGACCCTACCTATCTGTATTACCACCTCTTGTTTCTCGGCCGTACCAGAAAAAAACCCGCGAACCGTCACTGCTGCATTTAGATAAATATTCAAAAATTCGAATTATAACGAAAATAGACGATGATTTTTAGTCTCGTCTTGGTTTTGACTTTTTAATAAAAGTGTTATTTTCAAATTATGGTGATTTATCATTTATTGAAAATGTTGCAGACCCGAATTTTACAACTAAAATATTGTAAAAAATACTCATAAGACTTGTGCTTAATTTTATTATTAATTATAATTTTATTTTTTAATTGGAAGCGTAGAGCGCCATTCTATGTTAGCAACAAACATAATTTACAGACATCCATGAATTTCTATTGTGCGCCATCCAACATTAGCGGCGCAAAGCTCAATTTATTTTTCCTATGGCTTGTCATTGCTTGTCTGCCTTCAGCGCGCGGTGCAAATGGAAATTATAAATCATTTTTATAAAAATTACAAAATTCTCTAAAATTACGGAATAGTAATTTCCTATAAGGTTATAGAATTCTATACAATAATAGAATCCTATAAAGTTATAGAATTTTATAAAATTATAAAAACCTATAAATTTATAGAATCCAGTAAAATTGTAGACATCTATAAACAAATAGAATCCTGTGAAATTGTAGAAACCTATAAATTTATAGAATTCTGCAAAATTATAGAAACCTATAAATTTATAGAATTCTGCAAAATTATAGAAACCTATAAATTTATAGAATTCTGTAAAATTATAGAAACCTATAAATTTATAGAATTCTGCAAAATTACAGAAACCCATAAATTTATAGAAACCTATAAGATTATAGAAACCTATAAATTTACGGAACTCTGTAAAATTACAGAAATCCATAAATTTATGAAATCCTGTAAAATTATAGAAACCCATGATATTATATAGTTCTGAACAATTACGGAAACCTATAAAATCATAGAATCCTATAAAAATAAAGACAAAAAATTATAGAATGCTACAAAATGCAACCAGTGACGCCGCCCAAAGGTTACAATTTACTGGGACTGCCAACGGGTACACAAATCAAAAAAGGTTGATAACCGCTAACACAGACAATAGCTAGAACTTCCAGCCTTTAATATATAGGATATTAAAGTTTTTTTTTGGTAATGCGGCCCGTGGCTTGATGTGGCCCTTGGTGGTAAACGAGTTTGACATGCCTGGGCTAATTCCAACAAATGCAAAGTTATTTCAAAATTTCATTGCCATCTTTGATCGATTGAAAGAAGCAACTAAAAAAATTCCAACGCCATCTGTGGTGGTTCGTGTATTTACAAAAGCGATCGATTGAAAATTTTCGAGTTTTTCACGCTTACAATTAAGAAATTTGGAAAAATGGCCCTGATCTCAGAAGGTACCAAAGACCGCCTCTCCATGGTGATTAACGTGTCGAAAACAGTCTTCCACTATGGTTTTATTCCCACCGTACTTTACCTGGGTAAGTGCAACATAACCTCAACGATAATGAAAAACTAATTTCCCTCTACTGAAATTCATGTGGATGAGTGTAACTGCACTGGTGGGGTACCTTAGAAAAACATCCCTCTTATCTGTATTTTCCTCTTTATGCTCCGTTATGATTCTATATAACATTGTTATTTGAGTACATCCTCGTTTGTACGCATGCTTTTATTTTCAGATGTTATAACCAGGAGCGGCTCGTGGATTTCTGTAGGGAGAGCAATGACAAAGATGTCGCTCGTGCCGCACTGCTTACTCTTATAGAGGAAGCAAATATTTCGTTGCTGTTTCGGTCAAATTTTCTTCCGTTGCCCCACCAACAAACATCCACGAGCCACTGGTTATAACAACCAGCTATTGTTAAACTTGTTTTTTGTTCAAAGTCTTTCAGCATAATATTATTTTTTCCATGACGACAGTGGATTTAAGTATTCTGAAATCAATTTTGATCATAGAACGTACACATTCTCACTCTTGTTATGGAACAAAACACTATGTGCATATGCATTTTGCTTGTAATTCGTTCCATAACAAGTAATGGAAGTTATTTATTATACGAATGTGGAATGTACGTAATTAGTCCCGCAAGAAAAAGTTTTCTTAAGGGACTAATGAGTAATTCTACATGAGTATAATATAAAATTTTATTGAAAATCGTCTGTAGTTGCATTAAATATTGAAATAATGTTTATAAAATTTAGACAAGAAATTTTGACATACGACATATGTCAATTTGAAATATTTCGAAAATTCTACGAAGATCTATGTATTCCATGAGTCCGAGTTATTCTCTCACTAGGGGGTAATGAACGACATTACATCCCTCAAATGACCGCAGTAATTTGCTTATTACGCACGATTTTGGATAATGAATATTCTCACACTGTTTTCTGAATAAAATAATTAGCCTTGGATAACACAATTGTCAAAATACTATGAACATAACTGAAAACATGTAATAGTGAAACGTAAGTTCTTTGTGTTCATTATTTTATTTGTTTATTTTGTTTGGTCATGGAGAAAGTATTGTTTGCTACTCGGTAAGAATGGAAATTCTGATGCTCGTGGTCCAGTCGCATCGAATTTCCATTCTAACCTTGTTACAAAATATCGTCGACGAAGCGGCAATACCGCCTAACTGCCATTTTTACCATAATTGAGATTTTAGTACATAATCTATTCCCAGAAAGCCATAAATCAGTTTTTTGTCTTTCGGGTCAAATTTGGCAAATGTGAGATAGGCAGTATTGCCGCTTCATCGACGATATACTATTTTGGATAAGCTTTCCAAAATATAAACTGTAAAATCAGCTAAAGTTGAGCAGATGGTCTTGTGATCATTCTGGATCTTTGTTGTAATTTTGAATTAAAAGTTCAATGCTACTAGAATTTTACATAAGGTCGTCCCACTTCTGGACCGGTTAGTAGTTTTGCAGGTTCACCATTTTCATCAGCTACCAGTCATTAAAATTGTGCATTTAATTGCCATTTTTCTTGACGTCCATGCTACCTTCTGCATTTAAAAACCGCCTGTGAGTTGAAGGCAGAGTTCAAACTACGTTTTTTAAAAAGGACACAGGCGCATAGAAAATCTATTTTTTGTTAGTCAACATATAGCTTGCTTTGTACACAATGCCGGCTGATGACATGACTCATGATGGGGCCAGATTAATAGAAGTGACAATGAAGATGGTTGCGGGTCGATTGACTCATTCACTCTGGGCCAAATTCTATTAGTGTGGTACCATGAGCCTTGCCACCAGCTGCCACTGTAAATACAATATCTATTGTCAAAATTGCTTGTAAATACGTAATAATTTTAGCAAAAACTCCAAATATTATAATTGTTTATTACAATTTTTTGGCTTTTACTGTTTGAAGGAAAATTTTTGTAATTTTTGTAAAATATTAGTGGAGAAGAAGACATCCAATGATGTGATACTGTTTTCATACAATCATCATATTTTCAGGTTTTCAGAAGGGTGCTGATCCTGGGATGCCAGAAATAACAATTTCCAGGTGAGGCCTTTCCCGATGAACACCTTCATGCATACATTACAACTGCAAAATTAATTGTTTCAGCTTGCTGTGGTAATCATTTAAAAACCTTCTTCGGAGAAGGCAGAATTCCAAGTACCTAAGAAACTGCACCGTCTGTAGATATTGTTAAGTTTAATTACTAAAAGTGGCACTTTATATTAGTAAATAAAACATGATCTTTACGTAAACACAAATGCCGAGTACTTATTTGAACATGCGTCTAAAATTTATTATCTACAGTGACGGTTCGCGGGGTTTGTTCTGGTACGGCCGAGGTAGCAATACAGATAGGTTGGAGAGACGGCTGGCTGAGTGACTGGACCCATCGGCCGTACCGGAACAAACCCCATGAACTGTCACTGATTATATGCACTTTCTTCATTCTGTATGATTAATTAGTTCTTCACTTAACCCGTAGTAAAACATTTATGTATTACATGATTACATGTTTTAGTCCAATTCCTAAGAATGGCTTAAAGTAGCTAAATCCGAGCCGTTTGGATTTTTTTTTCTCTGCATCTGCGTGAGTTTCTAATGCGAGTATAAAAATTGGGACACTTGCGCCCAGAAGCTAGGGTGGGTGCGCATCCGGTGGATAACTTGCCCACATAGGAATGTGTCTTGTCATTTTTTTTAAATTTAATTAAACATAACCAATAGCTGAAAATTAATAATCTTTAAATGTCAAAAGTGGCAGCGACATTCAAATGTCAGATTACAAAATATTGATTTTAACACTAACCATCACAATAAATTCGCTAAGTATTTAAGTTAGAATGGGATGAAAGGGCTTTGCGTTCTGTTTGACAGAGATGCTATGAGTACAAGCATGGAAATGCAAATTGCCACAATGTCCTGAGAGATGACCGAAAAAATGCCAATGAGTATTGTATACAATGAAGTATTGAGCAGCTGTTTGAGAAAAAAATCAAGAAAGAGGTTTACCATGTATTGGTTTTTTAATCTTTGAATTCCACGACAGATCGTATACCATTATCAATCCTTTGGTCTCTGGTGTATTCCCAACACCCCAGACATCGCGCTCTACTGATACTACATATTTCCACTTACAATTAGTTAAACTTAGCATATTTAAATGTAGAAGAGAGAGAGACAATTATTGAAATACTTTTAGAAATTATCTCAACAGGCAATTGACCAAAGGTCTTCCAGCCTGTAGAATTGATTACGTTTAACACGTTCGCTGCCACAGACGTGCTATAGTGCGTCCGACTTTATACTTGTGTAAATGCAATCCCAATTGTGGTGGCAGCAAACGTGTTAAACTTATGAAATGATCAATCAGTTAACCCTTTCAATGCGGGAGTCATCAATAAGCGACTTTGTAATTCTTACTTGTATTCCGGCAGTCGTCAATAGACGAATTAGTTTTAATTCAAAAAGAGAAATCATTACATATTTTACCAATTTGGAAAATATAACCCCTAAACGTGTGTTAAGAAAATATTTTAGTAAGTTTGATTTTGAAAAAAAAGTTGGCGTTGCAGTCGTGTATAATTTTGCCCGTAGTTAAAGGGTTAATAAAAGAGAGACACCACATCCTGGCGCCAAGCTAAACACTTGAAACAAGAAAAGAACTTTTATTTTTTTCTGATGTATTTACTGTAAAATATTTAATTCAAATTTAGGAAAGATACTGGGAGTGGGAAAATCTTTTGGGAACATTCAAAATCCCCTCCTCTACACATAATATATTTAAAATCCATACATAAAACACGGTAAATCCTCGCTTACAGTACTGTACCGCTAACGGACTAGTTCTCTCTGGTCGGCAGACCTGCAAGTGCCGCAATCAGTCCTTGAACGAGAGGAGAATCGACAACTAGGTCAACGAGAGGGACGGGCGATCGGCCCGCTCAACTACAACAGGCGCAAACATTCGACCGGCACCACTTGGCACAATCAATTTACAATCGTTTTAAATTTAACAGTTAGAAAAAACATCGGCTACAGTAAAATTTATTTGTTCGGGAATTAAATAACTTGAATAAACTATTACATACTATAATGATAATCTATAAAATCACTATTTAAAGTATTCCCAGAATACAGTCCATCAAAATTCTAAGAGTAAAGATAGTTTCATCTTGTCCTGCGTAATATAATTAAGTTTAATATAAGTTTACTTTGTTGACATTTTATTCTCGCGGCAGTACGGTAACATTTTTGTTGGTAGTAAAAAAGTTACTAAGAATTTGGTTGTCATTACATTACTTTGGTTATGTGTATTTTTGTTGGTAGTAAAAAAAGTTTCTAAGAATTTGGTTATGTCATTGCATTATTTTGGTTGTGTAATGTTGCATTTTATAACATCCCTCATTCACATGTAAAAATATTATTTGACAACGTTTTATTGAAATTATAAGTTAACAACATACTTCAATCATTATGCCGAAGACAAAAAGAGAATAAAATATGAACAGAGTGTGGATGATAAAATGAAAAGTTTTTTTTTTAAGATTTGACTTCATTAATTTTTTGTGGAATAATATCATTACAAAATGGTTTTCTTGTGGTGTAATCGGTTGCATGTACCATGAGTTTAGAAAGTTAAAAATAGTTGGCAGCACATTTTCTGAAAATCCCTATAACCATTCAAGCACTATTATATTGGCTGTCTTTAATTCTCCAGTGCAGTGCACGTGCGTTTTGTTTATTTTAACATCTTGTGGTTTTTGAGAGTACTTGTCGTAAAAATGGGCAGATATAAACACATTTTCTCCACGACCACTATAGAATTTAAGTATTCTGAAATCAATTTAGATCATAGAACGTACACATTCTCACTCTTGTTATGGATGGGCTTATGCGTTTCGCATGTAATTCATTCCATAACAAGTAATGGAATGAATATTCTCACACCGTTCTGAATAAAACAATTAGCCTTGGATATCACAATTGTCAAAATACTGTAAACATAACCACAAACGTAATACTTAAACGTAAGTTCTTTGTGTTCATCATTTTATTTGTTTATTTCGTCTGGTAGTGGAGAAAGTATAGTCTGCTACTCGGTAAGAATGGAAATTCTGATGCTCGTGATTCCTTGCACTCACCGAATATTCCACTCGCATCGAATTTCCATTCTAACCTTGTTACAAAATATACTATTTTTTTTACAAACGGGAAAGAAAGTCGATTTCTCAGCTTTCGAAATCGTGGGAGAAGTTATCATTTCTCTCCCTGCGAGGTTCCATTATTTATTTTAACTGTCACGGCTGACAGCATTTTTTTTTCTAGATTGAGTTTTAGAAACTCTTAAAATATCCCGTTTATGAAAAAAATAGTATACATATATCTCGGGAGAGAATGCTATTTTTCCCTCGGTGCGTTGTAACCCTCAGGCTTTCGCCCTCCGGATACAAATTTGCACCTCAGAGAAAATCACGCTCCCTTGATATTCTATTTAAATCTACTACTATTTAAAACAAGTAACCTCAAAAAGCTACAAGATGTCAAAATAAACAAAATGCACTGCACTGAAGAATTACAGACAGCCAACATAATATTACTTGAATTATTATCCCCATTTTCAGAAAATGTGCTTTCAACTTTTTGATCTCACGGTATTCGGTTAATGGTTTCTGGGCAAGGAATTTTCTCTGCTTTGATGACCTATGTCGTTGATAATAACCATTGATGTAATTTTAATATGACGAAAAACTTTACAGTTCAATTTTTGATAAGCCACAACACACCATTCGTAAATTTATCCATTTCTACAGTGGCACAGTTTCATCTGTCAATAATTCAATTGTAGAAACTCTCGTTTTGCTAAAAAATGCAATGAAATTATAAGTTATGTATGTGTACAAATTATTGGTTAATTATGAATTAAAAATTTAATCGTGTAATGGCTGTTACTTCAATTACGTTTGCTATCGTTAATAATGATTTTTTTTTAATGAGATTGGCTTCATTAAAAAGCTGGGCAAATGTTTGCGCGTTACAAAAACTCACTACGTTATCACAGTTGTGCTATGTAACACAGAAATAGAATACTCGTACCGTCGCGACGGCCTAAACAGTATAGAAAAATAAGTGAATGCACACGCCGGACCAAACAACATCACAGATCAGAAGTTCCCACGAGGCGGGATGCCTTTAGCCTACCACACACGAACAAACCCAGTGCTGCCCACTTCGTAAACTCAAATAACCCAGTTCCCGTCATTTCCACAAACAATAAAAAATTCAATTTAGTCGAAATTAATTAATTAGTATGCCACCGCTATTGAAATCAATATTTGCAAAAGTGCTTAATTCAGTCTGAGTTTTTCCCACTTCTACAGAAAGAAATAATTTTTGTACAGGTAGTCTTGCCATCTCCACAAACGCATAAAATTGAAGTCGAGATTGCAGTTAAATTTAGTCCCTACAACTTTTTTCTCAAACATTACTCCCATTTGAAATGTCGGGAAGTCAAGTTCCCGCAATTTCCAATCGAGTGCTGTCCTGTGTTCGAAACACGGTGAGTCGTGTCCCGGTTTCGTTAAAGTAAGACGTTTGAAAAATTTACAACGCTGGCTCGTCTACGAGATGACCTCTGTACTCAACCTGGTGTACTGGTGATCCTTCGCATTTCTGGAGCGTAGTTTGCGTATCAGCCCAGCTAAAGCTAGTATAAATATTACCAAGAGAACTATCCCCCTTGAAAAGAAAAAAATGATGTCAGTAATTTTTAAAGCAATTCCAATACATTTTATTTTTGTACTAGTTTGTTGGTATTACACCAACTATAATGAATTTTTTTAATGAGTTCTCTAATGATAATGTGGTTACTTGGTTAGGAAAAACATATGGAAAAAAGTGTACAGTTCCTATTGTAGTTTAAAAGTAAACCATTCTATTAAGTTGAGAATGGGAACGAAATTCAGATTTAGCCGATTTTGGGAAAAAAATGGTGAGCCTGTAGAAGTTTCGAGAGGTGCTAAAATTTACAGGTGCATGGGTTAAAGATTTGTGCATTTGATGTAGGTACCTATATTGGGATTGACCTTAGAGTAAAGTCTTATAAAGTATACTATACTCCATCTACTCGTAGATTAGACCATTTTGACATCTTGAGTGACAGAAATCCCACTAGGTTGCCGAACAACTCTCACCACAAAAAGTAGTACTTACAAAACTTAATCGCACTCGACAATCTTATCGCATGAGTGTGTAATTGGTTTGTCACATCATTTAGAACGTTCCACATGGCGGAAATCATGAACGATAACAATAACAAACTGTTAATAACATGCCTATTGGTAACATATATTGGAAGTATACTGCTACCAACCTAACTTGCTGCAAAATTACATTTTTCTCATAGCCGCGTTAGTACTTTTCATTTTCTAGTGTTTGTCACTAAAGATGTCAAAAAAAGTCTAATCTATGAGCAGATGGAGTATATCACTGTTTCACAGACTTGTTTTTGTCTTTTACTCTCTGTTGAAATAAATGCTTTCTAACTTACCAGGTTGGGAGAAATAATATGGCTTTGCCTTTTCGAGTGTTTTAACAATAACCTCAATAAAATCATCAAATTGAGGGCAAATTTATGGTTGGTCACGTCCGTAAAAAAACAGGTAGTCATTTCCTCCTTTAGCACTGCAGGGATGTGTAACAGGGAGATATTTACCTGTCGTTATACAATCATAAACTTGCCGGAATATCCTAAACTTGATGATTTTATTGATGTTATTGTTAAACCATTCGAAAAGGCAAAGCCATATTATTCCTCTAAACCTGGGTCATTATAGGATGAATGATAGCAGAGTTTATTCGACATGTGAGGAACAAACTTAAGGGCAATGTTACTCGTTAGAAATGTACATTGCGAAGTGATAACAATTTTAAAGCTTACCAGTACACTCTTCGGTCCACTGTTTTGGTGCAGCACTTGTTCTTCCCGCAGCAGTACTCCTTGCCCTCTTCACACCAACCGAACTCACAGTAATCTGCCAGAACCTGAAAAACTTAAAGCTTTACATTTATGCTATTACATTTGAACGGGAATTACCGTGTCCAAGAGGAATAACTGCAGGACCGCGATGAACGGGAACATATTTCGCGATTATTGACGCAAAACAAAACAGCAATGACAGCCGGATGGTAATCTTCAGGGCGGGCAACCAAAACAACACCAACACACACATTTGTAAATTAACTAATACATTATTAATTTACCAATGGTGCATTATAGCAAGGGAATGTTTACGTAAAATATATTAAGTTATTGCCTTAGTTTATTAATTTAGATGTATTGAAATTCTGATAAATAGAGGTACCGGCTGCGAATTATTACACACATATACGTTATGGTCACGAAGAAAATTTGATACTACACCACGCCACTTTTATAAACACAAGAGTTGTCGTAAAAGTAATGATACAAATATGAGAAATTATGAGAGGAATCGTCCTTAACTATTCTAATTAAGTATGTTTTGTAAATACTTAAAATTAAAAACCCTAACTTGTTGCAGATGCATTAAATAAAGACTAAAAATAGCTTGAGTCGTAAAAGTAATGATACAAATATGAGAAATTGTGAAAGAGGAATTGTCCTCGTTAATTATCCTAATTAAGTATGTTTCGTCGCAAAACGTACTCAATTACACAAATACTTTAAATTGAAAACCCTTACTTGTTTAAGTCTAAAAATGCTTGAATATACATCCTGTAAGTAAACAAGGCGAATTTACAGTGGCTGTGTTAAGGGGGCGGGGGGTGGTAATCGAGTAATTTCAAACCAAAAACAAATCACTCTCAACGCTGCCTCTTTGAAGGGCATTTGTTAGCTGAAACGAATGGTACCGAAGTCTGGTTATCTACCTGTTATCTAATGTTAGAAAAATATAAATGTTTATATCTTTGACTATATACTATTGGACTGCTATTCCCCCTCCATTTCTCATATGATCACTGCTCCAAAAGTTGTCCACGAGCTGGAGCCCGATATAAGTCCCGCCCCGGAGCCGAAAATGGAGCGTAATTTAAAAACAGGAAAGCAAAACAAAATATTTCTCGATGTATTTATCAGCAACGTGGAGAATTCAAATGCGAGCATATTTCGGCAACTCGGGTCCACTTTCGATTTTGGGTAGACATTCTGAACCGAAAAATAAATTCCTAAAAAGTGCATTTTCAGACAAGTCACCTCTTTTCGTTCCTAGTCTCCTAATACAAATTGTGAAAAATTACGTAGGCATTACATTGACTCTTAATAAATTCTTAAATAAGTATATAAATACTTTCTGCACTAATTGTATTACCTTTAGGTGAACACGTTCAGGAGTTATTTAGTTTAAAAAAATCTCCATAAGAAATTTAAAAATAAACAATAATTTTCAAACATCAACAAACCTTACTTGATTGTTTATTATTAAACGAATAATTCCCCATAAATTAACGTTTGAATCATTAAAGTGAATTCAACCATTAAATAATTGCGACGGCAGTATTTATTATTTCAGGATTTTCACAGCATGTTTATTTAAAAATATCAAATAATTATAAGTTTCGTGATGATTTAACGTTCCAATTATCAAAATTGTCCCTCAGAATTACGATATAAAAGCTTAGAAAGCCAAACATATTAAATTCGCATTTTTGCGCGTTTTCGCCGCTATCTACCGGACGATAGATGAACTGCTAAGTGCGTTTTTACGGCAGCGCCAAAATGCTCGAACTTTATACCTATAATTTAAGTGTTAAAATTCAGCAATGCGCCATACATGAAAGGATAGACGATTTAATTCTAAATCGAATGATGTATAAAATAGCTGAGGAAATTTAGCGGCTTTCTTGTAATTTGCGAATGAAAATTAAGCACGACCCCTTTACCGACAATTACAGTTCCCTGTAACTTAAAAATTTAATCAAGAACAATTTTCAATATTGTTCAATCAAATACGGGTCCCAATACTTATTACTTATTAATTATTTACCTTTTGATTTTGTTAATACCTTACATCATGAGAAATCCTAATCTTCATATAGGTTGCCCTCTGTTACTGTACGGATGAAATAGTGAATCTTTTGTAGATTAAATATTTATTTTAATGTTTTAAGAATATTTAAAAACTTAAAAAGAATCTTATCTTAGAATGGTAGAATGAGTTTACTTGTAAATATTCAAATATTTAAATTAAAAAACAATGGTATATAGACGTCTAATTTCAGGTAGCCCAATATACGCGGAAGCTTTACAGTGAACTGAATTACCGGGTAAATTTTCGTTTGCAAATAACTGAAAAACCGCAAAGTTTCCTGAGCCATTTTAATTCGATTCAGAATGATATGCTTTATTATTTGATGCATAGCTCATTGCTGGATTTTTACATTTTGACTATGGTTCGAGGCTTTTGGCTTAATAGTTTACACCTTGTCCGACAGATGGCACAGTAATGACCAGAATTATGTAAAAGTTTTACATTTTTAAATGATTTGTTGATTTCAATCATCATTAAAACGTTTAATTATAGTTTAAATTTATTTAGTTAAAGGTGTCATTAAAATTGAAAAATAATAGATGTTGGTGTGTCAATTATGCCAGTATTGGGTTAAATAAATTATTAATAATTTCCTCACCTAAGATTTGATTTTCGAGTTTAGTTTAATCCTTTAAAATTGGTAATTTTTAGTATTAATAAATTAATTGCAATTACCTGTATATTGGGTTGCCTGTTTTAGGCGTTTATTTTAAACTATTGTTTCTGCAATTTAATTATTTAAATATTTATTCTTTACAAGTAAATTCATTCTAAGATAACATTCTTCTTAAGTTTTAAACAGGCTTTTATTATTAAACCAAATATTAAATCCAATAATGGTTTAGTAGTTTATCCCCACGATAACAGAGGGTGCACCGGTATGGAGATTAGTATTTCTCATATTGTAATACATTAACAAAATAAAAAGTTGAGTGATTAATTAGTAATAAGAATAGGGACCCGTATTTGATTGAAGAATATTCCCAATTGTTCTTTATTTGGTATTTAAGTTACAGTGAACTGTAAATGTCGGTAAGTGTGTCGTGCTTAATTTTTATTCGCAAATTACGGGTAAACCGCTTAATTTCCTCAGCTATTTTATATATCATTCGATTCAGAATTAAATCGTCTATCGTTTGATGTGTGGCGCATTGCTGAATTTTAACACTTTGATTATAAGTATAAAGTTCGAGCATTTTGGCGCTGCCGTAAAAACGCACTTAGCAGTTCATCTATCGTCCGTTAGATGGCGAAAAGGCGCAGAAATACGAATTTAATTAATTAATTCATTCAATTTTTAAATAAATTTGAGACCTCACTTGTTGCAGAAGTATTAAATACATTAGATAAAGACGAAAGTAGCCTGAATATATGTATGAATATTCAATCTGTTTGCAACTCTGCAAAATTAAGTCTTATTAGGACTACTATACTTAACATGCAAATTTCTTTTGTATCATTCAATATCCGTGCCGAGTGGCACTAGCAAGGGAAGTAGTTGTTTCAATAAGTTATTTGTTTGTAGTCTATGTAAGACTAAATTTTGCAAAGTCATTAACAGGTTGAATATTTATATGTTCTGGATCTTTGACTATATACTACTAAAGTATATAGTCAAAGGGTGGATGTGACCAAAATAATTCTGGCGATGTGGAGATGTTGTATTCACATACACATTTATGCAACAAATAGATGGATTTGCTTGGGATATTTTGTGTCACTTGTGTTCGCAGACTCGTCCTTTAAGTAATAAAAAATGGTTCTAGCGGAATGCAACGAAACCAAGACACTTTAGACCGATTTTATAATTCAAAGCATTTTTCTCAAACGCTTCCACACTCACGGAACACTCCGTAGAAACAGTTGATGCGCTTTCTTTGAAAATACGGACAGCTTTAACGTCAAATTTGACTAGCGGCGAAATTTCGAGTGGTGTCGGTATGAAAGGGCTTCGCGTTTGTAAACAGTGTCTCGACGACCTCAAAAGTGGTACCCCCATCCCCAATCTGGAGCTGTACGATCCGGATAATACGCTCAGGGATATTCTGAAATTCTGCGTGCCGCACATGGTAAACAAATTTCACTTTTTGTAAAGAAATATTAGAACATAATATCAGAACTGAAGTGATATACAAAGGGTTCGCCAAGTTTCAATTTGGAAAATACATCTAGTTAAACATGATAGGGTACAGAAATATCTTGATTTAACAATAATTGAATCTAAACCTTCAACAATTGACCTAAATCATCCAACGGTGATTACACCATCCAAAAAAACTTCAAATTGTGAAGATGTAGCGCTGATTGACAAAGATTGCATTGTATGTTTACTTTCTCCGTTACGAAGTACGAGAAAGTATTGTGATCGCATTTTCGTTTTGAGGCGATTTCAAATATTTCTGGAGAAAAAAATGTGCTTTTGTGTGTGTCTTTCATAATTTTGACGTTTTAACCGACAATTTCGTCCGATTCAACAAAACGCTCGATGTGCATTTAAATTGAAACTAAACCGCGAAAGTGAAAATATAAATAACTATGATACCATCAAATCGGAGAAAGTAACATGATGGCCACATCACCATTTTTTATTAAATCAGAATTATCAGACTTTTTTCTCACAGAAATATTTAATGTTGTTATTTTTATTTTCAAGAATTTACACAACCTGTCGAGCTTATCTTTGTGTTCGGCGTGTGTGGAGATTCTGCAATCTTTGGAAGAGCACGTGACGAAGTGTACAAAATTGGAGGATATCCACGAGGGGAAAATCCCGGAAGATATCGATGATTTTGTAAAGTACTGCATGCGGTCCTTTACTATTGCAGCAGAACCGCAAGTGCCTTGTGACACAAAACAACAACAAGCGGTAATGGTAACAATAGTATTAGTCAGTGACGGCTCGCGGGTTTTCTTTGGTACGGCCGAGGTAGCGGAGGTGGTAATACAGATCTCTGCAACCGACCCCACCTATCTACACTGGTGGAAAAAAAATGAAACACTTGAAATTTCGACCATTTTCAAAGCAGCGTATTTTCAATCGATTTTGATGAATCTTTGAGGACGAAAAACGTGTCTTCTTTAAGACATGCATGCGAACTTAAGCGTAACCCCTTTCGCCCCCCCCTCCATAGCGCCCCTGTGAAAAAAAGTTTTTTTCTGGAAACCATGTTCAACTTTGACGATGTCTACGGAATTGGAAACATTTTGTCGACTCGATTCACCAAGGCATTAAAATTTGATCAATTCCCTATGCAGGACTCAAAGAACGAAGTTCCTGCAAACACACTATACCTCGGCCGCACCAAAAAAACCCGCGAACCGTCACTGGACTATCGTATGTTCATTAAAAAAAAACCTCAAGAGTGCCATGATTTTTATATTTTAAAATTTAAGTTGGCACACATGTTAGGAATTGCCATACAAAACGTCAGATCGTTCTAAAAGTCACAATTATTCCGTGCTCACAATGGTTTACAGCAACCAGCAAAAACGCGTCCAGTAAGTGGTAGACCAGTCAAACGTACTCCGGATGCTATCAACACAGCCCAAGGAATTTTGGAAGGTGAATCTACGTCTTCTCTGCGTAGTTTATCACAGCAAATTAATTCATTGGTATGAACATGCCGCAAGTAACATAACCTCAAAATGTGTTACCAACTTAAATTTTTAAAAATAAAAAATCATGGCACACTTGAGGTTTTTTTTTTAATGAACATACTTTAGTAGTGATTGTATTTATCAGACTATACTCTGTCATTGAATATTTGCTAGTTACTTCAGACCGCTAAATTTCAACTTGATTATATCGATGGCGCGTTTTCCTTTCAGGAATTGTCAAAGCACGCTCGAAGGCATGGTTCGTGGGGAATTAAAAGAAAGCAGAAACGTGATAGGAAAACCCAGAAAGAGAGGGTGTTGCGGCGTCCTCGAAGCCTGGACTCGATTCTCTCATACCAAACAATTAAACGGGTCAAAATGCCCATGCTTTGCGGGCACTACCTCAACTCCATGCTAAGCTCCGAAATCGAGGAGAAATCACCGAGCAAGTGCGAGTTATAACGCTTTCGTTGTTGTAATCGGTACTAATAAATGTTGCTTAATTACACACTGTTTACCTATCCGATTGTGAATTGTGATTGTACAAAAATGCGTGGTGTTAAAATACACGGAACTTTTTTAATCATCAGAAATAAAATATACTTTTTTATGCATATTATAAATCTATTTCTGTACTTAGATAAGGGGCGGCTATGACTGTGCCAGTTGTCAGTGTCTGATTTTTCGTATCTTTAATAACTTCAAACGGTTAAGGGCGCTTTGCAACAACCGGGGAACAGTAGCGAGTACGGGAACCAAAAGTTAAATGATATGATTCGCATGTTGACATACACAACTAATAACTAATTTCCGGTGACGGCAACGAGAAGCTTGGTATAGTTTCGTTCGCGCGTTGTTGTAAAGCGGCTTTAATTTTTGGTTCCAGTTCTCGTCACCGTTCCCGGGTCGCGGCCTTAACCACTTCGCGCCCATGCTGCTTTGATTTAATCCCAGAGTTGATGAAAAATTACTTCTTTGTTGTTGTTACCTTTTTCTACGAAATATTATTTCACTGTCACAAACTTACCCATTTATGCAAAAAAATATGAAAAAAATATTCCATAGATGGCGTAATTTTTTTGTACAATGTTTTTTTGCTTGTTGCCACATGTGGCAACCTGGGCGTGAAGAGGTTAACGTCAAATTAACTAGATGGCGTCAATAATTTGAACATCGATAACAAGCAGTCCGTGTTTTCAATTTAAAGTAACTCCGTCATGTTGCTTGTAAACATCTTCCTAATATTCCTCCCTGCGATAGAGTGCTACATAGTAGAATTAAACAGTTACTGTACAAAAAATAAGAACAACTCGCCGTGCCTTTCCAACTGCGAGAGATCGACACGCTGTGGGCGTACAAACACTTCGTTCGCCTTGCTGACGGATTCTCAAAGGGAATACATCTTGCATCTACATAATGAATTTCGCGACGAAATAGCCAAGGGTATTTACTCGTCGACTGGTTTGCCAAGGGCGTCCAATATGGCAGCGATGAGCTACGATAAAGAGTGTGAATTTATCGCCTCGTGTTTTATCAAGTGGTGCCGCTTGATACACACTACATACATCAAAGCTTTGGATGGAACAAACATAGCAATGCTCTTTAACAGAATTCACACTAGAGAGTACACACCTCTAGGTTTGGACAC
The DNA here is from genome assembly GCA_910593695.2 of Ocypus olens. Classification (NCBI taxonomy): domain Eukaryota; kingdom Metazoa; phylum Arthropoda; class Insecta; order Coleoptera; family Staphylinidae; genus Ocypus; species Ocypus olens. The sequence continues at coordinate 40,089,380 of OU343061.1, forward strand.
CTTGCGTGATAACTTTGCGGAATGGAAGCGTGAAATGGATTCCATGCACGAAAGGCCTGCAAACATATTGTTAACCAAGTTTACATACCTTATTGGTATTGGGAGACTCTCGCAGCTCATATGGGCCGAAACTACGCACGTTGGTTGTGCAATGTTACATTCTGCTGTAACGAAAACTTTCCATAGTTACACTATGGTTTGCGCTTATAAACCCACTGGTAACGTTAACAACCGCGTTGTGTACAGACGTGGTTCCTTAAAATGCAGCCGTAATAAAAATAAAAACTATACAAATTTGTGTGGGGATATAAGACCATTATCTGAAGATGATTATGTCCCTCCTTTAAACTTAAACAATGGATTTAGAGTGTCTGCATCTGTTAAACTTGTAATTAGTTCAGTGTTCTTTATATTAAACGTTTAATTTCTTCAGTATGTAATTGTATGCTCTTTATTATTCTACTACCGTTGCAAACAGGGGTTCCAGTGTTACCTTTACACTTTCTACAAGAGAGCACGGGTATAAGTCGAGATACGAATATCGGCAACACGAAAAAGGTGGGCCACCCCAGGACAGTAGGGCGAGCGGGAATTTCAAATTTACCGCTTTTTAAAGATGGTTTCCTCGATGTTGCCAGATTTACCAAAGATCTTATTATGGGGATTACCGTTTTTAATAACCTTAAAATTTCAAAGGTATGTGTTCTGTGCAAGGGAGTCACGACTAGGGCTATGCAAAATAATCGATTAATCGGTTGTTCGATTATTACTCAACAGTAATATAACGAGTGCCTATGATTTTGCCGGCAATTATTAGCGGCAGGATCACGATTTTCTAGAAGCAACAAGCAAGAGTGATCCAAACGCTAATAATTGCCCAGGAAAAATCAGTCACGAGTTATATTCGAGAAGACAATTGGCCGAACAGAGTTCACACTTCATAATTTGAAAAGTTAAATTTAGTGACACCAAGTGTCAGACGTGTATTAATCTGCGCCACAATAATTGTTGTAAAAATGAGCTTACCAAGATTTTGAGAAATGCCTATGAATACTATTACTGATGAAAGCACTAACTTCACCCGAAAATACAAACAGATCGAATTCAGGAGCAAACTGTTTAATGGTCCGGCAGTAACTGACGTTTTATACGGTATAGAACATGTAGCAACGCGTTGCTAGGCAAAACCAACATGAGAGATTATCTGATTAGATACCACCCAGGGTAAATTGCCATGCATAACTTGCAGCGTGGTCTGTTAGGCATCGTAATTAGAATTTTATTGGATCATGTCATCAACATTATTCGATTACATTGGTTAATAAGTAAATGAGGGCAATTGTCTAACATAATCAATGAATCGATCATTTGATTAATTGATTATTTAATTAATAATCATGATTAATCGATGATTTAATTATTTGATTATTCGAAGAATCTTTTACTTTTTAAATGGGAAAAATGTTTTAATGCGTATATTTTATGCTTATAAATTAATGTTCCATTCATGTGGCATTTTTAAATGGTAAATAAAGTATGCAATTTTTAACTTGAACACTGACATTTTAGACTGGTAAAATATGCCTTTTTAACATGTAAAATGTGCCATTTTTGACTGTTAAAGTATGCTATTTTTAACTTGTAAAATATGCCAATTCTCATGGGTAAAACATGCCATTTTTTACTTTTGACTTAAACTATGCCAGTTTTGACTGTTAAAATATGCTATTTTTGAATAGTGAATATGTCATTTTAGCTATACAAATATGTCACTTTTAACTTTTAAAGTTTTTCAGTGGCGGCTCGTGGAACATGTTGATGGTAGAGCCAATTATAAAATTAAAAAAAAAATGTGTGTCTGTCTGTGTGCGCTGTATCTCAAAAACTAATAGAGCAATTGACATGAAACTTTGAACATACGTCTTATTTGATAATCCGAAGAACTGAAAAGCTTTTGGTAAAATTTCGTAAACCGGAAGTGGGTGTTTACCTTAACTGTTTTTTGTTTTTTGCCAATATTTTCTTAAATATGAAAAATATCACAAAAACATTTAAACAAACATTGAAGACAACAAAGAAAAGAACATCTTTTGCTTGAAAATATTGTTCATAAAATCATTGCTATTCAAGAAAAAAATTATGACTTTTTTTTAAATTTTTAGTTTATAATTATGAAACTATAATAGTTACAGCAAATTTATGTGAATAATAATTGTAGAGAATGCCAAAATAAACAACTTCTAAAGAATAGGTTTTTTTCGAAATCTCGTTAGTTTTTGAGTAAACCGAGTTTTTTTTAATTTGAAGTATAATTTTTCCATCTTTCATAATTTTGACGTTTCAAACGTCAGTTTCATCCGAGTTTACGCAATGCTCGATGTACATTTAAAATATGATTTCAATTGAAAATAAACCATGAAAACGTAAATATAAATGGCTATGATACCATCAAATCGGAGAAAGTAACATGATGGCCACATCACCATTTTTTACTGTTAAAACATGCCAGTTTTGACTGTTAACATATGTCATATTTGAATGGTAAATCCACCAGTTTTGACAGTTAAAATATGTTATCTATTTTTGACTGGTAAAAGTGCCAGTTTTGACAGTTAAAATATGTCAGTTTTGACTGGTAAAATATACCATTTTGACCTAGCCTACTCACATTTACAAATACTTGACACTTATAAAATATGACTTTCTTTTTTGAGTATGTTTAGGTATCTTCTAAATGCAATTTTGATCATCTGGAGTCCAAAATTAGTCAAAATCCATTAACGTAGTAAAACATTTGTAAGATTTACATAAACTGTTGATATTGAATATATTTTTTTAAGGTCTAACTTCTTAACTCATTGACCAGCTTTTATCATTTAAAAGTGAAAATGAACAAAATGTACACTGCATTAGAGATTTCCAGACAGCCGATATTATTTTACTTGAATTTTCAGAAAATGTGCTGCCAAGTATTTTAGACTTTCTGATCTCATCGTATATATATGTATACACAGTGGGCCAAAGAAAACGGTACAAATTGTAAATATTCATATTTTTAATAATAATTAACGCAATAAATATTGCTTTGAAAAACAAAATATCTACACTTTGTCGATTGCAAAAATGATTAATTGCATTTTTGAAAAGTTTTTGTATCGAGCATATTTCACATTAATGAAGGCTCTGCAAAAATGGGAGTTTATAATGCACCTTTCAGGAATTCGTACTGTACGTGGTCTATCACTTATTTGTTTGCGATTATTGTAACCGCAAGATCTGAGTTTGATTATTAATCACTGAATAGTTGTAACCGACCAACCCTTTTGTGGGTATTTGTTCACAATCTTTCGTGCAGTAAAATTGTCATAGTGAAACAAATGTTTAATGACTATTTTATTTACTTTACTGAATGAGGTATGGGTGGGAGTGAAAGGAAACAGAAGGGTGACGGAATGGATGAGAGAGGATGGGGCTGGGGTAAAGACACTGGAGAAAGTGGAACGCGAGAAGGAGGACAGGAGGTGAATAAAAGAAAAGTATTTGCATATATAATTATTTGTGTAATTATGCCAATAAAGGTTTTTTTTTTATCTTCTTTACTTAGGCAAACAATTTTTGTGACAACAACTCAAATGACTGATAAAAGTGACAGCTAATGTCAATGAGAACAAAAATAAATCATGGCCCACTCATTTTGATACCTACAAATGAGACGCGGTTGTGTATTATAAACTCCAGCGCCTTCATTAATGTGAAATATCTTTGATAAGAAAACTTTACAAAGTGTAAATATTTTGTTTCTCAAAGCAATATTTAATGCGTTCATTATTATTGAAAATATGAATATTTAAAATTTGTACCGTTCTTTTTGGTCCACTGTGTATATTTAGACAAGCTCAATATAAAATGATACGATTTTACAAGTGTACCCTAGCAAATAGAAAATAAATAAATGTAGGTAGGTCATAGATTTTTGTTTAATCTAAGCTGGCCTCACAAAATTTCATATTTTTACGATTCGATTCAAGGTCTCGAAAGGTAATACCGCAACCCCTGTTTGTAAGGTGTGTAGTAGAATTGGGCGAAATGACTCTTTTTGGTGAATTGCCTCAGCGATTAAAAGTGAAAAGTATGCCGTGAAAAAGTGAATAAAATAAAGAGCATACATACCGAAGAAATAAGGTATTTAATATAAAAAGCACTGAACTAATTACAAGTTTAAGTTTAACAGATGCCGACAGTCTAAATCCATTATTTAAGTTTAAAGGAGGGACATAATCATCATCAGAAAATGGTCTTATTTCCCCACACAAATGATTATAATCTTTATTGGCTGTACAGTTTAACGTACCAGGTCTGTATACAGTACCATCTGCAATGTTACCATCGGGTTTATAAGCGCAAATCAGAGTGTAAACATGGTAGGAATTCTTTCGACAAGAATGCATTATTGCACAACCAACGAGCGTAGTTTCGGCCCAAATGATCTGTGAAAGTCTCCCAATACCGATAAGGTATCTAAACTTGGTTAAGAATATTTTTGAAGTCCTGTTGTGCATGGCTGACGCTTCAGTCTTCCATTCATGAAAGGTTTTATCCAACATATCCAAATTGAAAGGTTTGTACTCTGGATCGTGAATTCTACTAAAGACCAGGGCTACACGTGTTCCGTCCAAAGCTATGACGTACGAAGAGTGCACCAAGTAGCACCACTTAATAAAACACGAGGCGAAAAATTCACACTCTTTATCGTAGCTCAACACTGCCATATTGGATGCAGGCAGCATACCAACTTTCGCAAAGCTACCCTTGGCTACATTTTGGCGCAATTTATTATGTAGATGCAAGATATACTCTCTCTCAGAATCTGTCATTAAGCGGAACGATGTGTTTGTATCTCCGCAGCGTGTCGATCTCTCACAGTCATTAAGGCATGGCGCGTTGTTCACACTTTCTCCACAGTAACTGCTCAATTCTTCTCTGTAGCATTCTATCACAGGAAGAAATATTAGGAAGATGTTTACAAGCAACATGACAGTGTTATTTTAAATCGAAAACATGGACTGCTTGCTATCGATGTTCAAATTATTTACGCCATCTAGTTATTTTAGTTAGAGTCAACCAACGTTGGTCCGAGTCTGAATTAAGTGACTGGTATCATACACTATTTGGATATATTTAACGGTGCTTGTGAGTGTCTCTGAATTAACAAGCTCCGTTACATTCATTTTTTTTTTTTTTTGTTTCCTGGCGTCGGCTACTATGCCATCTGCCACAACCATGGTAGGTTCAATCAATCAATCAATCATCTTTATTATGTTATTTCTATACACTTTATAGATACATTCGTCAATTTCGATAAAATAATAAATCAGACTTAAGTATTAAAATAGTGCCCGACTTATAATATAATAAATAAATAATAAAATATACAATATATAAAACACATTAAAAATAGGTTGTGTCATATGCACAATAAATTATTTTCATTAATAAAAACTAAACACATAAAATAAAATACAACATATAAAATAAAATAGCTACCATTTGTGTAACAGATCAACAAATTCTGTGACAGAGTAAATTGCATTTGTTATTAGCAGAGTTTTAATCTTAGTTTTAAAAGTTGTAATATCGAGCGATTTGATGTTTCCGGGTAGTTTATTATATAAGGTGATACCTGCATGCATTGGAGACTTTTTGTGCTGTTCGTGACTAAATTTATTTATAATGATATCAGATGAGTTTCGTGTATTATGAGTATGTATATTGTTATGGCGTATGAGTGAATCTTTCGTATTATGGATGTGTCTGAGCAATTTGTAAATGTATATTGAGGCCATGGTCATGATTTTTTTGCACTTAAATGTTGGTCTACATGACTCACTGTATTTTAAATTAAAAATTAATCTTATTATGCGCTTCTGCACTATAAACACCTTATTCGCTGCTGTAGACTGCCCCCAGAGCACAATGCCATAGTTTAGCAGTGAATGTACTATTCCAAAGTATGCGGTTTTTAGGCCGTGTTCGTCCAATATACACTTTAGTTGAGACAGCGCGAAGTAGGATTTATTTAATTTGCCAACTAGTATGTGAATATGGTTTTTCCATGATAAGTTGTTATCAACTTGTATGCCTAAAAATGAGGTGTTTTCGCTGATTGGGATGGAGTCATTTCCAATATTGATTGAATAGTCAGAAGGCTGAGTGTGTATATTGTGAAATTCAATACATACTGTTTTTGAAAAGTTTATCATTAGATTATTTGCTGTACACCATGTTACGAATTCATTGATCATTGAATTAAGTTGAGTGTTGCATGTGTCGGCGTCTGGCCCACTCACTACAATAGACGTGTCGTCTGCGTACATACACACATGTGCGTCCGATATATTCTGAGGAAGATCATTTATGAACAATATAAATAACAGTGGTCCCGCTACGCTTCCCTGAGGTACCCCCAAAGTTACATCATGGGCCTCCGATAGTATGTCATCCAGTTTGATTATTATTTTCCTGTTTTCCAGGTAAGATCCGAACCAGTCATTTACCGGGCCACGGATTCCTAGATGGTGTAATTTTTGCAAAATAAAGTTGAAATCTAAACTATCAAAGGCTTTAGATAGATCAAAAAATGCACCCACTATTTTGTTGTTTTTATCCATTTTATCGTAGATATGTTGGATAAAGTTTGTAGTAGCCGTTTCGGTTGAGTGATTTCTTCGAAAGCCGTGTTGCGCGTCGGTAAGTATATTGAATTTATCAATAAATGACATGATTCTTTGACAAACAATTTTCTCGATAATTTTTGAGATTGTACATAGCAGGGATATGGGCCTGTAATTGTCTATGTTTTGTGGATTCCCCTTTTTTAATATTGGTATTACAGTTGCCAGTTTTAAGAAATTTGGAAACTGTCCTAGTTTTATTGACTGATTAATAATGTTGGCAAGTGCAGGTGCTAATTCCACGCTGCATTTTTTTATTAACGAGATTGGTACATCATCATGGCCAGTTGACTTTTTATTTTTAAATTCGTGTATTGTACGGACAACCTCGTCTACCGTCACAGGTTTAAAATACATGGACTGGTTAATTAAGTTATTTGGGTTTAAAGTGCAGGAATTTGCAAGGGTTCCATTAAAGTACTTATTCTTTTCTGTTGTGGCATTTGTCGAAAAATGTTTTCCGAACGCGTTTGATATTTGACTAGTGTCTGTGATTTCCCTATCATTTACACTTATTTTATTAATGCTATTAACGTGATTTGTTTTTTCTTTTTTATTTTTATTGTATTTGTTTACTATGTTCCATGTTGTTTTTACTATATTTGAAGATTTAGATATCATATTGGCATAGTATTGCTTTTTTGAATAAGTAATCAGCCTGCGATGGTCAGCCTTAAGATTTATATAGTTACGGTTAATCATTTCCGAATTGGCTATTTTACGTAACCAATTTAGGTCTTTCAATTTATTTGATTGGTTTTTGATTTCATTTGTGTACCATGGTAATAGCTTTTTAGGTTTCAGATCACTTTTAATATTTGTTTTTTTAATACATTCATATAAACTTATATTGCAAAACGATTTTAGAATTGATAGACAGTTGGGCAAAATTATATTGTAATACTGTTAATAAATCATATCCGGCGTGGCACTAGCCAAAGAAGTAGTTGTTTCAATAAGTTATTTGTTTATAGTCTCAGTAAGACTTAATTTTGCATTGCAGTTACGAACAGATTGAATATCCACATATTCAGGCTATATTTCGTTTTATTAAATTTAAAGATATTTTATTATTATTATTAACATAGTCTATTGGTTAAATATAGAGAGCTATGGAATTTAAAGAATGTAAATAGTATGCGCCTTTAAAATGGTGAGCGCAGCAATGAAATAGAAAATATTTCTTTTTTTTGCATGTTATTTTTAATGGGCCGCTCTGTTCACCGTGTGTTCGAGAGTATAAGCTGTGGACCAATATATTTTTTGTGATAGTTCGTTCATATCTCGCTGAACACATGGCCCCACCGCTACCCACTCAACCAAAAGTTATCGCTCGGCTTGTCCATGAACGCAGACGTCTTTCGAAACGGGAATTATAAAGTTTGTCGTTAATGCCCATTATTTACAAATAATTTAAACCATAAACATATTTAAATATGTTTTAAGTTTAATTATATATTGTGATATTCAAAAAAATACTTAAAGAGTTTTTATTAATAATTAAAACGATAATATTACTGAATTTATTCTGCGCCACTGGTAACGACCATCGGCACATTCCATAGCTCTTCCTATATCTCGCATAGGGTATAGACTATTCCTTTTATAAATATTTTGGAAAAATAAAAGTCTACAAGTTAAAAGAATTTATTTTTAAAATAAATCCATATAATTCATATTAAATAAATAATCTTTTAATCCACAATATTATGCGCCGTTTTCATGTGTTGTTTCACGTACGATTTATCAATAAACGTTTTCGAGCAGATGTCGCATGAAAAGGGTCGCTCGCCAGTGTGCGTCCTGATATGTTTCTGCAGCTTGTTATTTGCGAAATAGGCCCTCGGACAGAACGGACAAAAGAACTTTCTCACGGGTTCCGGTATTTTCACATCGCCGATGCCGTGCACCTTCGCCAGATGGATGTTCAGCGATTTCTTGTGTTTGTAATCCTGCCCGCACTGTGAACAAGTGAACGAGCAGACGTTCGAGTGGGAATCGATGTGCCTCTGAAGGACCGATTGGTTGATGCACCGCCGATCGCACAAGTGGCAAGCGTAATTCCTCTCGCCGGTGTGGGTTTTAACGTGCGTGTCCAGGTTCGTCTTCAGCGGGAATCGCCTTTCGCAATACGAACAGACATATTTCCACAACGACCTGTCAACGTGTACGCAGATCCTGTGCTTGTGCAAATCGCTGGACGTGTTGAACGCTTTCGGGCATTTATCGCATTTGTATGCTCGCTTGTTCGCGTGTATCTTTTCATGGTGATACAAATCACTTTTCGTTATGTAACCCTTTCCGCAAAATGAGCAAATGTGCGGTCTGTCCCCCGAGTGATATTTCTTATGAGCCGCTAGGTAAACAGCGGAAGCAAATTTTTGTCCGCATTCGTCGCAATTATGTATTTTTTCAGTAGCGTGGACATTCCTAACGTGCCTCGTCAATAAGTATCTAGCTGAAAAAGTAACCCCACATATTTCGCACTCATTCGAAACCTTCTCTTTTGGCTTCCTCCCCCGCTTCGTTTTAACCTCATCCGAATCGGAAACGTCGGGTTCACATTCCATGTCTTTAATCACGCACGTGCTTCTATGAATTTCTAACTTTTTCTTAGTGCTATGCACCGAGTTACACGACAAGCACATATACTCCTTTTTTACCTCATGCATTTCCTTAATATGTTCCGCTAAAAGGGTTTTATCACGGTATTTGAACCCGCAGTGAAAACACGAAAAACTCGCATTATCCTCGTGCATAACTACAACATGCTTCTCCAGATAATCCCCCGTCGGAAACAACATATCACAGTGCTGACACGGATTATTCCACTCCTCCATTTTGCAATGTTTAAATAATGTATGATCCGACAACTCGTCCGTGCTCGAATAGCTTGTTTTACACTCATCGCAATAAAACCTCTGCAGGAGGTAATGGGTGTTTTCGTGGTCCACCAGCTCCGACTGCGTGTTGTAACTGTTTGCGCACAACAGGCAGTCGTGTGGGGTTTGTACATAATGCTCGCGGAGGTTGTGTTCGGTGAGATCGTTGCGCAAATTGAAGACATCCAGGCAGAGTTTGCACCTTACGTGCACCTTATCGTGGCTAATGTCACGTTTGCTAAGGTACGAGGAGAGGCATTTGTTTCTGAAGTTGCAGAGGGCGTCGAGTTCCTCTGAGCACGTTTTGCACAAGGAGCACATGATGTTCCAGTCCTGGAAATATTACACAGCTTTATTAACTTATATCGTTCAACTTCTTCACATAGTCGAAATAACCGTACCGTTAAGTTCTGCGCTCTTATACCCTGGACTGGCACACTTAATTTTTATAACTTATATATGACACACTGCAGCGGTGGCTCGTGGATGTTTGGGGAGAAGGCTACTGAAGAAAATTTGAAGCAGCTTTATAGAAGTAAGTAGTGTACGAAGATCCACGAGCTGCCGCTGGTACACTGGGTACATTAAATATAAATTGGGTAAGAGTTGAGAAAAACAACATTTTAAGGAAAGACACAAACCATCACACGAAAAAGCATTAGATTATTTTGAATAAATCAAATTACTTTTAAAGCTTCATACCAGTGATGGCTCGCTGGTTTTTTTTTTAGTATGGCTGAGGTAGCAGAGGTGGTAATACAGATAGGTGCGGCCACGCAGCCAGCCATCTGCAACTGTATATTGCCACCTCTGCTACCTCAGCTGTACCAAAAAAAAAAACCCGGTGAACCGACACTGCTTCATACAGATGATAAAATAAAGTTAATACAGAATTTTATGATAACATATGAAGCTCAATAAATTAATCTATCCAACAGTAGTATTAGATTCTTTTCATGTTAAATAGGGAAGCAGCAATCTAGAAAAAACAGTTTTCCCATGTTAACATGCTCAATATGTGAAACAGGAGTTAAAAAAAATTCCAATATAAAATATATAAATTATTCATGGTGATGGTTGTGACCCTTACTACGTGGTAATTCATTATAGAAACACTGAATAAAACACTTACTAAGTTTTTTACCACAATTTATTTGATGTATGTACAAATATTACATATACATACATATCACTGATATGTGTTTTATTCAGTGTTTCTATATAAATTATTAGATAGAGATGTAATTTTCAAAGCCCACTCCTAAATGCAACCAATCTCCAACTTTAAAAATTTAAATAGCAATGTATTCCTTCAGATACCTCACTTCATGGCTTTTTTATGTCGAATAGAATAAAACAACAAACAAAATCGGTTGATAAATAGCACCCCAAGTGGGTATTATAGAGATGCGTTAAAATCTCTTAGCATCATTTATAAAATTGCCAATGCGTTCCGACTAGTATATTTTCGCTGTATCAAAATCCTGTACAAGTGAAAATCATCCTATTAGGGCTGCATATGCATTAGTCTCTCACCTTTTGAATGCAAAAAATGTACAACGTAAGATAGTTTCAACAAATATACATATTAAAACAAATATACACACAATTTTTCATCTCACCAGTTCGGGTAAACAGAATTTCAACTTGATCTTCCATTCCACACGTTCGGTGTCGACTGCCACAATACTTATAAGATCCTCATCGCTCATACAAAGTAAACAGGTAGAAATTGGGATTTCTTCCATTGTTTGCTATTGCTTGTCTAAAACATTTTTAGGTTATATATGTTCTCCTGCATCGTTTTTACTTTCAATAAATGCTGCGAAATAATAGGTCTTAATTTATGGAAGTACTTGGAATTATTTAATTTAGAAGTATTTCATTTCTCTGCAGCAAAATGTTAATTTTACAACAAATAGAATTAACTTAGGCAACCCAAGTTTCCCACGCTTGCAAGGTACAGATCAGAATCTTCCTTATTTATAACATGTTTTTGGATATGATTGAACACACTGGCGGATCCAAGAGAGGGCAATGGGGTTAATTAACCCAAACATCCCATTCGCAGTAAGCTACCATATATTCTTTATAAGGAATTTTGTATTCGTAAAAAAAATCACTGTATGTACTACAGAGTGAGCAACAATGCTTGCAGATTGATAGGTAGGCAACCAAATACGCATGTTGGTACAACTGATCATTTGAAAAGAAAATCCCTTAGATTGCTTTACCGTTGGCGTAACTAACATTTTTTTCCCAAAATAAATTAAATATGTAATCATATATATATTTCATTTTTACAATTTTAATCATATATACAAAGTAAATTAAAGTAAGTTAAGGTTTTGTATATTTGAAAATAATAAACGTGAAGTTAGCATCCCTAATTTTAGGTTGAAAGTGACGGCCTTCATTTTCTAGGCAAATGTTTTAAAACAAAGGCGATTTCAATTAAACTCAGTAAATTTAGAATGAAACTTAAATTTTATAAATTTCTAACCTTGAAAACAGCAAATAAAAATAATTAAATTCGGAGGATTAATGAACACAATGGCAAAATACGACGCTGCCCGAATAAATAAGTGTCAAATCCAGTGACGGTTCGCGGGTTTTTTTCTGGTACGGCCGAGGAACAAGAGGTGGTAATACAGATAGGTGCGGTTACGCAGCCAGCCGTCTCTGCAACTGACCATACCTATCTGTATTACTACCTCTTGTTCCTCGGCCGTACCAGAAAAAACCCCGCGAACCGTCACTGGTCAAATCTAGTTACCCCTTTTTAATTTTTCCTTGGCATGAACTAGGAGTACGGTGCAAAGATTACATAATCTTTGGAGCGATTCCATGGATCAGATTCGCCAGATTTTTCGGCGGGAAATTTAAATTGTCTGCAAACATTGTTGCTCACACGATACTACTACGTCACATTCGCCTGAAAGTTTTATAAAATGATCAATAAAACCCTACTATATAAATATAATTTATAATCAAAGAATAAAACAATTTTTAACCTTGTCTTAACACTAAATATGAGTTTTTACTGTACTCTGGTCCCTTGATTCATTAACCATTAAAGAAAACTTTCTTTTTTACTTTCTCCGTTACGAAGTACGAGAAAGTATTGTGATCGAGATTTTTTTTCAAATTTTTTTTTTACGGAAATATCCGTTTTGGGGTCCCTAGATGCCATTTCAACAATTTCTGGAAAAAAAAAATTTGTGTCTGTGTCCGCTGTATCTCAAAAACTAATAGAGCAATTGATATGAAACTTTGAACATATGTCTTATTTGATAACACGAAGAACTGAAAAGCTTTTGGTAAAATTTCGTACACCGGAAGTGGGTGTTTACCTTAACTGTTTTTTTGTTTTTTGCCAATATTTTCTTAAATATGAAAAATATCGCAAAAACATTTAAACAAACATTGAAGACGATAAAGAAATGAGATTATTTTGTTTGAAACATTTCTCATAAAATCATTGTTATTCGAGAAAAAAATTTATTTTTTTTTTTTTGGTTTTTGGTTTATAATTATGAAACGATAGAGAATGCCAAAATAAACAACTTATAAAGAATAAGTTTTTTTCGAAATCTCTTTGGTTTTTGAATTTAAAGTGTAATTTTTCCATCTTTGATAATTTTGACGTTTTAAACGTCAGTTTCATCCGAGTTTGCGCAACGCTCGATGTACATTTAAAATATGATTTAAATAGAAAATAAACCATGAAAGTGTAAATATAAATGATGATACCATCAGAGAAAGTAACATGATGGCCACATCACCATTTTTTATGTATGGTTTTAAATAATTATCCAACTTTGCTTTATTGTGTTAAGAATAGTTTATTGTATCTTTAGCGACTACTTGAAATTCAATGTTCAAATCGGTAAATAATGGCTACGAATTGAAACATCTCTGGCTGATCTCATGCGGGAACACAAAAATCACACAGGGAGTCTTTGCTAAAATGTTTTCTGATTTTATTGCTTTGATATCTTTAAATTATTCTTCACTGGAATCAGTGAGACCAAGATTTCTAGTGAAGAAGTCAGTTACAAATTTACCTGTACCGCAGAGGCTGCTCGTAATTTTAGTAGAGGAGGCTAAGATAGAGATGGCGCTCGTGCTACACTACGAGGAAGCAAAAATGTTGTTCCCGTTTTGGTCAAATTTTCTTCCGTAGCCTCCTTACCGAACATCCAAGAGCCACCGCTGGTACAGTTGTGACAGCTGAAAATAAGGATATGAATAACATGACCAGCAGTGCCTGCTGCACGCACAGTTCCATCATTTGACCTGCGAGCACCTTATAGAAAGAAAACAGAACAAGCCCAAGTGGTCATGTTTGATCGACATCACATTATACATTACAATTTCAATAATATTATTTTCTTGTTTAGTGGTGTATCTAATCATTAAAGTTACTAAAAAATCTAGATGGCATTTATTGAAATTATACTATGACAGTCGGTCCATTGAAGACCTTAGAAGCAGTCAACTACCATATCTCTGAATACTTGAATGAACCAATTTTAATTTTTAGTGGTGTTTTTCACCATTAAAGTGACACAAAAATCTAGATGGCATTTTTTTAATTAATAGAATAGTAGAAACTACCATAGCTCTTAATACATGAATGAACCACAACAAATAATTATGCTAAAAGCATCTACGCAATCATATTTATTGAATTATTTTATGAACACCTCGGTTAGTGTTCATAAAATAATACAATGCGACAGTTTTTAGGGCATTGTTAGGCTTCAAAAAGAATTTTTGTGTTTGTATAAAAAAAGGAAAACAAACTTTATTTGGCAGTAGTGGTTTTACACAGTGTTTCCTATACAGTTTTGCCATTTTTCACCCTTAACAGGAAAGGAAGTGGCCGCGCAGAAACAATAATTCGTCGCGTCGGAAAATTCGGCGGTTACAAAAATAAGTTAAAAACGGGGCGCGCGCACTTTCCATACAAAAAATATATATATATATATATATGCATGTATATATACGAACCAAACAAAGTTTCTTTTTTTAAATATATGTACAAGTACAACATCACCGTTGGGGGGATTTACAGTAACCACTGTGCGGTGCAGCAGTATAACCACCCCCCGCAATCAGTTCTTTAGTTAAATGCGTCACGGGATACTCATTTATAAAAAACAATAACCCGTGAGCGCATTTCATAAAGCAGGATATAAATGAGAAGAGAGTGCACGGCTTAAACGCCCGCCCCCTTCTGCACGAGACCGGTTACAATAAGAGAAACATTGGTAAACACATATAAAAACTAAATTAACGGTTATTGTTGTTGGATCAGTTATAGTGTAGTGTTATCATTTTTATTCGCTAGATTAATACAGTTTCCTCGAGTCTTTCTCCGACACGTTCTCCTTCGTAGTATCGCCTATACAACCTTACAATTATATACTAAATGAAAATTAAACGATGATATTCTTACACATGTTATCCGTAGTGATAGTAATAATAATATATAAGTATACCTAGGGGAATTAAATTAGAGGAAATAGTCAGCCTGTGGCTTCTTCGAGGGGATGCCCCTGGTTTCTTGCGGGGCCGCCTCGAATATCGTAAAGTCTCTTTGGAGGTGCTCGTTCAGTTCCAATATTGCCGCAACATTTCCACATCTAATAACACGACGGTAAGAAATAATATGATTAAAATTTATATATTAGAAGTTTTCTAAAACCATACATAAAGCAATGCTCTAATAATAAAATCTCATCTAGCCAAAAAATTTCAATTGTATAGCTTTCTGCGTAAGATCCATAATTATGTTAGTAAAATCAAATTGGAGAAAGTTATATGATGGCCACAAAACTGTATTTTGGTTCTCGAAGAAAATATTTATAGGTAAATAAACACAAAAAAAATACCCAGTATTTTACATAACTGGTCCTCTTACCTGTAGCAATAATTCGGCGCGGACCACACAGTCAAAACAGTCTCATTAAAATGCCACTTGTAACCCTCCATTACCAGCTGGTGAGCCCTGCAGATCATGTCAATGTCATTCGCCGCGTTAAATTGTGAGACAACATCCGAACCAAAAAGGTAACCGGCTCCACGCGGTGACACTCCCCAACCTTGTGTATCTGCAATATTTTAATTAATGTTTATGAAAAGGAAAATTAAATTAACGATTCCCACTGCACAAATTATTAGTCACGTGTGAAAAACTTACACTAATAATTAAAAATTAACCCTCATTTGTTGCAGATGCTTTAAATAAATTAAATAAATACAAAAATGGCCTGAATATTTAAATATTCAACTGGTTCTTATTTCTACAAATTTATTTAATTTACACTGATTGTCTTTAATATGACATTCCTAAGCAATAAATAGTTGATGATAATAATAATTATTCTATATTTCGGTGATCATACAGTATATTACACAATATAATTTAAAAATATTACCATCACATGAAATAGGATCAGCAATACATAAAGTAATAATAATATAGAATAGTACTACACAGTGTTTCTATCTAAAATTAGAATTCTCTTAACACGTCCGTTGACACTAAAATTGGGATTGCATACACGCAAGTATAAAGTTGGACGCACTAGCACGTTGGTGGCAGCGAACGTGTTAATATGTGTGGAAACATCTCTTCCGTAATGGAAGCAGACATAATTTAATTTCTCTACGTCCGTTATAAAATTCACAGTTTTTTCATTAATTTGCATTCATAAAATATGCGATTCCTGAAGCCTTCCAAAAACTTGTTGCATAAATAACTATTTACAATAATTTTTTTATGCCAATTAATCAATTTATTCTACCCTATATCTTTTGGACATTGATAAACTTATAAATTTCCCCAAGCAACATCCTTATAAGTTTATTCTGTATTATCAACGGCCTTGGGGTATTATAACTCAAAATACACGAAATAAAAGATATTGTGTTTACAAAGTCGTTATCATTTAAGATGGTGGAGTGAGTTATATGAATATTAATATAATTTAAAAAAAATAACACGTGAAACCTTTTTTTACAAAAGGCCCTGTATAAATGAGTTTTATTTTTTAATTTTATAAAAGTGATCATGAACTTTCAACAACTATTAATTTACAAATTGGGAATAACCAAAGAGGATTATATAAAGAGTGGCAATGTAATGGACTGAATATGAAACCGAGTTTTCGATCCGATGATATATCTGTTTCAATCATTCTTCTCCGTCGCTCAATCCGTGATTGGTGAACTGATTCATTCACGTGCATAGAGATTACACCCCGCTGATGATTGGCAGTGAAACCATCCCCTCCCGTGGACTTAAGACAAATATGAAATTAGTCCACCAATAACAGTCGGAGCGACAGACATGGAATTACTATCAATCCTTCCCTCTCTGTTCTTAGTTAGTACCGAATCCGGAAACTAGAGGCTCGGTTCTAAAACTGGATCCAAAATCAGTCCATTACATTGCCACTCTTTATATAATCCTCTTTGGAATAACCTTACTTGTTGCAGAAAGCATTAGATTAGGCAATTTTTACTTGCAGATTAACGAACATGTTGAATATTCATATATTCAGGCTACATTTCGTTTTATTGTATTTAACTATTAATTTATCTAACAGCAAAACAGCAACATAAAAATCTAGTATGACAAATCACAAAGGAGAATTACGTACAACAAAAGGCCATAATTTTCCGCTCTGTTGAACGCTTTCATTACCTTCCGGATCGCTCCATAACAAGTCGCACATGGGACCGTCGTGCGGCACCTCCTGTTTCCTGTCGATCGTTCTGATCTGGTCGAGCGTCTGTATGGAGGGCGAGAGGCCGCCGTGCACGCAGAAGATTTTGCCATCGATGATGGCGGAGAGGGAGAGGTAATCGAAGATCTCGGTGCAGTACCGCCACACCGTGATCGAACCGTACTTCCTGAGGCACTCGTCGTAAAAGCCGTATACTTGCGTAATCTGTCTCGACTCGTGGTTACCCCTGATCAGCGTTATACGATCGGGATATCTTACCTAAAGAAGAAAAAAAAAACTGGAAATGAGAGGGTATTCTGTTTACAATGCTTCTGCATGAGGGTGTGGCATGGGAATGTGAACATCTTCGCACTGTATACTAATATTTTAAATTTAACGTTTCGTTATTATTACAAACATATTGTTTTAAGTAGAATCTAAAATATAATAACTCTTTAACTTTAAAAAAAAACCTTAAGAGTGCCATGACTTTTTATTTTTAAAAATTTAAGTTGGCACACATGTTAGGAATAGACATACAAAATGGAAAAACAGCAACCAGAAAAAACGTTTTTCATTGAAAGTCATTTCCGAAATGGGACTAGAGTGGACGAAAATTGGATATATTCATTCGACGCACCTTTGGCAGACTTTCAGGAATTTACTAACGATCCCCATTATTTATGAAGAATTCAGAAAAACCTTATCACGATCCGTTTTATTTTATTTCATGAAACGAGTAGTATTCTCTGTAAACCAGGAAGTGGTAGACTAGGAAGTGGTAGACCAGGTAGTGGTAGACCAGTCAAACGTACTCAGGATACTATTAACACAGCCCAAGAATTTTTGTAAGATGAACTTACTTCTCTGCGCCCTTTGTCACAACAAATGAATTTATCGATAGGAACATGCCGCAAGTAACATAACCTCAATATGTGTTACCAACTTAAATTTTTAAAAATAAAAAATCATGGCACACTTGAGGTTTTTTTTTAATGAACCTACGATATGTTGTAACTATAATAATAAAAAAAAAATTGACATGTACATCCGCAAATAGTGGCTAAGTTATGAATAAAATTGATTTGATTTGATAACTTTCTAACCAGTTAAGTGCGTTCTACGTGTATACTCGTCAAACACAACTAACAGATTAACAATGACTTTTTTAGAAATGAATTGTTAATTTTTTTTTATCAAATAAAATTATAATCCTTTCTCGTTTTTCGTAAAATTTATAATAGGACCATTTTAACTGCCGATGACATCATATCTCGAAAAATACTTAATAGAATAAATAAAACTATACAAATTTCTTTTTAAAGTAATAAGAAAACAACAGACGTTTAGCCAGAAATCAGGTGTTCCGACACATTTGCTTAACCCTGTATACAAGTAAAGAAGATGTCATAAATGTCACTTTGACAATTATCACCTGCTGCAAATCTAACACGACAACATTAGGTAGTAAAACTTCTGTTAAAATGCATGATGTTTATAATTATGAAGTTTTTTCTTTTTTATTTAATTTATTAATTTATTTGTGCCAACTTCACAAAGAGTATTATTCAATTAACTATACGAGGTATTCACAGTGTCTACCATTGCCGACACCTCAAAAGTTTAAGGAATAAAAGAATTATTTCCGTTTTGTAAACATTCCGAAATGAATACTTTGGAAAACATGTTTTATACTCGTCTTCAAACCTTCCTTTGTTATTGGAGGTGTTTGATATAAACGGTGGTTACCCCAAGTTATTGCGTTTTTTTGTTCACTTACTTTTAAGGCTAGGAGCAGAAGGAAAGTTTCGACACTGTAAAATCCACGATCTACAAAGTCGCCCATGAAGAGGTAATTGGTCTCAGGCACATCACCGCCCACCTTGAACAGCTCCTTGAGATCATAGAATTGGCCGTGTATGTCTCCACATACCTATTGATAAATGCCAATTATTAATAAAATATGCAATTTTAAATGGTAATTTTTTTTTATTATTTTTTTTTTTAAGGAAGGATGGTTGACGGGAATTCGGGTTGAGGAAGTGCGGATGATATGGAATTGGCATAAGCATGTACTATTCGGCCACTAACGATAATTACTTGAGATTTCATTTTGATAATGAATGGGACATACACTAGACATCCATGGACCCGCACGGCCACTTCTTCGTTCCGAAAAAGTGACCGCATGGGATTCGAACCCACGCCCACAAATGGTAGTTAACATATTAAAATATTAATCGCTTCAGTACCTAGTTTAACGACCAACTTAATCTTAAAAAGTATCTACAAATAAATGGACAATTTAATAAATATAGCTGATCAAGTGGTCGCGTTAGTAGTGATAGAGGACGTTATAAATGTCAAAGACCAATTATATCTGAGGCCAAAAATATACCTGGAGCACAAACATTCATTCTAATTGTATGGAGAATAAATGAATTAGACGTAATATTAAACAATGTAGAACTGTGCAATATACATTAATTTATAGTAATTTAATGAAAAATACACATTTTAGGACAAAAATACTTGTTTTTTTTTTATTAAGGTGGCGATCAACCCTTAGTTGATAAATTGAATACCAATTAATTCACCACAAGTTTTTTTTTTCTGCAGCAAAACACTGACAGCTGCATTTTGTAAAATATATGAGGTACACTCACAGTGACCGGTGAATCGACACGCTGCACATTGCTCTCCTCGACGAGAATCTCCCTGGCTTTGGCACACAGTGCCTTCACCTCGGCCTCCTTGATGATCTCGCAACGCTTCAGCTGCTCGATCTGCCTGTCCAAATCGCTGGTGTCGGTCATTTTGTAGTTTATATTAAATATATCTATATATTAAAATCTGCAAATTAAGAAACATTTTTAGATCTACAGGGACGCGTTCAAACAAAATACCCCTATAAAAAGTCATCCTATGTTGCGGGAGTGCGCTCGCGTGTTCAAATAGAATACCCCTATACCAAGAGCGTTTATCCTATGTTGCGGGAGTGCGCTCTCATTTTTAAGTTTGTGTTCAAATGCGTAGACTAAAAATCTGATGAAACATAACCTTTAAAATATGTAAATATTTCTCGTTGCCGTTGCCGAAAAAATCCGACGGCTATAACCTTAAACTAATAATAGAACCCAGTCACGAGTGTGCTCCAGTCGTTTACTCTACCTATTTCCGAATGCAACCGAGTAGATGATCAGAGTGCGACCCAGCTGTTTCTGAACGATGGAGGGAGTCAGAGTGCAATCTTTTTAGTCGGAGTGTTATTCCTGAATGCAGCCCAGCAGGTTAAAAGAAAATGTTCTTCCTTTGAAATTTAAAGAGCAAAGAGCTTTTCAACAACACATAAAATAAACGCAATAGAAAAATTAGACTATTACCAGGTCTATAAATATGAAACCAGAATTTTTGTATAGAAAATACACGTTTATTGTATGAAAATTATAAAAAATATTTTATTCGAAGTATTGCCCATCGCTAGCTATACATTTTTTCCACCTGTCTGGCAATTTGTGGATGCCAAGCCGAAAAAACTGTTGCTCTTTTGAGACAAACCAGTCATTGAGCCATTTTCGTACATTTTCGTAAGAAGTAAAGCACTGCTCGGCAAGTGCGTGTCCCATCGATGTAAATAAGTAGTAATCGGACGGAGCCAAGTCTGGTGAGTAAGCCGCATGCGAAAGTGTTTCCCAACTAAACGCCTCAATCGTTTCCTTTACCAGTTTTGCTGTGTGTAATGGTGCATTATCATGAAGCAAAATCACTTTGTGTTGCCTTTTTTGATATTCTGATCGTTTTTCACGCAAAGCTCGATTCAAATCGATCATTTGTTGTCGGTAGCGTTGAGTGTTAACGGTTTCGCCAGGTTTTAGCAGCTCATAATAGATCACACCCTTCCGATCCCACCAAACACAGAGCATTGTCTTCCGTTCATATCGATTTGGCCTTGCAGTCGATGTCGATGGTTCGCCTGGAGTTACCCATGATCTCTTACGCTTAGGATTCTCAAAATATATCCACTTTTCATCGCCAGTCACAATTCGAATGACTTTCTTTTGTACCTGGCGAGCAGCATTTCGCAAGTGGTTTTTCGGTGTTCCTGCTGTCTTTCATTCAGTTCATGTGGAACCCATTTTCCCATCTTTTGGATCTTGCCCATAGCTTTCAAACGTATGGAGACGGCTTCTTGTGTCACATTTACTTGATCCGTAAGTTGTTGTTCGCTGTCTTCAAACTTTTTCGGTGGTCTTCCACGTTCTTCGTTTCTCACGTCAAAATCGCCACTTTTGAATTTTTTAAACCACTCAAAGCACCGTGATTTACCAAGAGCATGCTCACCGTAAGCTTCGACAAGCATTCGATGGGATTCTGCAGCAGTTTTCTTCAATTGATAACAGAAAATCAATGATGTCCGCAAATCGTAGTTTCCAGGCACAAAATTCGACATGTTTAACGCTATTACAAACTGTGCTGTTGTATCAAACTTGTATTGTTGTGAGATGAAAATCTTTGTCAGAGATGTCAACAAGGAAATGGCGTCAATGACGCGGTTTGACGGCAACTACATTGACAGCTAGGGACATCTATGGGCAAATTCCGGTTTCATATTTATAGACCTGGTATATCAGAAAATATTGCTGGCTAGTAATGGGCTATTACTAACTTTAACAAATTATAACCCTAAAACAAAATGGCTGAATGAAGCCAATAAAAATTACACCCCAACATAACCCTTTCACTGCAGGAACGAGATAATTACGCAAAGAACATCACACCCTTATATGCGGGAGCCGGAGCAGCCATACGCATCTCTATGCAAGTTCTAATTCGTCAGTTGGGCTTTTGAAAATCATATGCCGCAGCAGAAGGGTTAATAAAAGTTGATATACATTGATCAATGTATTTTTGCGTGCACGTCATAGATAGCCGAACCAAATTCTGACTACATTTTCATGCGGTTACTCTCTCTACGATAAGTTAAATTAGACACAACTATGTGTGTACAAGGCGAGAAAACTCAGTCTTCGGTAATCATGCCCACGCAAAGATCCATTGATCAAATTATAGTTATCATGATGTAGCTAAGAATTGTGAGAAGCAAAGAGAAGAAATAAAGACTTGTTATGGTCCCTTTTTTTAATATAATTGGCTACGCCTGGCCTTGGCATTAATTACCATTGCCCAACATGATGTAAATGCTTAATATTAGACACTTATCATGAATACCTTTGCGAGATTACAATGCAGCAATTTTATTATACCCAACACCTCTTAATAAAAGTTCCGTTGCCAAGGCAATTTTAGATAGCAAATGTTCCTATTTGCCCACGTTAAAGTGTTTACCGACATTGCTCAGCAAACAAGTGAGCAATTTTCAAAAAGTCACGTGCCTCGAGAGGTTCTATGAACCGAAGAACATCTCATTCTGACGCGTACTGCATGCATTCCTAACCTAAATCTCCCAATTCTGACGTTACATGTTGAGAAGGGGTTTTCAAAGGCATCCTGATTTAAAAGTGTTCATTTTTACGGCAGTTATATTACTTACTATTTGCGTTGGACAAAATGCTCGTGTATTGCCCACTTTCTCTCGGTGGGCAATACCTTATAGTAAATGACTATTGTTCAGTTTAACTATTTGAATTTTTTTAATAGCTTTAAATAAACAAGCATCCGCCTCGGCTCGTTTGTTAATACGTCCTTACGTTCCGTGTTACCTATTAATTTTTTTCCGCTACTTGAAATATAATACTTAACCGTTTTAGTGCCGACAATTTTTTTGTGGGTATACCGTAAATTGCAAATAATGCTAGTTTCGTGCGTATAATCACTTGTTAAAAGTATACTGACATAAGAAGCACCATAGCGCTCGCGGCACTTTTGACAGGAGTATACAGCGACGTGGTGGTGCTGCTCGGCACTATAACGGTTAAAAAAGATCAGAAAATATTCTAAAATACGGCCTGCGACATTTGGGGTACAAATGTTTATAGTCACCTATGCGTCCTATGGCAACCCAGCAAACGAGAAAACAATGTCGAATTTTGTTTGTTTGTGTCAATCCAGTGAAACTTTCTGCGGGCATGGATGCAAACAAAGCTGCAAATATTGCGTGTTACAACCTGGTACCGACAAAATCGAAAAAGGTATGTGTCCAGTTACGACTCTTTTAAGCAGTGGTTATGTAAAACGGATGCCGATGCTGTAGGTATAGACGAAAATGTGTTGCTCGCCTATATGTTGGAGCGTTACATTTCTGTTTATTATTTTATATATATATATTAAGTATAAAGTTAAGTTCCGTCATCAAGGACAACAAACACGATTGTTATCAGCCACTTAACCAGTAACCATGGATGCAATGCTTATTTACGTTGTCAGTAGCGGGAAAAATATATTATAATCGTCTATCGCACCAGTTAATTTATATTTCAAATAGCATTCCTTCTTTTTTATTAATAATTTCAATTCACTGGTAAACCAAACCGGATAAGTAGAGTTACCTATACACACCATTTTCTTCCCAACAAATAAACTACACAGTTGAATAACCAAATTAATCAAACTCGGGTGTAAAAAATAATTGCACGCTACAACATTACAATTGCAAATTGCACAACTTTGGCCCATTATTTCAGCATGCAATAAATTACACACTATTAGAAGCGCCTTTCCATCCAGTCAACACTTACATAAATACATCAGTTTGTTTGTTTGTGCAGAAACAAACAAAACAAAACGGCGTTTTATTTCCAACATAACTGCACATTACGACCGGTGTTCATTACCGAATCATTACTGTTGGACCGCCGTGCAAAAAAACTGAGGGTCGCGAGAACGTTCCGGGAAATCAATCCGGGCCGCGATAAATAAATCGTTGAGGTTATGTTGACACATTTCGGGGTCGTTCGAAATCGGGAGGCGCGCGCCCCCTTCGCGGCCCGGGTTTCACGGAACGCACAGTGGGAAGTGCGAGGGTTGAATTGCGGGTTTTGTACTTACCTAAAACTCGTTTAAATGTGTAAAAAACAACGGTTACAATCACACCTATAACAGCTAAGTTGCTGCGCAGCCGGTCCGAGCGACGACATACGTCAACGTCCGCAACTCTGACGTCACCCCCCATTAGCGTGCCCCAGAAATTCATCGATTCACCGAAAGATGACACCAAAAATTAGAAACGAATGTAATTGTGTACATTCTAGAAACATTCAAACATATCAACGCCGTATATTTTCCAAATAAATTATACTGCTTTTAGAAGAATAAGGAATAACAACAAATCCAAAATAATTATTTCGATGTTCGAACTTTAAAGTCAAGTTCACATTGGTCGAATCAATATGTTTAGAAATGGTCGAATTTTATTGTTTTCAAGTTTGTGTTCATATATCAAGTAATGTTAAAAAATACTTCTTAATAAACTAAATAATAATAATATTGCCGTACCGAGACAATTACAAAGTATGTATGGGGACACTATTTTCTTTCGTGGCCTTCTCTGCCGAACATTCACAAGCCGCCCTTTATGTTTACTATCCTCGCGTCAGTGTCTTCAAACTTCGAACGACGCTGTACAAAGCATTTAACTTGTACTCTAAAAAGAAACTTGATTGTGAAAAAGCCCAGTTAGCACACTTTTATCAGTAACATATCTGAGGAAGCTAACTGGGAGTATTAACATTTTTAATCAAGTTTCTGGCAGTCCAGTGTACGGAATAACAGGAAACGGCTCAGCCTGTTATAGGAAAAAATAAGCGCCATCTAGTTGCAGCTACTCGAACGAATAAGTGAACTCGTCGAGATTAGCGACATCTATGATTAATAAGAAAATTATAACAGTGTACGGCGACTTTTTGATCATTTTACGGTCACCGATTAAATATAGTCCATTAATGAGTCGAATTTTATCAATTCAATGTGTAAAAAACGGCTCAGCATGTGGATACATTGAAAAATTAAGCGCCATCTAGTCTCGCTACTCGAACGAATAAGTGAACTCCACGAGATTATCGACATCTATGATTAAAAAGAAAACTATAACAGTGTACGGTGATTTATTGATCATTTTATGATTAAATATAGTCCATTAATGAGTCGAATTGTATCAATTCAATGTGTAGAAAGATGTAAATACATTAAATTTATTGTATAAATTCTAAAAAGTTTTACATGATCGTACCTAGATGTCGCTGCGAGTCCATTTACAGTTGTTTACTTTAAACTGTTCAGGTTATGTACGTAAGTTATTCGCTGGCGTAAATATCACCGTTTTTTTTTTTAATCGTACAGCAATAATTCCGTAGCGATGATACCGCAAATTGTACATTGTTTACGTGCCGCCTGACGTTTTCACGCATGTCAAAACCAACAGTGCTGTTGTGGTGCTTCGCAATTGGGGAATACAGGGGGCGCCGGAAAAGGACGATGGGACGGAAGCGCGGCGATTAGGATGCAGATCACCATACAGGTGGACGGGCAGGGGGGCCCCGATCAGAGGAGGCCGCTGTGCGGAAGGTTCAAGACCCTCCTGTGCCGGCTGTCCATGGGGAACGTCCTCACGGCGTCCACTCTACTGGTGCTGGTCGTCTGCCTGCTGTACGTGTGCAAGACGTACATAAGGACGGTTCTGTTCTGGCTGGAGAACCAGGACTCGACGATAATTTCCCTGACAATCATCCTGCTCTTCACGATAGTCTCTCTGCCGATCAGCGTCGGGTACATTGTTCTGGTCGTAGCCGATGGGTACCTCTTCGGGGTCGTTAATGGCTTCCTGTTGACTGTGATAGGGGCTAACGTGGGCCTCTTTGTTGCCCACAATATACTCAGGTATGAACTGTTTTTTTATACAAAAAAAGCCTGAATATATGAATATTCGGCCTGTTTGTCAGTTATTCAGGTTATTTTTCATCTTTCAAGTTAACTGTTATTAGATTTAATGAGCAGTAGAGGTTATTATTGGTGATAACGGGTGGTATTTAAAATAACAATAAAAACAATATCCGATATATCCTGATATTGTTCCGATATATAAAAAGTGTTTAAATATAGCATTAAACAACTTATCAATGATTGTGTTCAGGCATGCGCATGAATCATTTTTTGTTCCAAGTTAACGTAAACATTATCAGCTTGTATTTAGCAAGGACACGTTTTAAACAGTAATATTTATTTATGGTTCGGTTGGTTTGTACCACTTCGGATTAATAAATCCTTTAATTTTTTACTTATTACTATTAATTTTATCTATAGAATTTATTAATTGATGGGACTATAATTCGTTGAAAATTCATATCACTTGTTGAGTATTAAAGTAAAAACACTTTAAAACGTGTTTTACTTTAATTCTATAGGGTTATTAACTTTTCACTCTTATACTACCAATCTTCCTATTTGTCTTGTACTTGGGTATTATCCAATGTTATATTTCAGAGTCCTTTATAGTAATTTTTCTTGACTTATGTTGAAATTTGTATATGATAAATAGATAATTCTGTTTAAAAAACAAATCTCAAGGTCACATTGTTTTTTTTTTTGTTCTAACAGCAATTGCTCTGTAGTTTCCACATTTATTTCATCAGATGTTTAAGATTTTCACAGATTAACCTTAAACGACGTGTCTTTACAATTGCCTAAAAAAAACCATCTGAACTTTGCCGGTACTAAAATTACTGCACTGGAACGAAAATGTTGACAAGCAAATATGTGCTTTAAACAGACAAACCTCCGCAGTTTTAACATTTAGTTCGTCAGATGCTTGAGATTTTAACATGTCTTTACATTTTTTTTATCGAACACCCGGTATATACTCTAAGTAAAATTTTACATTAATTCCTGATGTTGTAATTATTAGGTTAGTAGGACATCACCACTCAATAAGGAAGATGGTCGAGAACGACACTGCCAAGGCGATAATGCGTGTAATCTCGGGGCCGCTCTCCTTCAAGATCGTCTTCTGTGCCCGTCTCACTCCTATACCGTTTGGCCTTCAGAATACCATTTTTGCTGTAAGTCACATGTTTACGTTTGGTAAACAAACGCCAAAATTGCTTTTGTTGTTATCCAGTTGAGTAACGTCAACGGGAAGGTGTACCATTTGGCGTCGCTGGTTGGACTGATCCCTGCTCAAATGGTGGGCGTCTACGTAGGATCCACCCTTAGGTCGATGCAGGACGTCCTCGAGAATAGGAACATTTCCACGGGAACGTACGTTTTGGCTGGCTTGCAGGTAATCATTTTTTTTTAAATGTAAAATACTTTTAGTTGTCTTGAACTGTTAAAAAAGCATGTAGGGCCCTCCAAATATTTCGTGTCAGAATGTGCAGTGATCATCTTAAATTTCAAGAGAGTTGCACTCTTTCTCAAGCGCTTAAAAAAACATAAAAATAATTACCAGATACTTAAAATTTTCTTAATTTACTCAAACAACCGTGATACTGTTAAAATCTGCAAACATTCCTTTACTACATTTCAAGCTAATCCCACGATGTTTCATTTACAATCATTTGCTAACTAGAATTTTCGAATACCTAAGAAAAGAAAAATATAAGTAATTATTATAGCATCAAATCAGAGAATGGCCACATCACCATTTTTTTGTTTCTAGTTATCTTTGGGAGCATCGCTTATGATCTGGATCGGTTCGAAGGCACGGCAGGAGCTCCTGAAGGCTCTAACGGAGGGCGAAAACAAGCTGTCGCCGTCGGAAAAGCCGCCCGCAAGTTTCGCGATGGTCTGACCGAAATTCCCGTTGCTAATCCAGTGGCTCCCGGTTATTATTAATTGACACGATGCATATATTTTTCTATCGACGTATTTTCCAAAGATTGTATTTTAATTAATAAGCATATTTTGATGTCGTTTAGGGTTATGCTGAGAAATAAAGAGGTGATATATTTTTTAACAGCAGACCGACGTTTGACGTTTTTAGTTGACCAACAAATATTACAGGTGTTTCTGGTTGGAAACAAAAAAGTAGTTTTTCGACAGTTCCACTGGAGGCACTGCAACAATGTACAATTGAAGCTTAATTATTTAAATGTTTGTGTGAAACATTTCCGGTTCTCAAGAGTAAAAGTAGACAAAGCTTTGACTATATACTAATGGACTGCTATTCCCCCTCCATTTCCTATATGATCACTGCTCGAAAAGTTATCCACGAGCTGGAGCCCGATATAAGTCCCGCCCCGGAGCCCAAAATGGAGCGTAATTTGAAAACCGGAAAGCAAAAAAAAATATTTCTCGATGTATTCATCAGCAACATGGAGAATGCAAATGCGAGCATATTTCGGCAACTCGGGTCCACTTTCCTGCCTGTTCTTTATAAGTAAAGCATCAACCCATAATTTGCGAAATTCCAGTTTTGATGGAAATCTAATACAGAATTTTAGGTTATAAGTCAAAAGTCAACTGACGAGTACATCAGCTGATGAGTATTATAACCGCGTTGGCATATATACGTGGATGTATTGCAGCCTTTCGCATAGCAATATTTGACATAGTGTGAATCTTTGACTATATAAATGTTTATATATACAAAGGTGTGAATAAATTGCAGGGTATCACAATATGCAATGCGAGCTCATAGAGTCATATCTCATAGACACAAAATAGCTACCAATTTAGTAACATAACGCAACCATTTAGGGTCCCGCTGTAGAGGAGTATTTTGAAGACCTACCAAAAGAATTGTTTCCGAAGGTATAGCGTACTGGATGGATGTACACATTAGGAAGGAATTTATGTTGAAAAATATAATACTACTTTGCATTCAATTATTTTCTTGCATAGCTAGGTAGATTACTTAAAAATCTTCACTATTAGTTTGTCTTTAACACGTTGACTGTCATAGCCAGTGGTGTATTGGTAAAATAAAAAGTAAGGGAACGCATGGTGAGAGCAAAGAAGTAAGAGGACGCATGGCGAGAGCAAAAAAATAGTCTGCGAAAGTTTTTCGGAGATCATCTTATTTTAAGCAAACTATTGTTTTCCTTGTAGTATTCTCGTAGTTGGCAGTCAACGTGTTAATTATTTCAAAGTTTTTAGTACTTTAGCACTTCCGGATCCAGTTTTTAAATCTGTTGTGAACTTTGCAAAAATGTCTTTTTATTTTATCGCAAAGTAAGAATCTTCTAAAAAATGTGGGGGGCAGAGTCGGATTCGCCTTGAAGAGGCGCCTGCCGACTAAACTCACTCTGATCTTCTAAGTCCGTCATCTGGCATGGGCTGTCCAAGCGTGACCTCTGCGGTGTGCAAAAACGTCATTAAATATTCCTTCGAATATTTGTTTCAAGTGCTGCCTTCCTCCATTGCAAAACCCTCTGGATCCGCCACTGGTTTTTAGTAATCGTCTAGTTACATACATATCTGGCCTTTTTCCTCTGGGAAACTCAAAGAAAACACCTTTTTATATTTTATTCTGTTAATAATAAAAGCTGCTTTGAAATCCACCAAGCGCTAATTTTATTTGAAGAAGAATTACCCAAATTCAAATCACATTTCACTGGGTAATTATAGCTATTGACAGCAAGAATATTAGGTATCCGATTAATAACAATCTCGGACGTCCGAGATTATTATAAATCGCAAATATTCGAGTTATATTCAAAGCTTTATCGTAAATCTAATCAATAAATTATATCTGACATGTAAAAATAATAACCCCTTAATTTTTACGGTCTTATTACCGTTTGTTGATTCGTAACTAACGAATTATAAGTAACTAAGGTATATATGAAACAATGGTTCGTTGATTCGTAACTAACGTATTATGAGTAACTAACGTTTTATGAAATACATAATAGTATTGTTAGTACTATAGCACGAACAGGTTGAATATTCACATATTATTCAGACTATATTATTCGTATTTATTACATTTAAACAATAGTACTATTATGATCCAAATAATTAATTCGCGGGGTTTTTTCTGGTACGGCCCAGGAACAAGAGGTGGTAATACAGGTGGGTGCGGTCACGCACTGACCCTACCTATCTGTATTGCCACCCTTGTTACCTCGGCCGTACCAGAAAAAACCCGCGAACCGTCACTGAAGAAAATAGATGAAACGATAAATGAATTAATTTTATCGCCATCTTGTTATCAATTGGCACTTGTTTGTTTTTTGCAGAACGGGCGTTACCAGCGCGCACGCTCCATCGGGATCGATCCGATAGCGCACTGACACAGTTTTTCGCGCTAAGGAGGGCCGCACCGGGCGCTTTCCCGACCACAGTTTACCCGTTTTTCCGTGAAAATTATGTGAATGTTCTCCACGGGCGTTATGGCGGCGCAGCGGAGGGCCGGCACCCTCGTCGGCGTCCTGGTGCTCGCCGCGTGTTTCTGCCACGGACAGGAGGCCCACAGGGACGTCAAACACCCGGAACTGCCCAAACTGTGAGTGACCCCCTCAGTTCATTCAATTATAACAATTGAATCGAATTTGATTCATCAACGCGAGATCAATTGTTTAACCTGATCAAGCGACGCACTGCGGTACCGATTTTAACACCCTGGTTAATAATCAATGTCTTTTTACCGAAGAAATCTTTCTTTCTTAATAGGTTTCTTATTGGGTGTCCGCGATAAAAAAAACAAATCATTTCTATTCAATATTTGGCGTGGCTGTAGTTATAATTTCGTAGATTTACGAACAAGTTCAACATAACAAAAACTGTCAATTCTCACAAATGAAAATGAAAAGAAAAAACTAGAATTATTTTTATTTCCACTTGTAGTAACATAATTGAATAATTTTTTATTGTCGTGTCTAATAATTTTTTGTTGTTTATACTGGAGGTTTCTACTTCATTATCAGTGACGGTTCGCGGGGTTTTTTCTGGTACGGCCGAGGAACAAGAGGTGGTAATACAGATAGGTGCGGTCACGCAGCCAGCCGTCTCTGCAACTGACCCTACCTATCTGTATTACCACCTCTTGTTCCTCGGCCGTACCAGAACCCGCGAACCGTCACTGGTTTGACTGTAAATGCGTAATTTATGAAATTTTGTGTATTTTCTAAACTAATGCAAAATTGCACCATCGTTGCATTCATTGCAATTTGTTTTATATCTTAGAATTTCCCTCGTTTGTTTGAACATTTTGAGGTAGTCATGACATTTTTTACGGAAATATCCGTTTTGATGTCCCTAGAGGCGATTTCGACGATTCCTGAAAAAATGTGTCTGTGTGTGCGTGTGTGTGTCCGTGCGCGCACTTTCTAAATTCACTTGAAATTAATTTAAGGTTATGATTTTGTAAAAAGTTGCCAACACCCTTCCTTTTTGAGATAATCCCACTTGGTTTGAAAAATTGTTAATCTGAAAAATAAATTGACGATAATTGCCATCGGCTTGAAGCGTTCCAAATTTTCTCGGAATTAATTTTTAATTACGATTTTGTAAAAAGTTGAAAAGGGATGTTTTGAAATAATCCCACATGAAGAGTGAGCAGAATTAAAAAAAAAATGTAATCATCGTTCTCCTAATTTTGAGATATTCGCACTTAAGTAGAACCCAAAGTTAAAAAAAAACCGATATCCACCCCTCTGGGTCTAGCTTCACGGTTTAGTTGCCGGAAGGCACGGCCTCCGGAAAACCTTATCGTGTATGTACACCTTTAGAATTTTTTAGCAGTACGGAAAGTAGGGTAATCACATTGCTACCATATAGGCTGAACTGTCAATGTCAGACTGAACTGTCAGTGACATGTTGCTGTATGATTTACTTAAAACATTTAACACGGTTTTAATAAATTTATTCCCACTTTACATGATTAGCCCCGCAAATGACCTTAATCGACGATATGCCTTAACCCAACATTCATTCGCGCTCCGTGATCATTGCTTGTCCGAGTTTTAGTTTAGTCCCCGACGAAATTTTTACCAATTTATTGTGACCGTTGTGATACACGTGTGTTTTAATCCACCTGGAGTATTGTGCTTGATAAAGTGATCGGTGTTACAATCGGTGTAGTTATGCGTCATTTGATGATTAAGGGTATGTACAATTAAATTTTTGATTTGTGTGTGTGAGTGATTAATGTCAATTAATGTTAACAGGAGGTTTTACCTCATGACGTAACTTTCGCAGCATCTATTGTTTTCAGTAGTCGAGAAATCAAGCATGCATGTTTACAATTTTACTAGGCTTCACCAATGCATAAGCATTGTATACATTGCGCACTATACAGGATGTATTAGAAATAACGAACAGTCATTTAAGGGCACATACACAAAATAGTTGTGAACCCATTTCCGTCAAAATTTATTAAAAAAAAAAAATTTGAATTTTCCTAATTTTTCGAGGTTTTTTAAACATTTTGAGAACCGATGCTTTTCTCATTTAATTAGGTCGGCATGGAATGTGTGTTTGTTTATTTAAAACGCGAGATACGATTTCTTGCCTACGAAATTTGAAGTGTTATCGCAACATTTTTTTTTTTTGTAAAAGATAAACAGTCCTCAAGTTCATTGACGCTTAAAGAGCACTCAGATATTTCCTACGCGCTTGTTGTAATTCGATATCTAAAGCCGATGCCGTTTAAAAATTAGGTAACATTACCACTGCCCCCAAACATGTTGCGTATTTTCACACATTAACTTTAATAATTAATTGCGGGCTTTTTGTTACAGTTATAAACAAAATAATTGCGAATATTGTTTAAAAATAATATAATCTCTTTGTGGTTACGAGCCTGTTCGTTATTTCAAATACACCCTGTATACAAGTATATGGTCTTAATGTCTGAAACCATTTCTAGAGAATGCGAAGCGTGTATGAAAAGTACTTTGCGCTGTAATCCCAGAATCGTTATTTTTGATGAACGTTTCTACGACAAAGACACGATGGTAACTGAAACAGCAAGGCGTACGGTATCAAAAGAAATTCTAACTTCTCCATTCCCGAATTGATTCGCATACAATGGCAGATTGAAATATAGGAGGTTATAATCATAAATTTTCTTTGCAGGGTGAGAAATTGGGCAGAAAAATTGGGTGGAGAATTGTGGCACTTCGGAGAGCTTGTAACGAGGAGAAACACTGTCGTAGACGTACGTACTTATTTGTTGTTCTGTGAAAAAATATTATCAGTTTCCTTTCGTGTTTTTAGAGCTTCAGACACACGCAGATCGTTCAAGAGGATGGAGCCCTTCTACTCAAGGAAATCACGGAGAAAATCAGGAAGATGATGGATGACAAAGTGGATGCGGTTAGGGTTAGTTCACTTGTATATTTATTAAACCTTTCAGGACGGGTCACATCAATAAGCGTTTTAACGTAACTTCTGCGACAGCCGGGTAACATCAATAAGCGTTCTGATGAATTTACTTGTTTTTATATCCGAATAACGCTCATCATTGACGCTGCAGATATGTTTTTAGTTTCGGAGCAAAATCCAACACTAGAAATCGATGTTTGAAAAATGGACATTTTTTACGTCCGTCGGGTGTGATATTGCCAGATATACCTGTACCGAAAGGGTTAAATCTAGCTGAATCTACCAATTTCAACTATTATCGTACATGTCGGGTAGTTATTACGATAAGCTATTATTTCTCATGTGATTCTTTACACTTCCCATGATTTTTAGAGAATAATGGAAATCGCCGAAAACGTAGCCGCCGTACAGAGCGACGACGTCGAGGAGAGTTTCACTTACGTGAATGCCAAAGATTTAGAAAATTCTGCCGCTCCAGAAGATGAAGAAGGGAGTGCAGACGAGGTTAGTTTTTTAAATTTTAACCCTTTAGCTACTAAAAAGTTTTCAATAAACTGGCTGCCTGAATGCAAAAAGACAAAGACTGAAAATTTGATAAATTTTATTCCATTTGAACCAACGTATCATGTTACTAGTGGTCGTCAATAAGCGATTCACGGCATAAAAGAACGGCAAAAAATATGTGAATCGCTTATTGACAACAGCCGTAGTTACGGTAAAGTTTACCTGAGTCGCTTATTGACGACAGCCGCAGTTAAATGGTTAAAAT
Organism: Ocypus olens; assembly: GCA_910593695.2. NCBI lineage: Eukaryota > Metazoa > Arthropoda > Insecta > Coleoptera > Staphylinidae > Ocypus > Ocypus olens. Next base: position 40,123,722 of record OU343061.1, read on the forward strand.
ACATATTCGTTCAGTGCCTTTTATTTACGTTTTTTTGATTTTAGGAGAGTAACAGCCATCAAGCGGAATCTTTACGCGGAACTTACAGCAGATACGTTCCCGATTCGAAATACATATCAGATGGGATCTATATGAGGAAAATGCAGCCGGACGATTCCGACGATTACCAATCGGATCAGGAGCAGGTGGAGGAGCAGGAACAGGAACAGGAGCAGGAGCAGGTCATCATTCCTGAAGAAAAGATTGAAGAGGAGGAGGAGAAGGAGGAAGAATTTGAGGTTGGTGAAAGAATACTAATACTAAGATATAAAAATGGTTTAGATATCTAAGTATCAACTGTTGACTAGATTTAAAAAACGAAATGTTGCAATTCCATAGTTTAAAGGTGTCTTTGGTCTTAACTGTAATGCCAAAAGAGTTTTTTTCTCCGAATTTAAATGAAAACTGTTGACCAGTAGCCTATTCTTTGAATAGCCAATCAACACGTTGTAGTAAACTGAAGTAGGATTCTACAAGAGAGTTTTTTTTAAATTAGGCAGCTGACTATTTATTGAATAATAGCTATTATTACAACTAGTGAAATATGAATAGTATATTTCCTGAGGTTGACTAGTTACATCCCGAGGGCGGAGCCCGAGGGATGTATAGACAACCAAGGGAAATGTATTCATATTTCCCGTGTTGTAATCAATAGTTTTTTCTGATTGAAAAAAATCAGAAAAAAAGTAATTGATGGAGTTTGGTTCAAAAACAGATGGTGCTGTTAATGGTTTAAACGGTGGAACGAGACTGTCTCAGAGAGGCTACCCCCGTGCTTGTGTGGTGGCCAGCGTTTTATCACAGATAATACATTTGATACTCTGGAGAATGAAATTTCCCCCGTTCAAAATAATTAAGTAGTGACTCTAAACTTACTTCTGCCAACTCGGTGGGAACCGAAAGGTTTGCACAATATAATCTTTAGCTGAAAGCAAAACTTCTAAGATAATAAAGAAACTATGTCTTATGACTCCGTGAGAAGCACGAATTTCGATTCTAACTTCTACATTTAATCACGTCTCTCACACAAGTATTGGGTTTACAACAACGTACATAGATTTATACCAAGCATCCTACCATCCTACCATCCTAAATTCAATTGGCTCCGGAGATTTGTTGTCGTGTTCTCTTGTGTTCTCCGAATAATCTCTCATTCTGTGCAAACTGTATCCCCACGCGTCTCGAGTGCGTCATTTCTTATTTCTTGTCCATGTTACATGATTCATACAGTGAAAACAACAATGAACAGCAATGGTTTTGTTTATTCTTATCTTGCTTGGTTTGGTCTTTATTATCTTTCCAAATTTCTGCCCCTTCTTCAGTATTATTTACTCAAATTTTCATGATCATTTGAAATCCGGTAACCCTTGCATCAGAAAAACTTGTTTACGGTATTTACCAATCGACCATCAAAATTGTTTTACTGAGCTATCAAGGCTGGCAATATTTTTCTAATTTTAAGAGCCTAAAACAAAAATTGAAATATAACATGTTGAACTTCTAAGGCCCACTTGCACCATTTTTTCGTTAAGTCTAACTTTGTAAAGTAGGACTTATATTTTAAGTCATGCTTAAATGGAAGCGTCATGCACCATTGGTATTAATACAATTGCTTTAGTAAGCAAAGTTTTGCAACATCGTAAAATCTTGCGATTTTCACTTTTTAACGTTGGCGACATAGGTGTCCTTTTCTCAGCTGATTTTGAAATTAAGTGCGTGTGAGTGTTTTTACGTGAACAGCTTTGCTGTACGAACAGGGAATTAGTGAAACTCGCCATAATTATTAAGAATTCAATGCTCAATTAAATATTTTTGAAGGCAAATGCACGCGTAAAGATATCTCAGTGTGTTAAAAAGAGAGGTTATGTCACTATTAGCCAGTATTTTGAGTCAGGCCAAGTAATTTTAACAAAGTTTATTTGCGGACACGAAAACACCGAAAGAACGACAATTCGTCCAAATCATGAGAATAATCAGCTCTCTTTCAAACTAGTGGATAAATGAAATTAATAATATCCATGAGGTCTAAATCGTCTTCAAAAATATAGTCCACTCCAAAGTTTAATTCTTGAAGTGCCATTTTAAATACATATACTAGGAGTTTTGTTATTGAAAATAATTTATTGTGCATAAATATCTGTCACAAGCACAGAGCATTGGTCACAAGGGACCACTGACGGAACGAATTGAAGGTTATGTATGCAGACTTAAATTTTAAGCGGTCCATGACGACGGCTTATTTAAAGTCTTGCTTAAGCTGTGCTTAAAGTATGGTGCAAGCAAAATACACACTTAAATGTTGCTTACATTTTAAGAATGCTTTAAGCATAGCTTAATTACAATGGTGCAAGTGGGCCTAAGTGATTAAAACGAAAATTAAAATATAACATGTTTTAGGAACCTGACATCGACAAAGAAAACGAACCGATGGCAAGTCCAAAAACTGATGAGGATAAACGTAGGCTGCCGCTTTATCCCAATCCGCATTTCTACAATATACCGGTGAACACGAACGTCAGCGCTGTGCACGTTCCCAGCAATGTTTATGATCGATGTAAGACTATTATAATATGTCTACTAATCAATTACAGTAGAAGACTTTTTTACTTTTAAAATTTGAATGCAAAATCATCGTAATAATACTTTCTTTATAGCAAAAGAAGTGATCAAAGGAATCAAATGGTCAGGGGAACTGGACAAGATTTTTCGGTATAATTATAAAAATGACCCCAGTCTCTCCTGGCAGTATTTCGGCAGTTCTACAGGATTTATGCGACAATTTCCAGGTAAGTCTTTCAATCACATTTTAAAATCTCCAACTCCAAAAAATCTGATTTTTTTTAAAGTGGGAACGTTTATGCATATTCACTACTTCCTTCCACCCTCCATTTGGTCATCAACTGTATTCACATTTACCACGTTCGCTGCCGCCGACACGCTAGTGCAGTGACGGTTCGCGGGGTTTTTTCTGGTACGGCCGAGGAACAAGAGGTGGTAATACAGATAGATAGGGTCAGTTGCAGAGACGGCTGGCTGCGTGACCGCACCTATCTGTATTATCACCTCTTGTTCCTCGGTCGTACCAGAAAAAACCCCGCGAACCATCACTGCACTAGTGCGTCCGACTTTATATTTGCGTAAATGCAATCCCAATTGCGGTGGCAGCGAACGTGTTAAGGTTGTTCAACCCGTTCGAAAAATGATTTATAAAAATGATGCAAGGGTATTTTACGCAGGGATACATGAAGGATGAATGTTGATTTCTAAAGAATTATATTTCTAATAATGTGTAAAAAAATAGATATTTTCAACATTAAATAAAATTTACATAAAGGCCGAAAATCCAAAATGTTTTAGTATACAGACACAGATTGATTATTTAGTAATAAAATCCATTAATCCAAATTAGTTTCACCTGAAAAATAAGGATGCAATCATGCACGAGCTAGACTGTTCCACGAGATATTTTATTTGGCATAAAGCGACGCCATCTGTAGGAAACAGCTATTTTTCTGCGATAGGATTTTTAAGAGATGAGTATTTGTTTTTTCAAGTCCATCTTACCATTGCCCCTCAGGAGAAGCTATTCGTTGCGGGACGAACAGCCTTGAAGATCCTATTGTTTTTAATGTGTTTATTATAACGTGAGTCCCAAAACTCTTGGAATCCACTCCTGCCATGAATTTGAAGAGGCAGGTCATTTCTTAATTCACACACATAAAATTAAACAAATTATCAAATGTCAAATGCGACATAACCTCAAGACCACTCCAAATAATTCATGGGTATGAACTTACATTAACAATAACTGACAGCTACTCAAAAATGAAAGTTTGATAATTTGTTTAATTTTATGTGTGTGAATTAAGAAATGACCTGCCTCTTCAAATTCATGGCAGGAGTGGATTCCAAGAGTTTTGGGACTCACGTTATTTATTTGCAAAATTTTACTGGCTATTGACTTAAGCATTAATTGTTGCATTGTTTTTATAGCGATGATTTGGCACCAGGAACCTGTAGACTTGTTCGATTGTCGCACCAGGAATTGGTACATCGAAGCGGCATCCTCGCCAAAAGATATCATCATCCTCATAGATAGATCCGGCTCCATGACCGGCATGAGACGAGAGATTGCCAAACATGTCGTCTACAACATTCTCGATACTCTAGGCAATAACGACTATGTTAACATCTACACATTCAGCAATACCACGGAGCCTCTCATTGATTGCTTCGATGATTTACTTGTTCAGGTAAAATAATTGAGAGTATAGTTACAATTTTTTTTAATACAATTTTTGGGTTGTGTGGGCGGCCCGTTGGTGTAGTGGGTACAGGCGAGCGCTTATGCCGGTTGCACCGCGTGCCGTGTGGGTTCGAATCCCAGCCTGGCCGAAAGATTTTTCGGGGATCGAGAAATATTCGTTCAGGTCCATGGTTGTTGTGTATACGTCTCTGACATTATTCATTTATTCATTTGTTCATTTACTCATCCCAAAAATTAAAAATACATAAAATTAATAACTTGATGTGACTGAATCATGCATAAGTCAAAAAAAAAAAATTGGGTTGTTTTTGTTCATATTATTGTGCTTTTGTATACAGAAATTGACTAGACTTAACTAGATTTTTTTTTTTTTACAGGCTAATTTGGCCAATGTGCGAATGTTTAAGGAGGCCATGGCCGTTTTCCACACCGAACAGATTGCCAACTTCTCGTTGGCCCTCACCACCGCCTTCAAACTCCTCAAGGACTACAGAGATAACCGGATTGGACAAGGTAATGTGGATAACTTATAAAATTTCAAACATGATTGGGATTCCGGTGGCAGAAGGGAGACATTCTGTAGCTGCGCTGTGAATGGTTTCACTGTAGGCATCGGTAGAACTGGGCGGCGGCGGGATTGTTTCTTTGGTGCTCGACAAAAATTTGGAGGTTAATGAGTATTTTCTTCTGTGCGAAAATATCCACCACCGTTTCGCACGAGGTTAGCAGCACGTATATTATTAGGTGCGTTCTCCGTTTTTCATCTGGGTGATCGAGGCAAGTGGATAGTCGCGGGTTTCTGTCTTAAAGATATTCTGTGGAATACCATTTCGAACCACTTCTAGGGTTTTGTCCTCGGCCAGTTGGTATATGATTATTATAGAGAGATGACATCTTTCTTAAGTCGGCCAGTGATGGTGGCTATGTATTTGCCGTGGATGAACTTAATGTTGATGGTCTTGCAATGGGCATTCTTGTCGAGGTAGACGAGCAGTGCTCACGGATCTGGGGCCGCTCGATCGGCGTGGTAGTCTGCTATGTGAACATCGCCGCCTGCGAATGCTCTCGATAGAGGCTTTCTGAATTAATTGGGTGACTTACCAATTTGTTAACCTCTTCACACCCAGGTTGCCACATTTGGCGACAGCCAAAAAAAATGAAACAAAAATATTTTACAAAAAGAAAATGTACCCCTTTAGCGCCATCTATGGAATATTTTTTCATATTTCTTTGCACAAATGAGGAAGTTTGTCACAGTGGAATATTTCGTAGAAAAACAACAAAAAAGTAATTTTTTAATAAACCTGAGATTATGCTATAACCCAATCAAAGCAACATGGGCGCGAAGTGGTTAATGTATTTGGAGTAGCTGTGGCCTAAGATCTTATAGTCTTCGATAACTTAACTCTTGCAGCTGAGTAGGACCTAATCGCACGCGCCAACTTCAACTCGCTTTTTTTGGCCCTTCCTGTGTACTTTATATTTAAATACAAAAATAAAATTACTCTAATGTACACCATTTAATCCCTCTCACGGGATCTCAAAAACAAAACTTCTGTCACCGATTTTATCACGGCGAACCAGAGCACAGCTTACACAACTTCTCCACAGTGGCCATTTTGTAAAAAACAAGCGGCAGGGATTCGTTTCGAATCTTGATCATATCCAGCCCCTTTTGCCGCGTATCAATGTACTGAAAATCGATAGTTTCAAAAGAGATCTGTATATTCCTCTTTCAGGTGCTCAATGCAATCAGGCGATAATGCTAGTCACCGACGGTGTCTATTACAACTTTAAGGAAATATTCAAGGAATACAATTGGCAAAACTTGCCCTTCATGCCCGTCCGCGTCTTCACTTACTTGATTGGTCGAGAGGTCTCCGATGTCAGAGAGGTCAAGTGGATGGCGTGCGCCAATCAAGGTAAACATTCTAAACATATTTTTTCTGTTAATTAAGAGATATATCAGCAGTGGTGCTACATGAACTTTCGCTGAGAAGACTAAAAAAAGTTGTTAACCAAAAAGGAAGGAATATATGTTTGATTGATTTCTCATTGCACACCTGGTAAAACATTTTTGGTTTTACCAAGCACCGAGTGCTTTATCACTTCATTATTAAAGGAAGGAAGTTTTCTTCAAGAGCCACCACTTATATCATATAGTACAATCGCGCAGAGGTGACAGTGACTCATGCTTTTTCGATCTAATAATCGCGTCTGCATAAATATCTATACTCGTTCACTTGCTTACGAAAAATGAAATGAAATACGAAACGTATGTCGATATGTAAATTCAAGGGCTAAGTGCAACGTTTGTCTTTTCTCATTCTATCTATTCTAACCTCAAAATTCACGTGCTTGTATCTGGTTTTGACCGTCTCCGATTTCGATTTAGTTAAGAGCAGAATTGATTGTATCCATTTCATTTATAAATAGGTTAAATTTAATGATCAATTTCCAGTTGTCTTTACCGATTGCCGAAAACTACACTTGCAAAGTTTCGTCGGGAAAATATTTGCACGCTCGAGAATTTTTAAATTTCCCGCCTAGACTGAATAGAATTATTTTATGGACATACGTTTACTAGAAACTTAATTCAAGCAACATGGAGCGATGAGTCACTGTCACCTCTGGACGATTGTACTATATACATAAATCTTTATTCAGACTCATTTTTGTTTGTATGTATAATAAATTTGGTTTGGTTAGTCTGTCTGGGTTATCGACCATAGGTCTTAATATATTATGTATGTTTACAATAATAAGATGTCAAATACTTTACAAGTACGAGGATGTTCTTCTTTGACTTGTATCGAAATATTTTGTCCTTTAGGTTACTACGTTCATCTAAGTACCTACGCGGAAGTGAGAGAGCAAGTGCTGCACTACATACCGGTCATGGCGAGGCCGATGGTGCTGAATCCGACCTTGAAACCCAATCCGACTTGGAGTCCCGTTTACGCCGACGTCACCGATCCAAAGCTGACCAACTGGCTGTGGACCAACAGAGTGCGCAATAAGCAGCGCGACCGGTTCATTCTATACTGGCGCAATCGCAATAGAACAATGTTCCTCACGGACGACACTATGGACAAGAAGTTTGTCTATCAACAGAAAAAGGTTTATTAGAAATAATATCGACAGTGAAGGGTCGTGTTGTGACGTTTCGGTTGGCCAGACGTAATGGGTTCGTGCACAGAAGATACAGTATTATCAAGCACTCGAGACGTGCGTGTGATAATTTACAGAAAATAACTATTTTCAGTTATCATTTAATAAAACACTAACACAGTGTATGGTTTCAAATTAATTTTATTGTTCTACAACAATTGTTTCACCATACAGTGGCTTCATCAGGTAGATGAAAAATTATAAAGAATTATATTTCTAATAATAATTTTTCATCTACCTGATGAAGCCACTGTATGGTGAAACAATTGTTGTAGAACAATAAAATTAATTTGAAACTATACACTGTGTTAGTGTTTTATTAAATGATACCATGGAGTTTCAACAAGTAACAGCCTCATCGATCCAATATTTTCAGTTATTTAAGTTTTTAACGACTCTATTGTGACGTAAAAGTATGCATTTGTGCAGCGAGGCTCGTATAAAACAGAAAACGCCGATCCCTGCAAACCAATTTCAAACGGTTGGCACCAGAGGGCATACATTAAATTTCAATTTCACAGCACCAAAGGGCGCACTGAGCGGCAAGGCTCGTATAAAACGGAAAAAGCCGATCCCGGCAAATCAATGTCACACGGTTGGCAGCAGATTTCACTTTGACAGCACCATAGGGCGCATCCGTATATTTGCCATATATTCGGAGAACGCGACAACAAATCTCTGGAGCCAATTGAATTTAAGACATTCACTGCGCAACATGTCTCGAGTGCTTGGTACAACTCTACCACTCTGCATGGAGCGTAAAATATGAAACCCTGCTTGCAACTCTGGCCGACCAAAACGTCGCGCCAGTTGAATATCAACTTCTGCATCAATTTTAAGTTTTCGTTCCCATCCTTTGTTTTCATATTCTTCATCTGTCCACTTCTTTCCTTCCCTTCATATGAATGGTAATGTTTTTTTAGAAACGCGAGGAAATGGGAGAAATGCAGGTGTACAGGCTCATGACTTCTGTCTCCCTTCCCGTATATGATAGGCGGCAGAATGCGGTGAGTGAGGAAACAATAGCACACGGTCGTTCAACTGCCAAAGAGACAACAATTGAAAACAGTCACTCACTCGTGCGATTGGTATTTGAACAACCGCAACTGTTTGAAGCACCAAAAAAAAAAAAACCCACCCCTTTACTGTTTTATTACTCTCCCGCTGAAACATCTGAATGTGTTTACTTGTTTCTACAGAACATATCTGAAAAGATACAGATCAACGAAAAGATATGGATCACGGTGACCAGAGAGGTAAAGGAGGAGATTCCGCCATTTTGATTCTTTAATACTCTTACTCTCTTATCTGTTTATCCTCCCTATGCGCTCTTGTTATTTATAAAGATTTTTTATAAAACATAGGAATAACGAATAACATAGATAACACGCTTTTGTCACTTGTTTTTGGACGGTACTTGATTAGAATGTCTTAGGCGTTTCGTTTTAGGTTTAGGCCGTGTCGACGGCCGAGATTTTGTTTGCGATTGGTTGGCACCACTGTAGCCTTTACAGGTCGTACGCTAGATGTCGCCATAGGCGTGCGTAGCTCGTCCCGCATATACATATTATATAAATACTGATCGAAGTGTGTTTTATTTCTAGTAATTTATTAGTCATTAGTATTATAGTTTTAGGGTTATAAAGACTTATACATTTGAGAAGAAACATGAACTTCACTACTCAACTGGCTTTTTTCTTCGGTATAAAAATATTTCTGTTGGTAATAATTGCATTCGGTCTACTATTTAAAACTTTATTAACAAAATTTGGTTGTTCAAATCTTGAATGAAAACAATACACAAAGGGTTCTAATTTATGTTTCACGAAGTAAACGCATCTACTGTCAAATTAAATAATTTTTTTAAATTCCTTTGATTGGCATTGTTTTGTTTATTAACATTTTCAGAATTTAAATAATGGTAGATTTTCAATTTTCAACGAAAAGTAATTCCTTATTCTTTAAACTCACCTTTATTTGTACCCTAGAATTTACAAAAAATACAGGCTGTTCCATTAAAAAAAAAAACACGACTTTCAAACTTTGAGGGCTTTTGGAACACCCCGTATAAAAAGTAACCATGATATCCCAAAAAAAGTGAAACTTTTTGAGTCACATATTTTGGCCACAATAATACGTACCGTATAGTGTGAATAACCCTGTATAACACTGGTACATTCTAAAAATTTGTAACGGAGCTAAAAATAACTCATTTACAAATTGCATAAAAATTGAATTGACAAAAGAGAAAAGAAGAGCTTGTGAACCTCTGTAGGTGAGGCATAACACTAACTAATTCTAGATGAGGATGTTGTAAAAATTGCGCATGCACACGCTCTGCGTAGCTGCAACTGATCGCAATTGTTTGCGACGTTACGATCATTTTTGACAACAATAAAGATTTTTGATACCTTTTGTTTGGAAAGACTGAAAGTTGAGTCGTGAATTTTGGTGTTTTTGTAATTTATTTTGTAATTTAAAGAGTTTTAGCGTAGAGTTTATTATTAGCGATTTAGGCCGGACTTTATGTGTGGCTAGTCCTCGCTGTTTTTCTTTCGTTTTTACTAATTTTTGGTTCTGTTAGTCATCAGAAGTTTTCGTTTTTATTTTGACTGTGTTCTTAGAGGTACGAGCGCGCCTTGTCCGTCCGGATTGTAATTTTTCGGTATTTTGCAGACCAGGGTGGCCAATCTGCTAGGCGTCGCCGGAACCGACGTCCCGATGGAGTACATATGGCGCCTGATGCTACCGTACAAGGTGAGTTTGTTTATTTCAAAACACTTAATTGTTGCCAATAACAATATTCGAGTATATTTTTCTTACTTCGAATTTCCAATTGGTAAAGTGACATTACATTACTAAAAATAGCGAAAATTGAATATGCAGAGTCCCTAGTAACTGTTGCTAGAGTGGAAAACAACACTTTCCACACCAGGTTGTCTTTCCTGGTCCTGTTTACACTTTGAATCGTTGCAATGGAAAGAATTGGTCGATCGGGATAGTAGACTGCAAACATATCCCGCACTTCACGAAAACTGCTACCAGCATAGCACCACTTCACAATTTGCACTTTTTCTTGAATAGAATACATTTTTAATGAAAAAACTTGTAAACAGTTATGAAGTGTTCAATACATTTGACAGAAGCCAACAAATCAACAAATCAACAGCGCACCGCTTTTGTTTAATTTCATGGCAACCATAATTTTCGTGAAAACGATCATTTTAATTTTATCATTTTTTTCATTTTAATAATAACATTTAAGGCCCTTCTAAAAGTTAAGAACGTGTGCTACATTTATCCAGTCGCTTAAAATTGTTGGATCGTGTGGAGATATCCCATATATAGTATATACGGGGTTCTACCCCCCCCCATATTTTTAAAAATAATAAACCGGGACACACGCTTTAATGCATTTTCAAAAATTTTATATCCTTTAAAATTATTAGCTGGTAAGAGAAGTCAAAGTCATTTTTCTGGCCATTTGGAGGTTTTTTGTATCTAATTTCTTGTCCCTGAAAGATTTAACATGTGATATAGCAATACTAATAATAAAACGAACAACCTTTACTTCAAATCGCAATTATCTTTCTTTTTTAGGTTGGTGTTAATGGTTACGCTTTTATCGTCACCAATAATGGGTACATCCTGACGCATCCTGACCTGAGACCGGTGGTAAGTAATTTTAAAGAATTGATTAATTAAAACACTTGGTTTTGTTTCACTGATTTCACTGAAAATCAGTGAAACAAAACCAAATATATAATTATGTTTCACCACGGGTTAAGTGAGAAATTAATTAATCATATATTTAAAGAATTGATTTTGATCGTGATTTGTACGTATTCTCCAAATTTGCATTTAAAAACTGCACATCGTTTACAGTTTGAAGGTATTCTAAAACCTGCGTACAATCGCGTCGACGTGATGGAGGTCGAGCTCCTCGACGACGACACCGATCCCAGAGAGTTCAACGATGACCTCCAAGATTTCAGAAAGGCCATCGTCAACCAGACCGCCGGTCAGAAGGTCTTCAGGGTGAAGACGCATATCGACAACATGGTAAGATTTCTATTTGTTATGTATTTCGTTTTACATGTTTTTATGTTATTAAAAAAAAACCTCAAGTGTACCATGATTTTTTATTTAAAAAAATTTAAATTGGTAACGCATATTGAGGTTATGTTACTTGCGGCATGTTCTTACCGATAAATTCATTTGCTGTGATAAACGACGCAGAGAAAACGTAGGTTCACCTTCCTAAATTCCTTGGGCTGTGTTAATAGCATCCTAAGTACCACTTTCTGGTTTACGGAGAATACTACCCTTTTCATGAAATAATACAACAGATCGTGATAAGGTATTTTTAAATTCATCATAAATAATGAGAAAGTTAGGAAATTCTTCCTAAAACTCTGCCACTCGAATGAATACACCCAATTTCCATCTACTTTAGTCCCATTTCGGAAATAACTTTCAACTAGAAACGTTTTTGCTAGTTGCTGTAAACCATTGTGACCACGGAATAATTGTGACTTATAGAACGATCTGACAGTTTGTTTGTCAATTCCTAACATGTGTGCCAACTTAAATTTTTTTAAATAAAAAATCATGGCACACTTGAGGTTTTTTTTAATGAACATACGATATGATCAATAAAACACTTTTTAACTTTGTTTGTGTAACACATTCGTTTATTAGTTGACTGCAGTTTCGGCAAATACGCTTGCCATTATCAAAACTGCAGTCAACCAATAATCGAATGTATTACAAAGTTAAAAAGTGTTTTATAGATATCTATTTAAAGTTCTGTTTGCTTCAGAATCTCTAATCTTTTTCAGAATCGTATCATGTTCGGTAAAAGGCACTACTTCTTCATGGGAATTGCCAACACGCCGTTTACGGTGGTGGTTGCCCTGCCTGACAAATACGGCTTCCACAGAATAAACCATCCGATCGAGGACGATCCGCACCGGATGCGTTCCAACAACAAGAACCTGACGCAGTTCTTCACCGGAAACTGGACCATACATCCGGATTGGTAAGCATAATACTAACTCCTCGACAAGGAATGAAGTAAATTGCGAGGAATTAATGAAAACCAATTCACAGATTTTATAAATTATACCCAAATACTTGTTAAAAAAGAAACAGACGGGATGAGTGTACTGCTTAGGGCCGCTTTTACAATTGTCAGTTAAATTAAGGTTAACACTATCTCCGGACTAAATGCGAAAATACGCTTTTACAATGCCTAGTTAAAGCAGGGTTAGGGTTAAGGAGCAGATAACTCGCAGTTATCTTATCCGGTGCTTGGAGCAACAGATAAATCTCGGGAAATGCGCACAGCAAGCACACGCACCATATCGGCATTGTAGCGATCTGCAATCGGTATTACATACAGGGGCGGTTAGAGGGCGACAAACTTAGTTTCTAAGAAACATGCATTCTGGCATATTTCTAGGTGGAATATTGAAAAGAAGCTCGAGGGGGTCAAGGGTCGCAACAATGATTACAAACACAACTTTCTAACCTTTCCGCAAGCAAAACAAAAAATGCCAATTCTATAAACTGCGCAACCGCATGTATCCGCAATGCTGCCAACGTTGGCGTTTCGGGAGAAAATGTATCTAAGCGTTTGTAAAAGGCAGCGTGCGTTAACTGACAGATAAACGATGGGATTAGTTAAAGAGGGTATAAGTTAACCATCATTTATCCGACGATTGTAAAAGCGGCCCTTAGACTAACTAAATTTATACCACTACATGAGCATATACAAGATACACCACAAGGTGGCGCTACATACATATTTTATTTGCTGCGCTTACTCTTTGAAACATTTTCTTGAACCCTGACCCTCACAATTTATCATAGAATCGATGTTCGTCTGGAATGAAAGGCAGTTGAGTCTGAATATTTTTTCTTGTGATATGTGATCTGTTTAGGGAGTTATCCTCGTTAATTCGATATACAACCGTGGACAAAAAAAATGACACCCCTAATTTTATTAATGTAAATATGACTTTTCATTTGACAAACCGGCAAATGTCAATCTTGTCAGATATGTGTAATCATATAGATATATGAACATAAATTGAATATGATGCACTTAAGTAACACACAGAAAGCACAAATTGCTATTCAGGTCAAATGTGGCAAATATATCAATGATGTAGCAGCTGAACATAAAGTAAGTAGACAGTGCAAAAAATTGTGGAGGAATGAAAGCCGATTGGAGCGGATTAAAGGTTCAGGCCGCCCAAAAGTTTCAAATAATGAGGAAGATGATGCTGTTATAAACTTTTTAATGGAAAATCCGTTTGAAAAAGTTTCAAATGCCGCATTCATAACAAACTTTCCTGGAAGTTCCCGAACAGCTCGCAGACGTATAAAGTTAAGTGCGTTATATTGTCATGCCCCAGCCAGAAAACCTCTATTGACTCAAATTAATAATGGCAGCAGAATTGGTTTTGCACTGGAATATCTTATCTTATCAAATATTAAGGTTACATAAGTCAAATTCACAACACTAAAAAATAAGAAATAATAGACACATGACAAATTAGGGGTGTCATTTTTTTTGTCCACGATGGTAAGTAGCTTCCAAATTCATAAATAAATGATTTTTCATCTCGAAAATTAGTTTTTTTTTCCGTTTATTAGACCCAAATCATTAGATAGATTCGCAAAATCTTTGAAGTAATGTTCCATATTGTTCATTATAGAATTTTTATTACATGCACTTTTTATTATTTCTCTATACTGTTCAGGTGTAACAATAGTTCCATTTTTGCGGAGTTTTTTTTTTTTATTGTGTTGACTACTGACTGATACAATCGAATTACTGGTTGATTAAATTTAAAGACATCATCATTTATTAATCATTTCTTGATTCACTGTTTGAAATATTTCAGGCATTACTGCAGATATTTGGATGACAGGCATACTTTTTCGTCTGCCGAAGAGGAACTGCTGCATTTTCTGCATAAAATAGAGGAGCCTGGATGGAAGTGGACACCAGAATGTATGTCTTATTTATTCCCAAAATTCACCACCAATGAAATGAATTCTCTTTTCAGGTGATCGTAAATTGATCTGTAAAGTAATCGCGGACGCGAAAATTACCGAATGGTTCAACAAAAATATTAGCGCCACCAGCAAAGAGGAAAACGGGTAAGTCTCGAAAACTCCATGTGTACGCACAGCACATTATTAGTAAACACGTAACGCACTAATCATTTAACGTTTTTCTCTTTTTTTAAATCTAAAGACCTATAGCTAAGTTAATGGCGTTGTTACCAAGGTATAGTATATAAACAAAACACGTTTTTAATGAGACCGTGAAGTCTTAATTGGTTGGAGATAAAAAAATATGATTGTCAGTGAAGGATACATTCACTGTCATAGAAAGCTCTTCGTTTAGGCTGAGGTACCATCTCTTTTTGATCAAAAATTTGCATTGATATAGAAGTGTGCGTTAACCACTTCGCGCTCAGGCTGCTTTGATTGGGTTATATCATAATCTCAGATTTATTGAAAAATTACTTCTTGTTATGTTTTTTACGAAATATTATTCCACTATGGCAAACTTACTCACTTGTGCAAAAAAATATGAAAAAGTATTCCATAGATGGCGCTAAAGGGGTAAACATTTTATTTTGTAAAATATTTCTTTTCTTTTTTTCGCTTGTCGCCACATGTGGCGACCTGGGCGTGAAAAGGTTAACAGTTATTATTACAAAATGGTTGACGAATTTGATATGGAAAATAAATAAATGTGTTACATATCGTATGTTCATTAAAAAAAAACCTCAAGTGTGCCCTGATTTTTGATTTAAAAAAATTTAAGTTGGCACACATGTTAGGAATTGACATACAAAACGTCAGATCGTTCTAAATGTCACAATTATTCCGTGGTCATAATGGTTTACAACAACCAGCAAAAAACGTTACTAGTTGAAAGTTATTTCCGAAATGGCACTAAAGTGGACGGAAATTGGGTCACACCTAACGTGACCTAACGTTCTCATTATTTATGATGAATTTAAAAATACCTTATCACGATCTGCTGTATTATTTCATGAAACGGGTAGTATTCTCCATAAACCAGGAAGTGGTAGACCAGTTAAACGAACTCGGGATGCTATTAACACAACCCAAGGAATTTTGGAAGGTGAACCTACGTCTTCTCTGCGTCGTTTTTCACAGCAAATTAATTTATCGGAAGGAACACGCCGCAAGTAACATAACCTCAATATGTGTTACCAACTTAAATTTTTTAAAATAAAAAATCATGGCACACTTGAGGTTTTTTCTTAATGAACATACTTTATAATGCTTTAAGACAGTGTTTCCGAAACTTTCAACATGCGCATACCACTTTTAAGATATGGATGTCACCAAAATATTGTATGAATTTTTTTTGGACTCAGTTAAAGATTCATATACTATTTGTAAAAATTTTATTTATACAAAAATACAACGTAAACGTGATTCTTAAAATTATGATATAAAATAATTTAAAAAAATCACATTCTGGGAATTAGATGTAATTGCTTTGGTATAGTATACCAATATCTCTATGGTGATTTGAGCCGCTTTTCCAGTGGATTAGGACCGCACCTCAATTAAACTATTAACCACTTCGCGCCCATGCTACTTTGATTGGGTTATAGCGTAATCCAGGGTTTATTGAAAAATTACTTTTTTGTTGTTATTACGGTTTTCTACGAAATATTATTCCACTGTCGTAAACTCAATTTTGCAAAAAAATATGAAAAAATATTCCATAGATGGTGCTAAAGCAGTACATTTTTTTTTAATTTGTAAAATATATTCTTTTTGCTTGTCGCCACATGTGGCAACCTGGGCGTGAAGAGGTTAAGAGGTTGGCCGTTTTGCTGATTTATGGTAGTAAAGGACATATTCTCGTTACGGTGGTTTACTACCATAAATCGGCAAAAGAACCAACCTTTTAATAGTTTTATTGAGGTGTGGTCCTAATCCACTCGAAACGTGACTTAAAGAATGTTCTGTTTGGATCACTTTGTTTGTATCGTACTGTGGATGAACAAACTTAATTCTGATTATGACAGTTGGTACGTCGCGGCATTTGCCTCTTCCAGGACATCATCAGGAACATATAACTCTTCATCTATCCATCATTTCAACAATTTCCATAAAGTGCACGCAACCACTTTATTGACTTATATTATAAAACTTTGTTTATTTTGTAGTTTTTTGTTTTCATAGCAACCAATCACTCTGAACATGTGATTTTTTTTATTTAAAATTTTGAATAGAAAGTTGCAGACTTTCTGCGGGGGTATCGAACAAAACCAAATACAACATTCGTTCACTTGAATTGCATCGTCCACTCTTACTGTAAATAACAATTTTTATTTTTAGGGTAAAAAAAATGAATAATGGTTGTCATAATTGCTCATATAACAATATACTATTTTTTACAAGCAGCACAGAGGAGTTGTGCATCTTTTTTTTCAGCGCAGCTTGGATGATTTTGATTTTGTTTCTAGTACGATGAAAGTGATCTTTAAAATTCCAGAGATTTCCCTCATAACGGCTGTTGACACGTTAACCCCTGGCATGTGCAAAATTTTAGGTCCTGGAGCCCCAATTTGTTTTGTTTTATGCATGACAAAAAGAAAATGCCGATCTCGTGAGCATAAAATGGCCCTGGGACGGCTGCATATTGTATGCCATATATTTATCATTAGGGAGTGACTCCTGGTGACACGGCTATGCGAATATACTACACTTGCGTGACACCGCATTGATGTTACTCTGTCCGGAGAGTCCGTAAAAGCCAGGCTTAACGTGTTATGAAATATTATTATGAAATTTGTATATTCTGTAATATTAGAATTTGCACAGGGAGAATAGAAACAAAAAAAAATACATTTCATTTAAGTAAGAAGTCACTTGTTCTATTTGGGCATATTTACAATTACTGATGCTACTAAATTAAATTCTAGAAATTTTGTTGTGTTTGCATCACGATGACATTGCAACAATATTACAAACACTAGAAGACTGATTTACACCATGAACATATGTGAATCTGGTGACGAATATTGGTGCAAAATTTAAATCTAGTGGATTACATGTATAACGGACAGTGCACGGGAAAAGCATGGGATGAATTCATCAGTCATTGCTCAAATACGAAATTAAAGAAACACCACACTGCAATAAGGAAAAATACTAAACATAACAAAACAGTAACGCGTGAAAGGCGTATCTATAATGGCAGACACTCGCACAGCTGGCATGTGGCACACATTGCGCATGTTTACGCTTCATAAGCGTACGCGCCGCAATACTTCTTAATTTCATATTTTCTTAGAATTTAACATTACCGTTAAGTGCAAAAGTTTAATTTATTGTCAATTATGTTATTTAAATATAGTACTCTAATATTATACTTCAATTTATTCGGTAATTCTACATTAACAGTATAATATTTACCCCCTTATGCTATGCATATGCCAACTAGTAAAATGACGGAGACCACTCAACAAAATAAAGATGGAGAATTAAATGTCTCCGGTGTGAGTTTTCCCACAATTTCAACCAATCACCGAACAAGGTCATATTTACCCTATCCTTCTCTGTTTGTAATCTTACGAAAAATAGACTATAGTATACTTTCTTTTTGTACATGTATATTCGGCGCAGTTAATGTTTTGTTTTTATAAACTAGCACATGGAACATCACACTAGTTTATTTCTTTACAATTATCTTCCACGCAGTTAATGTTCCGTTTTTACAGGCACGAATTCATCAAACGTTTCGGAATAACCGTCGCCTTTCTGGCGACCCATAGCGGCCTCACTAGATGGCAGGACTTTCCACAGAACACCGGAGATCGAGAAACCAAAAATGAACCGTAAGTTTACAATGAAGTACGTGTTTGTGTTACCGGTAGGGGTGTTCGATTATGGAAATACATAATCGATTATTGATTATTTTTAATAATCGATTATATCGATTAACCAAAATAATCAATGAATCCAGTAATTGATTAATCAAATGATCAATTATTGAAAAAATCAATTTCACCTTTTTGCATACGTATTTTATTCATCATTAATTGAAACACACTGTATAAATTGCATTTATCACATTGTTATAGGAATTCGATTATCTAACGTAAATAACATTAGGAAACAGCTATTGCCAGTTCGTGAATCATTAGTGCTTTTTTTTTATTTTTCTGTTATGTTTTCAGTATTCGAAATATTACAAAATGTCTTAACCGAAATTCAAATATTTAAAGAAAAACTAAAATATTTTGCTAAATAAATGAATAAATAAATAATAAATAAATGAATTGGTACAAAGCTTATCCACCCTGTTCTCCGCTGTACTTATAATTATACATGCATACAAACGATAATTGAAACAATTTTGGACTGTTTTACAAAGTCGGACGTTTCAAAAAAGTAATGAGGTTTCCAATATTGATTATAGAAACACCTGAAATTTGTTGCCTTTGGAGGACATGTATTTTTGGAAAAATCCTAGTATAGATGCCACCCTGAAACACTCATGTACGAAATTTGCGATACCAGTGGCTCGTAACCAGTTTCAAAATGTTTTACCTTTGCACCCCAGAATTTTAACACTTCGCAATATCTCGTGCACGATTAAAGATTTCAAAACTGGTTGAGAGCCCCCGAAACGCCAATTTTGCCTCTGCTTGTTTGAAGGTGGCATCTATATTGGGATTTAGGCGGTGTTTTAATTTTGTTCAATTAACATGTTTAAGATTAAGAAATGAGCTTTGTTGATGGATTTCAAAATTTTTTAAGTGTCACGTTTTTTTCTCAGACATTTCTACAGCATGCATAACCGAGCTATTGATGAGGTCTGGTACAGGCGTGCTGTGGAGCAACATTACGTCCAGCCTAGGAGTTTTGTCTACTCTGTGCCTTTTGGTGCCGGTAAGATTATTGATTTATTTACTATATAGGCATAAAAAATATCCTCAAAAACTTAAGCAAGATTTAATTTTGTAGATTAAATATCTATTAGTTCTTCCTAAATTTGATATTTAATGATTTAAACTCCAATACAGTGAAATAACAAAGCAGTTAGAGACTTTATTTATGTCTTGATTATTTTAGGTTATGAGGACAACGAGGATGATATTCTGGTGACAGCCAGCCATGCCATTTTCAAGGAAGATAAGGGAAAGAAGGCCCCCGCCGCTGTGGTTGGCTTCCAGTTCTATCACAGTGCCCTACATGCGCTGTTTCAAAAAATTACCAGCACAGTAAGTACCTATTTAGTTTCACGAGGCACAACACTTGTTTTTGAATTATGTAGGAAAGAAGGTGTTCCTATTTTGTAGAATATAGAAATTAAAAATATCTAAATGTGGTGAAGAAAAACACTCGTTATGTTCCATGATTTTATTTTCAGTTTCCTGACACGTGTTTCGATCTTTACAGATCATTATCAAAGGTTTTTTTTTTTTCACTTGGGCATGAGCCATTCAGTCACGACCAGGTTATTATTTTATGTATTTCAATTTGGGATGAGTAAATGAACAAATGAATGTCAGACGTATACACAACAACCATGGACCCGATCGAATACTTCTCGATCCCCGAAAAATCTTTCGCCCGGGCTGGGATTCGAACCCACACGGCATGCGTTGCAACCGGCACAAGCGCTCGCCTGTGCCCACTACATGTCAAAGGTTATACTATATAACAAAGTACAACCTTTGATAATGATCTGTAAAGATTGAAACATGTGTCGGGAAACTGAAAATGAAATCATGAAATATAACGTTTAACTTTTCACAAGTGTTTTTCTTCACCACATTTATATATCCGGTTCCATCAAGAAAGTAGTGCAACCAGCATTAACTATATTAAGAATAACTTATTGAAATGATTGTTTTCTTGGTTAAATATTACAAATCACTCATGAAAAACTCATTTTTATGCGACAAAAATCTACTAAGCGTTGTAAAGAACGTGTTCTTCCAGTTAACAATTATTTCATTTACTGTACTAGTTTCAGTTATATGACATAACCATTATCAGCACTAAAATGTCAGAAAAAACTATTATTCTGATGTTTTACTGCAGATGATGGTTATGTCTTATAACCGAAACTAGTACAGTGAATAAAATAATTGTTAACTGGAAGTACACACTCTTTACAACACTTACGACATACCCGTTAAAAATGGATCATCAATTTCAAACAAAAATCTATTAGATCCCAACCAAAAATCTTTAATTTCAAAGGACTATTCAATTCGGTGCGCAGAGTAAGAAAGTATTCTCTCTGTTTACTTCTCACTCCGTTCAAACTTGCCACTAGATTTTGGTTGGGCTCTACCTTCTCATTATGGTGAAATAACCTGTAAAGCTACGCGCACACTTGTCGGAATCGGACGGACGGCACGCATCGGCAAAAATTGCTTAACACTGTTGTAAACGAGTCAACGCACATTTATCGGTACGGCATGGAACGGATAAATGTGCGTTGACTCGTTTACAACTGTGTTAAGCAATTTTTGCCGATGCGTGCCGTCCGTCCGATTCCGCCAAGTGTGCGCGTAGCTTTACAGTCACTTATGTAAATCATTATTGCTCATGGACGTTTTTTATACAACAAAAATCCGTTACCTCTTCAGTGCGGTGAAATAACCTGCAAGAGGACCTGCAGTTCCGAGGAACTCTACTGCCTCGTCCTGGACGATAACGGCTACGTCGTGGTGAGCCACGACCGCCAGCGCACCGGCTTCTTCCTGGGCGACTTCAGGCCGGACATCATGGAGCTCCTGGTCGAGGAGGGCGTCTACAACCGGACGCGGATGTACGACTACCAGTCCACCTGCTTCCCGACCATCCTCACCGGGAGCCCCGCGACCACCTTCGGAAACGTAAGTGCCAAGCTCTAGTACTCAGCCGGTCCGAATCCCCCCAGCCCGTCCTCACGTTTCTGTTTGCACCCCCTTTTCAGCCGCTGGCACACTTCGAAGGGCTATTCGCCTGGCTGACGGCTGCCTTCTACTCGTTCGTGAACGTGGTGATCGCGCAGCAGGACTGCCCCGCCATGCAGCCGAACAGGAACGACGAGGAGGAGTACAGCTTTTATCCGTGCGATAAGATGTTTTACGTTTACAGTCTGACGGATAGCTTAAACGGCGATGAGTTTCGCGTCGATGATGATGAGAGGTCTGTGGAGCGGGTGTGACTCGGGGATGTCTCTGTTTACCAATTGTTAACGTGTTTACTAGGCGCGGGTTATATCGTGCGAGCCAAAAGATTTTGAGTTGGCTGTGAGGACGGATGTCACATATTAAAAATTAGGATTATTGGAACTAATATCTAGGAAAAAAGGGTTAGTTGGAGAAAATCATAAATTGTAAGATGGGTTATATGCCCACCATGTTCATGAAAGCCATTATTTAACCCGCCAATGGTGACCCTACTGGTCTGTGAGACCGGGTGTGTCGAATAACTTTATTCTCTGTTAATGTTTCTTGTTGCAATTTTGAGTAGTTGATTAAATATCTTTGTTTCATTTCAAAGAGCATAAAAAAAAATGAACTATTTGTAACACGTTTCGAAAACCCCGGTGCGTGAGACCGGCGTCACCATTAAATTTGCGTCACCAATGGTGGGTTAATAACACAAATTGACTCGACTTGTCAGTTTGAATTTAAAACGACAATTCACATCATGAAAGACTAGATTAGTTCAATTCAATTAGATTTTGAAAAATAATTAATCTCAGACATGACTGCTATGTTTCTCTCTCTCTCAGGCATGGCCATCTCAGCGACAACATTCAGTGGCTTACACCTTATAAAAAAAATTAACATTTTGGAGTAATTCAACTGTACTTCTATATGCTCTACACTCGTTGAAGCATACATTTTTGGTGCCGGGTAGTATTTTCGGAAATCCAAGATGGTGGATACAAATAGCAGTAAGATTGAGAAACTAACAAAACAATGGGAAATACGTTTTTTTTTTCAATTTTCTGGTAAAAAATTTATCGCCTAAGGTGAGATGCCTTTTTTGGGTACTGTTAGCGAAACTCATCTTAAAACAATTCGTAGCATAAGTCACGGATGTACAAAAAGTAGTTTTGCGGGCTCGGCATGATCGTGATTTAAAATGACTTTTTTTACCATCCCAATTTGAAGTAAATTATTGTTTTAATGTATCGTAGTTTCGAATTTTATGTTATCACAAAGATACAAAGTTATATGAATAAACAAATAATCACAAAAGACTGTGCGAAAGGCAGTGACGGTTCGCGGGGTTTTTTTCTGGTACGGCCGAGGAACAAGAGGTGGCAATACAGATAGGTAGGGTCAGTTGCAGAGACGGCTGGCTGCGTGACCGCTCCTATCTGTATTACCACCTCTTGTTCCTCGGACGTACCAGAAAAAACCCGGCAAACCGTCACTGGCGAAAGGCAAAAAACTCAATCTGTATATTAAAGTGACTAGATTTTGAAGTTGAATCAACTCAACTGTTTTATGTCCTTAACATGAGCACTAACCTAACTATGTTACATAAAGTGGGGTTTTTTTGTCACTACTTAAAAATCATTTTGTGATCTTCCTTGGAGAACCTTTTCAAAATTATACGCTACAAATTTCTTAATGTGTCAATATCTTCAGGAAGGTTAGTGTTGGTATAACAGGAACATCCCACGAGTCACAGTATTTTTGTGACGGCTCGCAGGGTAACACATGGTACAGCCGAGGTAGCAGATGTGGTAATACAGATTTCTAAAATCTGTATTGCTACCTTGGCTGTACCATGAGTCGCCCCGCGAGCCATCACTGGTTCAACGTAATGTACAACAAGATGCTTTCAGCATTGCGTACGGTTTCATCTCGAACACGAACCTGCTCCTCTTGGCGTACGAGCCCTCGATCTATTTAAACATGACGACGCCGTTGCGGTGCGTCGACATCGATTATGAGGAGCGCGTCGAGTGCATTACTGCGAGGTCGAACCTAAGCAGGCGCCACCACTTGTCGTGTTTCAATGCAAACGAGTACTTCAACGTAAGTGGAGTGTGTAGCCCAGGCGGCGACCCCATAGCCTGAACTGGTGCCGTTTTCCAGGAGACCGACATAGAAAAGTGTGCCTCGGCTCGAACGTCCGCCGTCGACACCCTCGTCTTCTTCCTGCTAGCATCCCTAATGCACCTGCAGTAGTTAAGGGAACGAGGATCGTGCACGACACACACTAAACACACCACACTAACACAAAAGCACAGTCACACTGTATGTACTAACGCACGGGAACTCAGACTCAAACGGGTTAACCGGGTACACTTTTGCAGCCCCTCGCGCACTTCGCCGAGCTCCTCCAGTGGACCATCGGAACGCTGATCTACTTCATCCGGGCCACGCTGGGGAACAAGTCCGAGGACATGATGTTCTCGCTGGACGACGAAGGCGACGAGGACGACCCGAACAACGACATACCGGCCTCTAGGGCCTTCGAAAAGGACTTCGATCATAGGCTTCTCCTCAACAAAACTCAGCCGGAACCTTGCGACGCCGAGTTCTATCTCTATTCTCTAGTGCACTACACCGAACGTAACATTTCCATCAGCGGCTACAACCGCACCATGACGGGAAACTGCTCTAGGTACGCTAACTCGATGGTGTTGTTTAAAAATGACTTTGAACGTTCGCTTTCAGGCCTTTTCTAGTGCAACCAGTTGTCGGCAGCAACATGGTGCTTCTAGTTATTAACATGTTGTGTCCGGAGGCGCAGCTTGATGAGCCGTTGCTCTCCCCAGATCCCACGGAAATAGCGTACCTTAACATGAGCAGGCAGTGCTATATTGTGCACTACAACAACTTCCCTAGGAGGAATTATATGAGCTGCATTAACCGTAGCATTCACGTGAGTACATCAAAAAAAATTCCTTCAAATGTGTTTTTGGTCAAATTGAAATTAGCAACTAAGAAGCAGCTTTTGCTCTTTTAAATTATACAAAACCAATGATTCATTTTATTTCAATTTAAACCATGATATTACAGCTTTTGATCCAAAAACAGTGATATCTCATTATTCGGGAAAATCCAATTAATGCAACAGTCGCCGTCTCTGCCCTTTATAAAACACTGCTAACTCCCCAGTTGAGACATTTTAGCGAAACCAACGAGAGCTGAACATGATTCATTACTATAAAATTTTACTCGATATTTATAATCCAAAATGTTATACATATTACTTGGTGCTAGCGTTATGTGCTAGATGGCGCCTGCGTTGCTGTACAACACGAAGTACGTTTTCTAATGCTCTAATGCTTTGTACAGTCCAAGTATGTGCAATATTGTTATTTCTTTTTAACAAATATAATATGGAAAGTAATGTAATTATAGCACATTTCCTAAACAAGCTCTCGTTGACATTACTGTACCGTAGAGACGGTCGAAATGACTCTTTTTTTGTGAGTGGACTCGTGGAAAAGAGTTTGAACACGTTTTACTTTGCAGGAGGCGGAAATTGAATTGTGCGGAAGGGGTACCAACATGACGGCGAAATTCTCGATGCTCTCCCTGATCATGCTCGTCCTCCTGACGGCCACGTTCTCCACCTGAACCGTTGCGACTGTTAACTCTGAAGTTCGTTACTGTGATATGTATATTATACAAGAAACAAGAAAACAAAAATAACAAAATTTTATATATCGTGTCCATCCATGGTGCCCTACGACTGGTGCGACGCGGAGCCCTCGTCTTGAAAAGAAATTAGATATAGCGTTTTCGTCTAACTTAAGGACATTGCTATTTCCTTTATTCCATGTATATTATGATATTATTAATATATTATTATTATGTTAGTTATGCATTTTACACGAGGTTAACACGTTCACTGCCACCGACGCGCTAGTGCGTCCGACTTTATACTTGCGTAAATGCAATCCCAATTGCGGTGGCAGCGAGCGTGTTAAAATCGCAAATTACTAAAGTTCAATCCCACCGATTTTAAAAATATATTGAAATGACAGAAAGGCACTGCTCAGGCAAGAGCCTGCACGGATTCCGAGAAGGTCAACCTGGTTGCCGAAACATATGAAGACATCTTTACACCTAATCCTCTCGACGACACCACACTCGAAATTGTTAACACCAGCCTACAACCAGTGACGGCTCGCGGGGTGACTCATGGTATGGCAGAGGTGGTAATACAGATAGGTACGGTCACTGTAACCAACCCTACCTATCTATATAGCTCACTGCCTACAACACATAATAGTATACTCCATCTACTCACAGATTAGACTCCTTTGACATGTTGAGTGACAGAAATCCCACTAGGTTGCCGAACAACTCTCGCCAAAAAAAGTAGTACTTACGAAACTAATTTATTATGAAAATCGCACTCAAGAATCTTAACGCGAAGGTGTGTAGTTGGTTCGTAACATCATTTAGAACGTTTTCCATGGCGGAAATCAAGAACAGTAATAATAACAACTGTCAATGATGTGTCTATTGGTGAGGTCGCGTATGAATATATTGGAAGTATACCAGTACCAACCTAACTTGCTGCAAAATTACATTTTTCTCATAGCCGTGTTGGTACTTTTTACTTTCTAGTGTTTGTCACTAAAGATGTCAAAAAAGTCTAAACTATGAGTAGATGGAGTATACTTCATCTTATCTATAAAAATTGGGTTCAGTAATTAACTTGTTATGTTAATTGTTTAAAAATATTAATAACTCAGGGAATGTATAAGAGTACAAAACTACTTGTACCTTTTTTTTGGCTCACTATGTATATATAATTCCAGTACACAAATCCGGCAAACACAAGCTACAAACTTATAAATTTATTCTTCCGAGTTGTTTCTTGTATTATAATTACGTATATGTATCCTTGAGCTCCATTCTCCTATTATCTGATCGTTTACTATAGATCTCTGTAACTCGTCAGCCTTGAACTTTGCGCGTTGGACCTTTTTTTTATCGTTTTGATTAAGTCCGCATATGAATGTCCATGGGCTTGAACGAGGATAGTATTGGTTTAATATTTCCTCTTTTCTGACCTGAGTAGAGTTGTTTTTTTACTATCGGGTGCATTTGGTCAATCAATTTTGAATTAGAATAGTAAAATTTAAATATTTTTTTTAATATCTTCTAAACTAATATTTATAGGTTACATTTTTATTTAGATAACTTTGACCTTAACTTATCCTTAATGCTCTGTGACTTTGACTGTCCTTTTCTGTACAAAGTATTGGGAAAGTATTGACTTTCTAAAATAATTGGAATATTAAATTTCTCTTTTGTGTTCCTCCAAGACGATTCAATTAAACAATTGCCACAAACTTGAAACTATACAAATTTACTCAATTTCGATTCTACTTTGGGCTCCAGTGAAAATCCAAACACACCCAGCTCTAGATTTTGAAATAGTTACACGGAAACAGAAATAAAGTCTCGATAAATGTTAACATTTTCAAGGGCGATTAAAAAATATATAAAAACAATCGCCACAAACTTGAAACTATACAAATTTACCCAAAATCGATTCTACTTTAGGTTCCAATGAAAATCCAGTGATGGGTACTGGATTTTGAAATGCTACACATTTTTGAAAAATGTGCTGTATCTAAAAAACTAATACAGATTTTGAAATTAATTAATCTTTTTTCACTTACTTGAGAGAAAGTACATGTCGATTTCCTTGATATACAGGGTGTTAAAAAAACGAACCAAAATAAACACTTAATACACAATTGGCCCTCAAAGTAACAATTTCGGAGATATGGAAGATTATTCTTGTTTGAAACATTTATTTGCAATTATTTAAAACTTATTGATTATGTGCAAATAAACAAGTGGAGCTTCTAGCAAAAACAAAAAGTTACAGATGATGTTCGAAGTGCCCTCCTTCCTTTCCAAGCAAGCATGAAGTCTTTGTCTGAAGGATATTTGAACTCTTTATAAAACACTTTCATAGGATCGGATTTGTGGACAGTTTTGATTAATTCTTAGCTGGAGCTCCTTGAGGGTACTTACAGGAGTACCACAGACTGTTTTCAAGAAATCTAGAGGGTTTAAATTAGGCGATCTTGCAGGCCATAAAACATCTACGCAGAAATGTTTTCTAACAGTAATAGAAAAATGAGCTGGAGCACCATCATGCTGGAACCACATGTATTGCCTGCGGTCCAGAGGAATGTTGTACAAAGGAGGTAAAAATGATTAACATTCCATATCTCTTTATTACTTTGAGAACCCATGTTTATTAAGACTTTTTTGTTTATTTTGGTTCATACTGCTATTGCTTGAATATATATTTAAGTAATGATACTACTACTCCCTTGAATATTTTACTCTCGTTTTTAACACCTTGTATAATCTACTGTTATTTAACAACCTGAAAGACTGAAAAGATTTTGGTAAAATTTTGTATACTCTTATGCCCACTTGCACCACAGCCGATTAGCTTTAATCAAATAACATATTAATCAAAGAGACATATTTGGGATATCTTTCAAATTTATAACACTTTTGTATTCCCGAATTTTGACTGAATCAGAGGCTTAATCGTGATTAACTTTTTAACCACGATTAAGTACCTGCGGTGCAAGTGGCCCTAAGTGTTTGTTTGTTGTAAATGAAAAATATTACAAAAACATTGTTTATAAATGTTGAAAATAACGAAATAGTGAACATCTTTTTCCTCAAATACTTCATTAAAAAAAAAATGTGTTAAAATTTTAGGTCAATAATGAAATGATAACAGTTACATGAAATTTGACAATGAATGTAGAAGAATGCAAAAATTAACAACTTCGGTATAAGGAATTAGTTTTTATTCGAAATCAAGCTACTTTAAAAATCAATTAAATCAAAATTACATGATAACCACATTAAAAATTAATCACAATGTAAACACTATCCCCAATTCATGTATTAGTTTTTTTTTATTTATTCACAGTAATTAAAGGTACTTAAACCATAAATATGCCCATTATGGACGAAACAAAAGAATACGAAAACAATGGTGCGTTGAAATTTAACAAAAGATAAATCGCAATCGGTAAATGTTTTATAAACACGCTAATCGCGCGATAATGAATGACGCTCCGGCTCAAAAAAGCGCCTCATTATCGCTCGACCTCTTATCTCCCTCTACCCGGAATAGAACCACAAATATTTGTAGCACGCGCAAATATTTACACGTTTATACACGACCCTTCCTTTAACGATAATGAGACGGAATCCAATTAGATTTTTTAGGTGAAGCGTCCAATATTTACGTTTCGCCATTTCGAAGACAGTTGGCAGCGCGCGCGGGCGTTGCGTAACGCGTCACGTGTCCACAAACAAAGGCGATCGCGTTCTGTTTCGCGATTCCGTCCCTCTCTGGAGCGCGGCTTTTCGCGCTTTGCGGGAAGGAGAGCATCGCCCGATGACATAAGCCATGTGCTATGCGTCAGTGTCCATCTGTCAATCCGCGGAGACACGCAGACCCGACAAAATGACGCTGTAAATCCGACCATTCTGCCGTTTTATTTTATATTAATATTAGTTACATTTATTCCGTAAGTACCATTGTTTATACACACTCAATTTTCACACGCTAAACTCAAAATCCTACAATTTTATTAGTGAAGTAGTGATAATGACAGATCATCTCATTGTTTCTGTAAATTACTTTAAGAAAGGATTTTACAACAGTAGTATTTTTTTACTTTATAGTCTTTAACCAAGACTTAAATTACAGAGTTAAAAATATTTATTACATTAATAAATAAAACGCAATCACTTTGTGCATGAAGTTTTTATTTTCATGACTAGTTTTACCAACTTTAACCCCTTAATGCACACTTTTTTAGCATTACTGTTTAGTGCGCTCGAATTAAACTCGTAGCGTGTACTTTAAGTAGCACAAAGAGTGCCTCCAGTATAAACAACAATATGTTTAATTACAAATTATAATATTATAGACCATGAAAGACCTTAGCTGTTCCCAGAATTAATTCATTCATATAATTATCTGTGAAAATCTAATCTCATTCATGCATTATCTTTTTGTTTACTGCGCTCAAATTAACTGGAGCGTGTACGTTAAGGGATTAACCTGCCACTACTGTACAAATAGTGTCTCCGATATAAACAACAATATATTTAATTACAGATTATAATATTAGACCACGAATGACCTTAGCTTTCTTAAACCCAGAATGAATTCATTAATTCAAGCTGTTGTAATTATATTTAATTCCAGATTATAATATTAGACCACAAATGACCTTAGCTATTTTAAACCCAAAATTAATTAATTCATGCGGTTGTAATTATCTGTGAAAATCATGCATATCTTTCTGTCTCGCTCCTGCGACAATCATCTTTCAATTAGTGTAAATTACAAATGAGTCGTTGTTTCCATTATCACACCGAACTCTGTGATTAATGTTAATCATCACTCTTTCGTTCCAACACAAATAACTCGAAGTCACACATGCGTAGAATAAAAAATGTTTCTGCGAGATTACAATTAGAGTTGCCAGGTTTAAAACTTGAATTCGCGGGACAAGGGTTAAATAACACATTGCTGAAAGAATTTTCAAAATTTGTTCTTTCGTTCAAGAATTATCATCACAAAATGGAAAACAATTAATTCAAATAAAACGAATAACTTTGTTGGTATCACTTTATTAAAGTGATACCAACAAAGTTATTATTAATTGAATTATTCAAAATGTATCACGAAGTGAAAGCCTCCACAATTACTTATTGGAAAACAATTAAACTGCAAATTACATGTTTTGGGTCTTATCTGCATCTATTCGATGGAAGAATTTGCTAAAATTTGTACATCCGTTTAAGAGTTATCCTTAAAAAACAAAAAGCAATTGAAGACGAATTCATTTTTGCTCCTATCTACATTTTTCATGAGTATGACACATTTCTGGAAGAATTTTTCAAATCTGCTATTTTGCTCAAGAGTTATCTTTTCAAATAAATGTGTTGCGATTTTTGTCTTCTCATGAAACTTTCACAGGCATTGTTTTAACATTTAAAATGATGAATCAGTGGTTTTAGAATTAATAAAAAAATTAAAGGTAGTGCCATGGCTTGAAATAATGAGCCGCATGGGGCGCCTCGTTATCGTAACCTGTAGTTTCAAGCTCAGCAAGAATTTTTAATAAATCCTTAAAACACTTTTTCGCCAGTTACTTTGGTCTAGGAAGATTAATCGTTCTTTCTTTCTTCAAAAAAGGAGGGGCGGATATTGTATAAGTGGCTCCACCATCAACATGTTCCACGAGCCGCCACTGGCATATAGTATTATGGACTGGGCAACAGATGGCGGAGTAGGTTTTCTTCTATGCTGGGAATTATTCTGGACAGTGCTCTAACTCGAGTTAGTCGATTCAAGGAGTCTACTCGTGGAAATGAGTCGACTAGTAAAGTGACATACTTTATTACTTCAAGAGTCGCCTCATTTCAGTCAACTCTTTTCCCAAAAATCATTCAATCATTTCGCCCATTTCTAGTGCTCTCTCTGTGACCCTTTTTACATGGTCCACATCCATGATGCCTTGGTCTGTGCTAAAAAACTTGTTTTTCAAGTTTCAGCATTTTTAAAATTTACAATGGCTTAGGCCAGCTCTCGGCATCCTATGGCACGCCAAAGGATTTGGTGGCATGCATCAAAAGTAACAATTATGAAACATTATTATTATAGTCTTAATATACAAGGGATTTTTGGTTTTATTTTAGTGGCACGCTTAGTATCCGGTGAGTGGTAAAAGTATATATTTTTTTTTAGTTTTTGAGGTTGTAAATAGTTTTTTGGATATTCCAATAAAGGTCTTTTATTTTTTAGTGTCCGGTACTTTGAATTACCCGTTTGGTGCATTTAGGTTGCCTACCGTTGCCTTCGGCTTCAGGCCTTTTATCCTCTTCAGTTAAACATGCCTTGTTATTTGTGAGGTATGCTAACAGGCAGCAGATCTTTGACAAATGATATTTATTAGATAGCAGTATGAATTATTAACGCTTATAAATATCTTGATTTACGTTGGAAGTTTTAAAATAACTGCGAATGCCTATCGTTTCCAATCACACTATGTGCGACTGAGCAAGACGAACAAGAGCTTCCTTGTACAGGGTGTTAAATTCTATAACATTTTGCCTAAAAGTGTGAGGAGACTCCCTAGAAAAAAGTTCAAAGATGTGATTAAGTCTCTCCTGATCGATAAAGACTGTATAATATTCAAGATTATTTTGAGATTAATATGCGTTTGTTATTTTAAATTTGTAAATTTTAAATTTGTTTGTTATTTTAAATTGAATGTATTTAATCATGGTGATGGTTGCGACCACTTGATAATGACAGTAAAACGTCGAAACTTAAGTCGTGATATGTATGTATATGAAATATTTGTACATACATAAAATAAATTGTGGTAAAAAACATAGTAAGTGTTTTATTCAGTGATTTTTTAATGTATTTATTTAAGTTACTCATTTGTAATATGCAATTTGACCTGTCCTAATATTCTACATTTATAATTTGGACCAATAAATCTATCTAACTATCTAAGAATAATTTCTTGCTAGAAGTAAAAACCCAAACATCGTTTATTGTTTACACGATACAGACAAATATGTAACGACTACGTTTAAACAATTGATAAGAATTTTTTTTTACGATTGCTATTTTTCCAGCCCACTCCCACACAGTATTAGTCAAGATGTCTCTTGTCTTAAACGAGATCCCGTTCGGCGTGCGCGTGCTTAGGAAGCTGTCAAACTGCTGCTGTCCCCGCCTGCATTTTAACCGCGAATTATGGTGAGTGTTCATTTATTTCGTCCATGTTATTTTATTTCAACAGTGCTTATCGTCGCTAAAAGTTAAAGTATGTTAAATATATGCAAACTGCTGATTCAGTACGTGGAGATAAGAGGTTATGTAGGTGGTTAATTATGCAACGAAAATGTACGTGTTAAAATTTAAATTAAAATATGACAGCAATCTGCCAGTCTTTTTCTTTCATAAATCGATTTTACATAATCTTAAGATAAAATTAGAGTATAAATATTTAAATAAAAGCCAAGTGGACGTTGGCTAACTGATTTTCTAGCAGTTCACTGCACCTCCGTATGAATTATGACAGTCGGTCGTAAACATGGCACGCATATCTGTTGCATCGTAGAACAGGAACGTGAAGGTCATTTGAATAGAGAAGAATGCCAGGCTGTACCAGATTTCAACGGTCGCTTGTTGCCAGTGGCGTACGCATTTCAAGGAAACGTAAACCTTTTTAGAGGATTTTAAAAGTGAAAACCAAAAAAAAAGTATCAACTGTCACACGTTTTCGGCAAAATTATTTGTAACTTTTTTTATCACAAAAATTCTATTAAAATAAGTGCAGAATTACTCCAGGGTTGAGTTCATAAACAACGGGACACCACAGCAGAGTTAACCATTTTTTTTCTGATTGAAACAATATTGAGTGATATTGCCTTAGTTACGATATGTCATAACACACTTATATTTCCCTAGGGAAATGTGAAGTGCTCATATTTCCCTAGGGAAATATAGACATAAAACAATTGTCATTAGGAGCTTCTCGTAAGAATTGTTTTAATTGCTCTCGGGACAACACCTCCGATTTCTTAGGAAGTTATCTTTTATGGATTTTGCAGCTTTGGATTTTACCGGAACCAAACATTCACGGTCTTTCATCGCTTGCGTTAACACATAGTTTGACATTTCACCAATTTATGAAACAAAGCAAAAATCAAAACAAGTAAACTATGATATTTACAAACAAGGCCCTTAGCAACGTTACCAATCCGATAAATTCAAAAATTTACAATCCAATATTTTCCCATTTACAGAACAATATACTTTCAATCAGAAAAGAACTATTGATTACAACACGGGAAATATGAATACATTTCCCTTGGTTGTCTATACATCCCTCGGGCTCCGCCCTCGGGATGTAACTAGCCAACCTCGGGAAATATATTATTCATATTTCCCTAGTTGTAATAATAGCTATATTACCTAACTTTATTGTATTAAATACCTGAAAGATGTATTTTTATTTTAGTTACAGAAGCAGTGTACTGTTTCTAACCTACATAGCGTATATGTGCTATCACTTATCAAGAAAACCAATTTCCGTGGTTAAAACCGTGTTACACAGGAACTGCAGTTCGCTCACGCCATCGGGGATTGTACCTACAACGAAGAACTCTACCTGGTGTGATTGGGCACCGTTTGGTATGTCAATGTTTTTTTAAATCATCTATCAATTGTTTATACAAAGTGGCTGGGGAAACCCCGGGCGCTTTTCTTGCGGCGGTCAAGAGATGGCGCTTTAGTAAAGAACAATTAAAGCAGATTTGTATTTATATCAGGGTTCGGACGGTATATATCGATATTTATAAACTCCGATATACCGTGTGTTCGATAAAAAACGCCCAACGCCATAATTCTGTTATTTATTGTCCGATTTGAATGAACTAAAAACCAAAGTCAATGGTGGTTTAAATACTAACAAATGACATTAATATTGATTTTTTCAATAATAACTTTATTGTCAAATGATTTCCAACTTAAAATTTTTAAATGGCAGCATATACTGTTTTAATTTTTTTACATGCGCATTATTTTTCTGAATCCAATAATGCCCAACATGTTGTTTTTCGTTCAATATTTTTGTCGAAAAAAATTAAAATAAATCTTCCATTTAAAATTATATTTTTCAAAAATTATAATTAGCTTGCCTTGGAAAAATATGACAAATGTCATTTGTTGTAGGGTTATGTCAAACATAAATAATAAGGATCCAATAAATAATGTTACAATTCAATGTAGAATGGAATAAATAAGTAGTGCAAGTATTCATTCACTTGCGATTTAGATGTTCTGTGATTATTGTAAACACTAAGTAGAACGTCGAACTCTGCAAGTCCACGAAATTGTCGATCCACTGTCTTCGACTTTTTGAAGGCTCCATATCGTCTCAAATTTCCTTCTAACCTTCGAAATTTAGGTTCTGGTATTCGCCGCTCTGGAAACCGTAGATGATAAATTCGTGCCGCAGCTCTTCAATTTAACATAGAAAATAAATTTGTAATTCGCTATTGTTCATGATTATGTCTGAAATACACTGATAACAAATGGATGACAATACTTATACAATAAATGACATTTTTCGCATCTTATTAAATAATATAAACGTTGTTAAATCGTTTTTGATTGAGAAAGTTGTCCATTATTCGGCCGAATCATTTTCTCCACAGGTGACGTCCAATCAAATGATGGCGGTTTCATTGCTCAACAGGTTTCAGCCAATGGCATGACGACAATTTTACTTTCTCAACAGTTTAGTTGTTATTATGGTTACGATTTGTTTTTTGTCAGCAAACTGCCACAATTTCCAAATAGACAAATTATTCGTTATAATTTAATATAAACAGATAAATCTGTAGGTAAATATTTAATATGATGCGAAAAAGTATAGTATTAAACTCGTGAGCAAGTTGACCATTGCCACTCTCGTGGCAACTTTCTCACTCGTTTAATAATATACTATTGTCGATTCGAATTTTTTTCAAGGCACACTACATTTATTACCAAAAAAATCATGTGAACAAGATTTATTATTATCTTTTACTGGCATAAATAGAAACTTAAAACCAACATAACGGGCATAATTGGATTCAGAAAAACAATGTCTAATATTATAAAATTAGAAAAGTATATGCAGCCATTTAAAAATTTAAAGTTGACTCTCATTTGGCAATGAAGTTGATTTTGAAAAAATATTTAGTTAGCTTTATTTTATAGTATTTAAACAGCCATTGACTTCAAAGTTCATTCAAATTGGTCAATAAATAACAGCGTTATGGCGTTGGGCATTTTGTATCGAATACCGAATATTTATCAAGGATCGCGCTTCGTTGGGTATTCCCAGTTGCAGCAATATGAATAGTAAGCATTAGAGATGGGCGAAATGACACTTTTTTGTAAGTCGACTGAAAAGAGTCGATTCTTGAAATGACTCGTGAAAAAATCTTTTACAAAAATGCAATCAAAAAGATTTTATTTTAAAAAATACATGTGCTATAACTATGAAAAGAAAAATTTAATATTATTGTTTTGTGTGAAAGGGCAACAAGAAACATTAGTAACCTGTATATTATTATTTCCCTCGTTCTACCACCCATCTATAAAAAACGTATAACTATGTGACCCGTGCTCTACTCACAGCAAAAAAAACGTATTTTTACATGTCCCGACAACAATGTGTTAAATGTGACCACTGACAATCTTAAAACATGGTACGACACATATCGAAACATTGCATGGTTCACAAATGTAACGAGATTCCTTCCTCTCTGTTTGGCACACAATACAGCTTTCTGTTGGATTCGGTTTTGGTTCTGTAGCTGAAAGAAATGTTGGCGTCTTTTGGACGCCAGCCAGATCTTTAGCATTGTTGGGTCACATGACATTTATGAAGTAATTGTTTTACCAAAGTTTGTTTGTTTTGTTTTTTTTTTTGTTTGTTTTGTCAGATGATTATGAAGTATAGAAGTATTCTAAACTGCTAAATCGAAGAATGTCTCCTTGTACCATTTGATTGTCGTCCACTCAAGACGTGTGAGGGTAAAGTTTGCGCAGAGTGAGAAAGTATTCAGAGAACATTAAGTATTGTTCCCCCATCAGAACACCTACAGACCGGTTTCGACCTTTCAGGTCTCATCAGTGTAATTAGTTGCTCATGGGGAAACGGAGATAACTATTGGAATATATGTATTCCAAACACCGTTATAGGTAGAAAAGCCAAAGTACAGCATTAAGGCAATAGATTCCGCCACTTTGGCGTTTCTACCTATTCAGAGAACATGACAACAAATCTCCAGAGCCAATTGAATTTAACCAGTTAGCTGTGTGACGAGTATATTCATCATGAACAAATTTGCAATGTTTTGTGTTATGTCGAGTAGGCACTTGTCATATTGCCAGTTCTTGATGTTGAGTATACTCGCCAAAAACAGCCAAATTTTGCGTTTATGTTGAATAGGTATTCGTTATAACACAAAATGTTGCCATTTTTCATGATGAGTGTACTCGTCAAAGACAGCTAACTGGTTAAGATGGTGACTGCGCAACACATCTCGAGTTCTTGGTACAACTCTTGGTAGCAAATATAACTCGATATATTTTTGACTATTGCAGATGGATCTGATTCGGACGCCTCGACCCTGCTGGGCACCCTCGACTCAGCGTTTTTATTCGCGTACGCGTTCGCGATGTTCGCGTCCGGCTTCGTCGCCGAGAGGGTGAACCTGCGGTATTTCCTCTCCCTGGGAATGCTGCTGTCCGGCGTCGCCAGTTACCTCTTCGGCATCGCCAAGAGCTACGACATCCACTACCTGTCCTACTTCATAATCGTCCAGGTAATGTTCGGGGTGGAGGAATCCCGCCATGTCAACACCTTATTTTTAGGCCTTCGGTGGAATCTGTCAGACCACTGGCTGGCCGGGCGTGGTCACCGTCGTTGGCAACTGGTTCGGCAAGGGGAAACGCGGTCTGATCTTCGGTATATGGAATTCGCATACCAGTATAGGAAATATTTTAGGTTAGTAAATTAATTTATTTTATCCTATACTGTTATCATGTCAATAACTCCTTAGCAACGAGTAACGTTAAGGTAACTTTAACCTCTTCACGCCCAGGTCGCCATGTGTGGCGACAAACAAAAAAATGAAAACAAAAAAATTTTACAAAAATATTTTACAAAAATAAAAATTACACCTTTAGCGCCATCTATGGAATATTATTTCATATTCCTTTGCATAAATGAGTAAATTTGTGACAGTGAAATAAAATGTCGTAGAAAAAGCTAGCAATAAGAAAAAAGTGATTTTTCAGGATTATCCTATAGCCCAGTGATTCCCAAAGTGGGCGCCACCGCCCCCTGGTGGGCGCTGCAGCGATTCAGGGGGGCGCTGATGGCCACAGATGCATTTGGGAGGTGATGAATAACTGTAAGGGGGTGGTGATAGTATAAAAGAAGAGAAGATTTAGTGGAACGTGGGTTCAGTGCGGTAATCAATTTATTAATAAAAAAAGAAACTAATTGCAAATAGTCAATCTTGGTGATTTAAGATTACTGCTGACGAAAATAGGGGGCGCTAAGTAATATTTTTTCTGGAAAGGGGGCGGTAGGACAAAAAAGTTTGGGAACCACTGCTATAGCCATACATGGGCTAAAAAATGGTTAACAACACTAGTGTTGTTAAGAAATTCTTGACAACACTAGTGTTGTTATATTATCGTAACGCAACTCGTTGCTATGGAGGTATTGGTAAACAAACATGACTTCGCTTTTTGACGGTTTTCATTAAACATTTTTCAAATTAAAAAAATAGAAATAGGATAAAATAAACCGTGTTACGACACACGTAACGTTATTTGCTTTTACATTACTCGAGAATTTAAAAGCACT
Source organism: Ocypus olens (assembly GCA_910593695.2). Lineage (NCBI taxonomy): Eukaryota > Metazoa > Arthropoda > Insecta > Coleoptera > Staphylinidae > Ocypus > Ocypus olens. The sequence continues at coordinate 40,161,725 of OU343061.1, forward strand.
CGCTCCTACGTCGCTCGTGTTTTCAAACTTTGCTCTCGTAATGTAAAAACCTTCATAACCTTACTTGTATCGTAAATTATTATAATTGTAATTCCCACCTAAATATTAAATATTGTTTCCTCATCAGAACACCTACAGATTGGTTTCGACCGTTCAGGTCTCGTCAGTGTAGCTTGTTGCTGATGGGAAAATGGAAATTATTACACTGATGAGACCTGAAAGGTCGAAATCGGTCTGTAAATGTTCTGATGGGGGCAGAATATTTAATGTTTGTTATATTTGCCACCGTTGGAATATTCCTATATCTGTCAGATTATGTTTAGTATAACATTCAGGCAATAGATTCCGCCACTTCGGCGTTTTAATTCCCGCCTAAATGATGAAATTTATTGTTATTTTTATTGCAGGAACGTTAATTGCTGCTGAATATGTTGAAAAGGATTGGTCCAATTCATTTATAGTGCCGGGATTGATAATAGGCGGTGCCGGTTTTCTTCTGTTTTTATTTTTAGTCGTGAACCCGACTGACGTCGGTCTTCCAGCTCCGAATAATGCCAATATGGTAAGAAATTTGTAGAAATGTTAATATTAGAATGTAGACTCTGCGTACCGCATAACTTATGTTCCGTCTCGAGAAGAGCGCATTCATTTTGGTGCGGCACGATGGCATGTTTAATCGCAATGACGGAACCATATGGTTTCTAAGGGAGTGGCACTCGAAACAAATTTTAAATGCCACCACTGACATTTTTGTTCAAGTTCACGACAGATCTAAAAAATGTAATCTAGGAGCTGGAAAGAAAGTTATTTTTGTAATTTTTTTTAAGGGAAACTTTGAAATATCGGATCTGGACTTTTTCTATCTAAAAGTATACACATTCAGGAATACTTTCAATTTTTTTATTTTTATTAAAAAAATTCCTAAATTGTCGGTATTATGGTATTTTTTCCGAACACAAAAACAGTACCCATCGGCGTTTCTTCAGAAATCATTTGAAACAAAAAAACAAAAAGATTATCAAACTAGATACTGTACTGTAGCCTTTGTCGTAGCTGATTTTGAAAATATAGATTTTCGACAAAATGGCGGGCGTTTGAACATAACATACGATTTTCGATACAACAATTAGTTCTAATTTTGCCTATAAAAAAACCTAAGTAACAAAGACAAAGATTAGGTTATTATGTACAGAATAACCACAAAAAAATTCAAGGTAATCGGTTCAGTGGTTTTTGGAGAAATTTTGGGAACCGATTTGAAAAATGTGGTTTCGAGAAAAACGCTTCTAAAAATTTGTTAATGAGTAAATCATGAAATTTTTCAACTTACATAATAGCTATAACTTTGTCATTTATTGAGATATTGACTTGAAATTTTCACCAAACATTCTTGACATCTCAAACTTCAAGAAAATGCAAAAATTGAAACATCAATTTTTCGACCATGCTAGGTGTATATCTCTTCTTAAAGGAACTGACTCAGTAACTGGACACCCACACTCATCAATTATTCTTGTTTAAAGTAATGAATGAGTATACGAGGGTAGAAATTATGTAGCATACTAGATTCGCCTAACTATATCAAATCAAATTTCGTTCGTGCGCAGTAGACTCTACTACCTATTACAGGTAACTGTAACCTTACCTAAATTGTTTTAGAAGGGCCGAACTTTAAGTTCGAAATTACTGCTTCACATATCTCGCATGTTAGCGATATTTCAAAATATAAATATCGCCCGGATCTTTGGGTTACACTTTTTAATACCCCTTGTTTTCTAAAGATAATTCTGTTTTCAATTTGAATTTCATTGAAGATATTAACGTCTTTCTAGAATTACTACAGAAGACTCGAAGACAGAGTCGCGAACGTGGAATCGCCGGGCGACTACAGCGATTCCGACGAAGCCGAGGTGCTAGTCGGCGAAAAGGTCGGTACTCACATTTTTCACGCCAGCCTAAAAGATCCCAGCACACCACACACTGAAATTTGAATTTAAAAAAAAAATGCAGACAGGACTGTTGTTTTGACACTAACAAGAACGTGCATGTTTTCTCTTTGTCCTTAGGAGACACTTCGGTTCAGAAACCCCGACGTCGTAAGTGCATGCACACATTATTTACTAACAAAAAATTATGTAAAAGCACAAGCTCTCATTAAAAACACGCAACTAATCAGAAAATACGCAGCCTGAGTGTATCGTGTATCGGGTAGGAATAGTGAGGGATTCCTAGATTAATTGAGGGATTGAGAAGTTATTCAAATTTAGGAAGTCATTTTTCCTATGTGCGATGCTTACCACTTTAGTTTCCCACGTATGTCACTCACCACTTTTTTTCGACCAAAACAAACATTGAAGTAGCAAACTTTTTTTGTTTAGAAACCGTTAAGATATACCATATGTATAAAAATTATTTAGATAAAGGGTGGTTTTGTATTTCGGAATGTACGTTGCAGGTTTGATACGTCGCATCACATCCTCGCCACCAGTTGTTCAAAGTAATTGACATAAAGTCAATAACGTGCTGAAGACCGTGATTTTGTTTATCATGGCCATGCCTTATTTAAATAATTTTTATACATATGGTATAATCCCAGCGTATAGTCTATTCATTCTACAGATGGAGTTGTAAAAACGCCCACAATTGCCGTATGTTCTGCGTAAAAGTCTGACTTACACTACGTAAATTTATTATTATATTCCTGACACACCTTAAAAATATTAACAATCGATTCCTTGGTGGACTCTGAAAAATGTTTTGCTCACAAGTGTTCGTCATTGAAAAAAATACATTTTCGAAAATTCATAACTCGACTGAAAAATACTGCACATTAAAAAACTAAAATTATTTTAAAAGATCGACGTCTTGTGAAGTGAACTGAATTTTTGTACAATTTTATCCCTGCATTTCATATTTGTTTTTAAATTTTAGCGCTCGAGTGTTCGTCATTAAAAAAAAATAACATTTTTGTTTGCTCATTCAAAAACCAAATTTTTTTGAAAGATCGACGTCTTGTGAAGTGAACTGAATTTTTGTACGATTTATCCCTTTGTATTAATTTTTAATTTTTTGCACTCGTGTTCGTACAAAAAAAAATACATTTTCAAAAATTCATAACTCGACTGAAAACCGAAATTAGTAGGAAGGTTCTAGATCGCGAACAGATGCTAAAAGCTGACACTAGAATGAGCTGACCATCGCCTCAACCATTTGCATTTGTACTGTGTGATTTTTACTGTGTGATTCGGCCAGTAAGAATGGGCATTTTACAACTCTATCGGTAGAATGAACAAACTGCAGGAAAAATATTTCATTATTTAATATACTACAAACAACAAAATAGTTGTCTATTTTACTTAAAAAAAAAAAAGATCTTAACACGTTCGCTGTCAACTACGCCACAAGGCATGATCAGCATCTACCGTCGGGTGTCAATCATGTCATCGAGTATTTAGTTTCAACGTGCCCCAAACATTCTGGTTTAACATTAGATATACACTTGAATGAGTTTGCAATGAACGGGTTAGGATAAACTGACAAAGACAGCAATGCATTTGAATTTTTGTAATTCATTGTTTTAATGTTTATGTATGGGTAGTTCATATTATTATGAAATAGACACTTACGAGGTGTGTGAGGAAAGTAATGAGACGGATTTTTTTATTTTTTCATTTATTTAATTTTTTTCAAACAACAATATTGTTACCTTCGGCAGCTATACACCGGCTGTCTTTGCCGCTTTGTCTCAGGATCGTACTGAAAAGTCCAGGATTCATCACCTGTGATCACATGATTGAAAAATTCGTGGCGAAGAAGATCAATGCACGCGTTTTTTCGATTGTCCTTCTGCTCAGTTGTGAGATTTTTCAGCACAAACCTTCAGCCAAAATTTGTTGTACAGCCGTATTTAAGTTTAATTGGTCACTCATCATCCTTTTTGTTAAACGACGGCCTGATATCACAAGAGCCCTCACACGTTCGAAGTTTTCTTCGGTTTTTGAAGTTGAAGGTCTTTCTGAGCGAACTTGTTCTCGACCTTCCAAAAATGATTTGTGGAAGCGAAAAACTTGTGCTTTTGATAAAGAATGTTCTATTTCAACTTTTCAAACATCAATCATGTGTTCCCCAAGTTTAACACAAAACTTGATGGCACAACGTTGCTCCAACTTCCACTTACGTTGTGTTTTTGCGGAAAACTGATGTCACTCTCAAAAATCACTTGATGGCTGTACGGAGTTGAAACTCGGACTGAGCATCTGGAAGGGACGAACACACCTGTCTTGTGAAGTAGAACAACACAGTGTTGCCAGAACGCTCGCAGTGTTGTCAGTCTCTTTATTTTTCTCACACACGTCGTTGAAATTCACCGCCAGTTTTGCCTTATCAGGGCATTTTCAACAGAATTTAGAAATTCTTATGAAATATGTCCTTTAAATGAAAAACTTGTTGGTATTGGAATTTTTTCACATAACTATTCTTTCTTCAATATTTATATTTTACTTCACACAATTCTGTTACTAACTTTGTAATAATAATGACTTCATCAGGCGAATTACCAATCTTTATAATAAATTACAATTTAATCATTATGAAATATTGTTTCCCCATCAGTTTACCTATGGACCGGTTTTGACCTTCAAATCGCATCAGCGCAGTTAAAATTTGATGGAGAACGTAAATTACTATTGGAATATAAATATTCTAAACACCGTTAAATGTAGAAATGTCAAAGTGGCGGAATCTATTGCCTAGTTGTTGTACTAATCCCAATCCAAGTCGCATAACCACCAACAGATATAGGAACGTCAACGGCAGCAAATGTAACAATAATAATGTAAACATGAAATATTGTTTCACCTACAGTTCATGTATCCATTATTATTGTTATATTTGCTGTCATTGGCGTTCCTATATAGGTAAAGCCGGACAGATTTCTCGTGGACTGGAAGGTCGGGTGCGCACTGGCAAAGTGGAGGGGACCTCATTCCAGATGCACGCCTATTTGTTGTTTTAATGGTATAGTCTGTTTTTAAATACACCGTATTAAATGGCGAGAAATCCGTTCGGCTGTAGTTTTACCACTCAGATTGGGATTAGTACAACAATTAGGCAATAGAAAGTAAATCGGGCAAATGAAAAAATATGACAACCGATCGTGTTTTTTAAGAGAGCTTGCCATTTGCTTTCTGTTTCTCTGCAGCTTTTTGCTTTTTTATGGGAGGTACGCGGATGAGGCTTCTTTCCTTTTGTATCGTTTATCTGTTGATTTTTCTCGCCGATTTGCACTTTTCCAATAACGGCGGCCGTCTCTTTTCAGGAGGGACAGAGGCGGGTGACGGAGCGCAGCCACCTGCTGATCAACCAGAGTTCTCACGAGGAGCAGGCCATCGGTTTCCTGGGCGCCTGCAAGATCCCGGGGGTGCTCGAGTACTCTTTTTCGCTATTTTTCAGCAAACTCGTCAGCTACACTTTCCTCTACTGGCTTCCGCTCTACTTGGCCACATCAAGTAAGTTACGTTACGTTTGGTACGGCCAAAAGTTAAATTATTAAATTGTGTGTAGCAAGTGTGTGATAATTTTGAAATGGTGTCGTTAACCCTCTAACAGGCAGTTAGTTCCAGAACATTTTTCAACAGTTGCGGCAATTTCGAAAGTACAAGAATATTGTTGCCTGAGGTTGTTCGTCACATTCGAATAAATTATCTGTTCACCAATAGAAAATTCATCGTCAAAGATACATCGCCTTCTACGTCAGTTGTAATAGTTCAAATACGTCATTTTAGATAAATCATACATAACTTTACCATCAAATGCTATTTTTGGTATTCCTTTCTGTTTTGACGCTATAACTATAAGTTATTGATAAAATTGATATGGTTCCAATAATATTTCATTTATTACAGCTCCACTGAGCGCTACATGGAGTTCAGACGTTTCGACCGTATTTGACTTTGGAGGCATAATAGGCGCCATTGCTGCTGGCGTCATAAGTGACTACTCCGGAATGTCAGCGTCTACTTGTGTCATCATGCTTATGATGGCAGCTCCTATGGTAAGAGATTTTTTTTATTTGATTTGAGTAATAGCACCCTGTTGCTTGTAGTCAAATAGGTATGTTAAGAAAAATTCAAAATTAGCACAAGGTATGGTTAAAGATGAACTACACTACAGGGTGTAGTGGAACAAAACGGAACATAGGATTTTTAATGTTAATTTCTTTATACTGGAATATTATCTTCCCTGATCATTTTAGAGGAAACATGTAAATAAATGTTTTGGAGACTAAAAATTCCTGCATGCAGTCATGCTATTATTTATTTTTTAGCTTTCATAAAAACCCTAAAAAATGATAAAATAAAAATGATTATTTTCGCGAAAATAATGGTTGCCATGAAATTAAACAAACACAGTGCGCTGTTGGCTTCTGTCAAATGTATGGAACACTTCATAACTGTTTACAAGTTTTTTCATTAAAAATGTATTCTATTCAAGAAAAAGTGCAAATTGTGAAGTGGTGCTATGCTGGTAGCAGTTTTCGTGAAGTGCGGGTAATCACGTTGTAATATTTCTTGGTGGCACTGGTATTTGTACGAGTGAAAACGATTTAAATACCTCTGGGCAGTCCTATAGTGAATTCCACACTTGTCAGCAAATTGTCTTTTGCTTATGTTTGGATCTTCTACTAGAGAAACTAAGACCATAAACTCGTCATTCTTCTCATTTATTGGTAAATTATTCTGCTCTGCATTTGATGTCCTCTTAGAATTCCGTAATCTGAGCCAAACCTCTTCAAATTTATGATTCAACCTTTGGATCATTCCAATGGAGGGAATTGGTCGATCGGGATAGTTGACGGCGAACATATCCCGCACTTCACGAAAACTAGCAGCATAGCACCACTTCGCAATTTGCACTTTTTCTTGAATAGAATACGTTTTTAATGAAAAAAGTTATAAAGTATTCAATAAATTTGACAGAAGCCAACAAATCAACAGCGCACCGTTTTTGTTTAATTTCATGGCAACCATTATTTTCGTGAAAATGATCATTTTTATTTTATCATTTTTTAGGGTTTTTATGAATGCTAAAAAATAAATAATAGCTTGACTGCATGTAGGATTTTTTACTCTATAAAACATTTATTTACATGTTTCCTCTAAAATGATCAGGGAAGATAATATTCCAGTATAAAGGAATTAACATTGAAAATCCTATGTTCCGTTTTGTTCCACTACACCCTGTATATGTGGACGGAATATATAAGATACTGTGTTCAGGCGTTAGTCAATCTAGCATGAGTGCCGAAAATTTTGAAGTATGCTTTCGTTACAGACTAGATTTTATAATTTTGTGTAAATTTAATTGCAGATGTTTGTCTACCAACATTTTTGTACAATTAGCATCGGTGTGAACATCTTTCTACTGGTAATTGTTGGTATCTTGGTAAATGGACCCTACGCCCTAATTACGACGGCCGTCTCAGCCGAGTTGGGAACACATTCAAGTCTCGAGGGAAGCTCCAAAGCTCTGGCAACCGTCACAGCTATCATAGACGGAACCGGATCCATAGGTAAGAAATGCAATAGCTTGTAAAAAATCATACGTTAAGTAAAAGAATAATTATAAAACCTATACAATAGTCCAGTCAAATTAGAAAAAAAAAACATTAATCAGTAAAGATCTCAATATGTATACATGCTTCCCATTGAACATACTAAAAGACCCCGTCAAAATCCTATAAATCATTTTGCTATTCAACGTCGGATTACAGCTAAAGTATTGGAGATAAAAAAAAAGAATGTTAATATACTTTTTTATAGGCAATTTAATAAACTACATTTTTTATCTGATTTTTACTATGTTGAATGGGAAGCCCTAATAAGAATGTATACCAAAATTCAGATCTTTACCGATTAATGTTTTAATTTGTCAAAAATTGGTTTCATTTGACTGGACTATAAGTGTCCTATCACACTAGGCCACCATGGTGGCAGCACCAGTGACGCCACCAATCAAATGTATTAAGTGAAATGGAACTTAACACACCTGGTATCGGTTGCTCGACTGGGGGACTGGATCCACCATGGTGGCGCCACTGGTACCGCCACCATGGTGGCCTAGTGTGATAGGGCACTAAATGAAGAACAACAGATAAAGAAACAGTACAATTATAATTACACAAGATAGCGACTCAAAATATCAACACGAAAGATGGGCTGCAATAAAAAATTTAATTTTCATGTACTTTGTTATTGATGGGGGATCATATTTAATGCTTAATATAACCTTTTTTTCTGATTGAAACAATATTGAGTGATATTACCTTAGTTACGATATGTCATAACACACTTATATTTCCCTAGGGAAATATGAAGTGCTCATATTTCGCTAGGGAAATATAGACATCAAACAATTGTCATTAGGAGCTTCTCGCAAGAATTGTTTTAATTGCTCTCGGGACAACACCTCCGATTTCTTAGGAAGGTATCCTTTATGGATTTTACAGCTTTGGATTTTACGGGAACCAAACATTCACGGTCTTTCGTCGCTTGCGTTAACACATAGTTTGACATTTCACCAATTTATGAAACAACGCAAATATCAAAACAAGTCAATCATGATATTTACAAACAAGGCTCTTAGCAACGTTACCAATCCAATAAATTCAAAAATTTGACCAATTTAATCCAACTTTAAAAAATAATATCAAGCAAATAATTCCAGCTTGCAACAAAAATTCAATTTGAACATTGAACAACGCATTTCTCATTCAAAACATTTCGATTTTAGGTGCTGCCGTTGGTCCGCTATTGGCAGGGTTCGTTTCCACCTACGGCTGGCACAACGTCTTTTACATGCTGATAATCTCGGACATTTTCGCGCTGGTGCTGCTGCTGCGGCTCGTAAAACTCGAGGTGTGCAAGTACAAACAGAACAGGAGGGAGATCCGCATTGAATAGTCGTCTCGCACGTGCTCAGAAAAAATAAATTGTGATATTTTTCTATTCTACATAAAGAGGCCAAGTTTACACCCCCCATCCAAAGCCATCTGCATTTTTATCTTGTAACTCCGTTAATATTAGAAAGGATGATCGGATTTTGATGTTATGATTGTTTGTAAATAGATTTTAAGAATAAAGAGGACCGAAATACGGATTTGCAGAATTCGGGCGATGTTCATCTTTGAGCTCCACCAACATGCCTGGTAATTTATTTGTATTGCAAGTTCGGATCAAACATGAAGCCAGGTTAAATCAATAAAAGTAATAAAGACGAAAAGTAGCCTGAATATATGAATATTCAACCTGATATTCAACCTGTTCGTGAGGTTGTCTCAAGTTAATTTATTATTTAAATCCCAATGCTTTGCTTGTAAAGAACAGGCAGGAAAGTGGACCCGAGTTGCCGAAATATGCTCGCATTTGCATTCTCCACGTTGCTGATGAATACATCGAAAAATATTTGTTTTTGCTTTCCGGTTTCTAAATTACGCTCCATTTTCGGCTCCGGGGCGGGACTTACATCGGGCTCCAGCTCGCAGACCACTTTTGGAGCAGTGATCATATGGGAAATGGAGGGGGAACAGCAGTCCATAAGTATATAGTCAAAGTATAGAACGCTTATGTCATAGATAAACTTAAATATATAGGCGACTCTATATGCACAACATTTATCGCATTTTTCGTTTAGCCCCAGGGCCACCGGTAAGTAATGACGCAATCGACGGGTTACGGGTCAAGGGGGGTTAGCTCGTGTAGTATTGCGGGGAGCTGGGAGCGAGAATTGAATTATAGCAATTTAAACCGTTTGTCACAAAATCGTTTTAATACGTGTGTCAGATTTTAACAAATAAAACTGAAAGGAAACGAAATTTCACGCATCCAGCCGTCTTTGCAAAGGATCATCCTACCTATCTGTATTGCTACCTTGGCTGTATAAAAAAAAACCGCGAACAATTATTATTATTCAGACGGACCAGATTTTTTTCCAACTAAATTAGCAGGTTGTACCATCTAGCGTCAATTTATGTAACAATTTTGCTCCTGTTTCTTAATTTTGCGATACTTCGGTGGCCCTGAGGCGAAAGCTTTAATGCGAACAATTTAATTCGTATGAAGTGCGCAGGGCATGGCTTATATAGTGATAAGGGCAATATGGCAAGGATGAAATAACCCAACCGTGTGTTTGTGTCGATTCGAATTACAAATTTGAAATATAAGTTAGTTCAGTATTATTTTATATTAATAAATTGTCGCAAATATATTAAATTTAGAAACGATTATACAAATTCGTTTGGAATAGGTAAACATTGTTCTAGACAATTATTAATTTATTTGATTTAAAAGTGCATATTTCCGTTTGGTGTCGCCCTCTCTATATTTTTAGTGTAACTACGTGGTATCGCTAGCGCACGCTAAAAAGGTAGTCGTCGCCATCTTGAATTACGAACGCGTGCTTTTTCAAAACCAAACGTGTTTAGTCCGCAAAAGTTTAGTTGTGCGATATTGTTAGAAATTCCGTCGGTTTCTGTGATAAACGGCTCGGGTCGTCGGGTGTCGAGAGAGACGGAATCTTTGCGTCGATCGGTTTTTTAACGGTTGATTTCTGAACCCCCGCGGAGGAGAAACTGTGCCTCGCCGATTGCCATACCCAGGTATTCGGGTTATCCTACTCTTAGAATGCCCCCGAATTACACAAGGGAGCGTTGCGGCGTTGAAATCAGGTGAGTGTTTTTGGTTTTGTTTGCTCGGTTGGAGCCGGGAAGCAAATTCCTCGGCGGATTCAATTGTTGTTGCGATCATGTTTTAAAAAATCACAGTCGACTGCGAACACATTGTATAAACAATTATAAATTTTGAAATGGTAAGTTTCCCGTACACTATCATGTAGCCGCGACATTTAGCATTTGTACATCCTTTTGATTAATTTGTATTCGTTTGGGCAAACTTTTACAAAAACAAACGCGCCAGCAGAGAACACGTGATCGTTTAAACACCCATAGATAAAGTAAAATAAGTCGGCGACTCTCTGCATAAAATATTTTTTAATTCGTCACTAGATACATGGGATGGCGCTGGTGTTGCAAAATCGGTTGCGGGTAGAACGGGTTGCAGAGCTAGCGGGTTTCCCAAATTTCATGGTACTTGATTAAAATCAAATATAGGAGTAATATGAATAAGAAGTCATTGATTAAAAAAATAGATTTATTACAATAGCACAAATGGTTAGTGATACAGTACAATAATAATGATAGTTCATTGATGTTATTCATGAAAATGTTTGAATAATTGCAAATAAATATTAATAATTTATGTTGGGTTAGAGAATTCACACTTTATGGTAATTTAAAACATCAATATTCTCTTTCAGAGAAATAGTCGGCTTTAGCATCGAATAATGTGCCCACAAAGTAGAGGTTTTTTTTGTGCCTGTATTCTTGAAAGTATGCCAAGGGTATATTTTCGATATGTTTGCATTCTTACCATTGCTCTATTCTATGGAAGATGCCTTCAAATTCTTTGATTTCTCCAAAAGTAACTGTTCTGCGATCTGCTCCGCTACTTCCCGGATCATGGGCGGTGTGCAACCCATATTTTCTTTAAATAAAACACACTTTTATTTAGTTAATATCACACCGTTTATTTATTAGTGACTGCAGTTTCGATCAAACAATGATCATTGATATTGATATCATTGAATATCATTGTTTGATCGAAACTGCAGTCACTAATAAATAAACAGTGTGATATTATCTAAGTAAAAGTGTGTTTTATTTAATTAAAAATGTATCACGAAGTAAGTGCCGCCAACCTCAATCAGTCCATATTTTCTTCTATATTCCTGTTGACAAAATCTTACCAATTGTATTAACTGTCACTGTCACGTGACTTTAATTTTTAATTCCCAATTTGATTAAATAATTCAATTTGAATTGAAATTGAACTAGTAATGAGATAATATATTAAGGAGCCGTAAAATAAACAAAACCACGTACATTCTTTAATGAAAATCAAACAAAAATAGGTACTTTGAATAACACTGTATTGATTTTACTGTGAATTGATGAAATGGTTTCGTGCTTTTGTAGGTTACATTATTTGCAAAGGCCTTGTGGAGCACACTTTGAGTATGGCTGATATAGAGGGTTAAAATTATTCTTCTATTTTTTTAATTACAAAGATTTTTTATTGTTTTATTCATTATTAGAAATTTCTCTATTTCTAATAAACTCAACACACAAGTTTTTTTAAATATTAATAAATAATGTGTAATTATATACAGAAATGCATTTATAAAAAAAAAAACTAAAATATGGTTACGGCTTTACGAGCCAACCGGTATAATGAAGGAGATATCGTCAGCAAATTTTCCCCAAGCGATCCGGTTCGTCTGGAATGTCACCACCCAAGCCACTATGATGACGGCCCAAATAAATGCTCCTATCCCGCTGAATATGACATCTGAAACGAAATTATCATCGATTAATAAGATTATCATAAATTTTTGGAAAAAAAAATCTACAAATATATACCGATCTGACATTATTTCTCAAACCTCAAAAACATATAATTCGTCGTAATGGAGATAAACCATTGTCAAGTTATTAGATCAATTGTTGTTTTCCGAGGACACTTAATCCCCTAATCCCTTCTGCGAATATGCTTGTCCTATTTGATTTGCATAAATATTTCTTTGAACAGTATAATAAAAATTAGAAAATGTTGGAAGTATACAAATTAATTAAATCTCCCCACTCATTTATTTTGCGAAAATTTTTATTCGAGAAACTAACCAAAAAGCTCAAAATGTATGCACAGAATGGAATACTGCAAATCCCGATTAAGTTCGAAAGTTTGGAAAAAATGACCTTGGAAGAGTTTGTTATTAAATTTTTCTTTTACTGGCACGTATATCTTCTGTTGAAGCTTTTAAAACATTAAATTAAAAAGAAATTAGCATCAAATTGATGGGTACCCGGGGATCAAGTATAAAATGTTTTAAATAATCAAATTAAATATGTATCATTTTAAAATTGCAGTACGCATTGAATAAATTGGTTGTAATAATATAGTCCTACGATGTCACGAAATTTTAGTAAGAATAATCAAGGGAAACTTGTAAACATTACACATTTCGACTCAAAAGGGTACCCGCCTTGCGAATAAGGGGTAACTTTCCATTTGGTATATTCCACATTAAGTCAAGCGCGTCCCATAATTTCACTCTCTGATAGGAACGGCCCTGGATTCACCAGTCTACAATATCAGACCGATCGTAGGATTTATGTTCGTAGTCATTTCATCCTTGAAAAATTTAATTGTATGCTCCAGAGATGTTTAGTTTCAAGTTTCGGTTATTAACATGGTTGAAATATAGTACGGATACACTTACATCTCTTGATCTGTGACTGCTGCTCATACTCCGGCTTTCTGAAGGCTTCATTGAAGAACCAGATCAGGTTTACGGCCCAGATAAATGGAAGGAGACCAAATCCAGCTAGAAAAACACAATTAACATCTTTGTAGATCACATCTTAACCCATCGAGTCCCATTGCGGTTGAGATTTTTGTCTTCGTAATCGATAAAGGCAGACGAGCATTATTGCGCTGTTTGGTGTTTTTCGGCCATATGCCTATGGGACGCAAAGGGTTAAGGAGGAAGCTTCACTAGAAATCAAGCCTATTCAGTTGCAATACATAATGCTCGGGTTAATTCAGATTTAACTTAATTAATAAACTCTATCTTTGAATTAACACGTTCGCTGCCACCGACGCACTTTATACTTGCGTATGTGTAATTCCAATTGTAGTGGCAGCGAACGTGTTAAGTAGGGTAATTAAATGGTGACCTAATGACAGTAGCCTACAACAGTTTTAAGCATACCTTCAATTTAGAATTATTTGATGACTCAACAGTTCAACATCTCTTACGCCTACAAGATTAACAATTGATTTCTTTTGGAGTTGTATTTTTGAAATGATGTGCAAATAGAAAAAAAAAACAAGAATGGTTCTATTCTAACGTTGGTTATCTGGGGTGCTATTGTACTAGGAACACCTGAATTAATTTGTCATCAAGGACTCACCTTTAAAATACCACCGGCACAAGTCCAACTTCTTATCATTGGGCATTTTTGATAAATCCATGGTGGTCTATTGTGTTTTTAAGAATACACTTTAGTGTTGCCACTTTTCAACAAAGAAATGATGTTTTCTTTGGATGTGCTGCGAGGTTATGTTATGACAGGAGATACCATAGACTTGCGATAAAGCAGACCGACTCATGGAGGTAATCATTAAAATCTTGGTAAATTGGCTAGTTTTTGCGCAAAATTTTACTACAATGAAGTGAGCGTTTTAGATGCTTAATTAGCGATTAGAGATTAATACAATTAATTCGTTAATAATGGATTTTGAAATCTACTAATTTTTCTTAAGTCAATGGTGGCTACCTCTTTCCAATGGTGTAAAATGTTGCATTTTTGTAAATAAAAGTTATTTATGAAAATGGAAATTAAAGGGTGGATCGAGTGTCGCATGATTGAATAGCTTTTTGAAAAATTAAATTTACACCCGATGTGTAATTCTCGAGATATTCGCAGAAATAATTCTTCTTGCGATTACAGCGCCATCTGTCGCGAATCGAAAAAAATGTTTCGTATAAAAGTTACCTATTTTTTTGTGGGGAATCCGAAACTGCAATAAAAACAAATTAGGGTTCCTATCCAAGATTTCAAAGTTGCCCACACCACTACTCTAGGGGGCGGTGAATGCCTTTAACAGGGATTTTTGAATTATTGTTGTTGATGTTTACACATATAAATATATAAATAATTATTTCGGCAAATGTTTTACATAATTGTGTATTTAAATAATTAATGAAAATTTAAAAATGCATTCAGTAGGATTTGAATCCAAATTGCTGGATTGGCGTTCTGCCATCTGATTTAAAGTGATTCCAACGAGAGCTGGGAATGACTCGTTGCTTTAAACATAAAGACGTAGCTCTGCATAACACAATAACCAGAACAGCAGTGACGGTTCGCGGGGTTTTTTCTGGTACGGCCGAGGAACAAGAGGTGGTCACGCAGCCAGCCCTAGCTATCTGTATTACCACCTTTTGTTCCTCGGCAGTTCCAGAAAAAACCCGCGAACCGTCACTGCAGAACCGGAACAAAAATATACTAAACTTCTCGTTCCCGTTACTGGGAATTAATTATCCAGGCCGCTTCACAACAGCCCTGGAACGGGAACGAAAATATATTAAGCTACTTGTTCCCGTTGGTTATTAGATGTGTAATGTCAACATGCGAATCATATCACTTCCCGTTCTTGTTGCCATTCCTGGGTTATTGTGAAGCGGCCTTAAATAAATATGTAAATAGGGTTGCATACAGGCTACACAAATGTTCATTAAAAATATTTCTATTCGTTCATCAGCATTATCTAAGATTTCGCTTTAAGAGATTTGTTTTTGAATGTAGACATTGTATGTATTTGAAAATGTTCCCCACTAAACATTTATAACGTTAAAAATATGTTATATTACTTAATGTTAGCATCACATACTAGATGGCGCCTGGTCTGTTATACTTGAAGCCGACGTACGTTTTCTAATGTTTCATTGATTTGTGCAGTCGAAATACAATTGCCGGAAAGAACAATATAGGACACCTTTTTGTCTATACCCTACTTTTCGTAAGATTGCAGTCGAGGAAAGGTGGGACCAATATGATCTTGTTCTGTGATTGGTTCAAATGGATGGAAAACTTGCACCAGAGATATTTTATTTCTAATGGTCTGTGTAATTTTACAATGTCCACATACCAGCTGTGCCAGCGTCCACCATTATAATTATTGTTAAATGTATGATTCCTGGTTTATCTATGTATGTATATTATGTTGCCTACGTTTAGCCTCACCAACGAACACAAAAATAAGTATAAAATCATTGACATATTTTAGTGGTGCAAAACAGTAAATCCGTCGCTGCAATCTTAGAAAAAATAAAGTATGGTGTAAATCAAACTCTATTTGAATTTTGCATGAATACATTTTAGAAAAATGATATGCACTAGATTACAAATGTGTTCTATTTTTCTTTGCCGCAATTGTACGTGCAATATTTTATTTCTTTCTAACAAATATAATATGGAAGGAGATGTATTTGTAGGGCATTTCTCAAACAAGAAGAGTCATTAGCAGCTCTCGTGGGCATTACTATACAGCGTGTTTCAGAGCTCTGGGAACGGTCAATCACGTGCTTATTTGTCAAAATTTCGAAAAATATTTTATACAAAGGCTGTGTATAATAGTGAGTTGCACGCCCTAAAAATATTTAAATTTATACAGGGTGTCTCATAACAAAGTTCTGCAACTGACCCTACCTATCTGTTTTACCACCTCTTGTTCCTCTGCCGTACCAGAAAAAATCCCGCGAACCGTCACTGACTTATAGAACATTAAATGACACCGAAAGAAACTATAGAAAATAGGACAATTAGGTATCGTGTGGAGAGCACTGCATTTTCGACAAAAACAGTGATAGTTTATATAAATGCAACAGTTATAGTTTCAGCAGTATTAGTTGACTACAACTTACCGAACTTTACCTGTTCTGTTCGTATTATATCTGTAAAAACTTTTTTTTTTATAGACAGTTTTATATTATTATTATTATTATTATTATTATTATAAAATAATAAAAATATTAAAATACTAAAAGTGGCGTCTTTTCATTAACGCTACAAAATAGAAACAAATCATTTATTAAAAACCATCAATTCGTAAAATGGCATTTGTAAATGTTAAAAATTGTGTGCACTGTGAAATCCGGCATCACCGCATCGCACGCACGACCGAGGCAGCAGTTGTTTACATTTTGTTTGAATCGGTGAAACGTCTAACGTCGTCGCGGCCGTCCTTGTCCGCAAATGCCGCACGATTTTCCTCATTCCGCGTAAGTAAATAAAATCATCACAAACCGATAATCGCTCAATTACGAATCGATAATTAAACCGATTGTTATTTAATTGCGGCCGGGAGCATTACAGCTAATGACCCCCTATGTAATCGTCGCGAGTGGAAAACGCAAATTGAATTTTAATTGTACGCACAGTTTCTCCAATTACGGAATATTTCAACTTTTCTTCGATTTACGTTTTAGCTGATGCTAATTAATAATTAATTAATCGGACGGGTTCTGTGGGTGTGCACTTGTCGATGTCGATGTGTGCAATTAACCCCTGCACTTGTTTACGCCGCCGCATTTTTCGATTCCTAGCTGTTTGCACGTTTCAATGTCATTGGTGTTGGGAAAAACGTTGATTATTTTTATATGCAATTCAACAGCGTAATAATTTAATTGTAGTTGAGACCGGCGTGCAGTGGCGGCTCCGAAACTTCCGGAGGTGGAGAAAACCGTGTTTCAATACTTGTAAGTAGTGCAGCATAAGCGGTTGTTATAGAAACGCGTCTTATCCCTCTCGCAGCGCCTCATTTCGTCACAATTGAACAACATATGCAGTTAGCACACTTGTATCAGTAACATATTTGAGCAAGCTCCATTGATCAAACTATAGTAATAACTTCATAATGATTGAAACTAGAGGTGGGCGAAATGACTCTTTTTTGTGAGTCGGGTCATCGTCAAGAGTCGATTATTGTGACTTTTGACCAGCGGCGGTTCGTAGATCGTCGCAGAGATGGCCAAGACGGAGATGCCGCTCGTGCTGCACCATAGTGGAAACAAAGATTTCGCTGCTGTTTTAGTCAAATTTTCTACCGTAGCTTCCTCGCCGAAAATCCACGAGATGGGGCTGCTTTTAACTCTTTTGCAAAAGGTCCTCTGAAAATTTACTCTGAAAACATTTCAAAGAGTCGACTCTTTTAATCGTCCCACCTCTACTCGAAACCAGTTATGAAGTTATGTTGTTGAATTGCGGTGCAGTTTCTAGCGGTTTTTAATCTTAAATGGTTGATTGATAATAAGTTTTAATTGCATACCCAACACAAACTAATTTCATTGCTCAGCATAAAGGAAACAAGACGTTCGCGCATAATCTTACGATAAAGATTTATTAATATAAACAAATGAAATAACAATACGTAACTATGCAATAAGTAATCTCAAACATTCACAATAGCTCGGCGGATGTCCTCCAAATACTCATACCAAGAATACAATTATTTAGAAATCATAAATTTTAAATATCAATAATCGCGATTGTTATGAATCGAAGTTAACTGTGCAGTTAAATTTTTAACGTAAACACGTTCGCTTGTTTTCCGCCGATGCGATGGGTTAATTGATCTCCAGGGACGGCGATCAACTTGTTTATCGAAAATATGGCCAACCAACGTAGAAAACAGCAGAACCAGTTGGTCCCGGACGCGCAGCATTGAGGATTGTTTTAAATATTGTTTGTCCGATATTCGTTGCATAAGTTTCACCTGTCTGAGGCGCGGATGACCTCCGATTACAAAACGCTTTGCATTTTCGATCAACGGCAGACGCGAACAGCCTCGACAAACAATGAAAATCGCAGATCGTGACGAAGAGTCCACGGGATCGTCCTCGATACATAAACCATTTACAACAACAAAACAATCGATTTATTTGAAAAGTTTTGGTAACAAGTACAGCGGTTGAGACGTTAAATTCATATTCTACATCAGTGGTTCCCAAACTTCTTTGCCCTGCCACCCCCTTTCCAGAAAAAATATTACTTAGCGCCCCCTGGAAATTATTTTTTTTTTAAATTTCGATAGCAATTAATAGGAAATATATATGTATTAATGTTTCTACATTTTTCGCAAAATATAGTAAAGAATTGTGTAAAATATAAACATTGAACTTTGAAATTATGAAACTATTTGTTGAATCATTTGCAGTTACTTTTATCAGTTCTTCTTGTAACTGCGGAAATTCTTCTGTGTTTACACGCCATCAACGCCCCCCTGAATTGCTGCAGCACCCACCAGGGGGCGGTGGCGCCCACTTTGGGAATCACTGTTCTACATTATTTGATGTACATTTGCAATTTTCAATTAACGTTGTTTAATTTGTCCAGAAGGTGAACACTAGCCTTATTTGACACTCCGAAGAACTGAAAACTTTTGGTAAAATTTCGTACTCAGTTTACTCGAAAACTAAAGGGATTTCGAAAAAAACTTATTCTTCATAAGTTGTTCATTTTTGCATTCTCTACAATTATTATTCGAATAAATTTGCTGTAACTTATATCGTTTCATAATTATAAACCAAAAATTAAAAAAAAATATCTCGAAAACCAGTGGCGGCTCGTAGAACATGTTGATGGTAGAGCCACAATATACCCCTCCGCCCCTTTTTCAATTGTTTGTTTTTCTCGGATAATCCTTGAACCAGCGGCGGCTCGTGGATGTTCGGCGAGGAGGCTGCGGAAGAAAATTTGACCAATACGGCTATGAAATATTTTCTTCCTCTATAAGAGAAAGTAGGTAACCGTCTCTGTCATAGCCTCCTCTACAAAGATCCAGGAGCCGCCGCTGCCTTGATTGAATGAAGTCTATTATTGTACTTGGCAAATAAATTTAGATAAGACGCATAACCTAAATTAGACATTTAATTGTTTGATGCAAAAAATCCTAAATTCCTACAAATATTTGAATATTTAATAATTCCTTAAACATCGCGCAGACTATATTTTCCAGATAAATATCAAAGTAAATTAATTTTATCTAAAAATAAACCCCATATTTAAATTAAAACCCACGAAAACAAACAATATAAAATTATATAAATTAGAAACAACCTTACATGTTGCAGAAAGCATTAAATAAATTCAATAAAACTATATTTCGTTTTATTGAATTTATTTAATATTAAATTAAATAAATAAGCTGAAATTAAACAAAAATCCTTGAAAATACCGGTCAAAAAATTCAAAAATTTAGGTTGCAAAATCTAAAACAAAGGACAAAAATCAAAAAATTCCGCAAAAAATAAAAAAATTCCTCGTAAAAATCAATCATTCAAGTTAAAAAATCTAAAATGTAGGACAAAAAAATTAAAAAAATTGACCAAAACGTCAGGCCTGAAAATGCTGAAATATTGAAAATTGTAACAAACTAATAAAAAATGTCGGCCAAAATAACGAATTATTCATTTATATGCGAGAATTTTCGAGTTTTGTTAGTTGAAAATGATTTTCCTTTTGCCTGTATTTTCAAGTTATTTGGTATGCATTTTTTAGACCAGAATTTTTGATTTTTTTAGCCGATACTTAGATTTTCAGCTATTTTGGATTTTTTTTGCCAAAATATTCGATTTGTTTATTGAAATTTTGGATATTTTAGTCTGCATTTTTCATCTTCAGGCCCGAGTTTTCGACGTTTTGTCTAAATTTAGGCCAAAAGGCCGAAAACTCAGGCCTAAAATAAAAAATGCAAACCAAGAAATCAAAAATTTCAACAAACGAATCGAAAATTTTGGCAAAAAAATGAAACAAAACAGCTGAAGATCCAGAAATATCGGCCAGTAATCAAAAATCCTGGTCTAAAAAACTATTTAGCTTAAAATAAGTTCGAGAAATTCGAAAATATTGCAAAAAAAATTACAAAACCGCACAATTAATTCTAGTTAAGAAAATCGACAAAAAATACTTTCTGCTTACGAGTACGGAAAAGTATTATGATCGTATTTTTTTTTAATTTTCACGAACTCATAATGGAGAAAGCAAAATAAAATTCTGACAAATATTGGTACAGAATATATGATACAGAAGTACAGAAAAGTATCGTGATCGTGTAAATAAACATTTATTTCAACGGAAATATCCGTTTTCAGGTTCCTAGAGACGATTCCAACAATGTTTGGAAAAAAAAACAAATTGTGTCTGAGTGTGTGGCCGCCAAATATTTTCAAATTAAACTTTGAACATGAGCCTTATTTGACAATTTGAAGAACTGAAAAGCTTTTGGTAAAATTTCGTACACCGGAAGTGGGCGTTTACCTTAACTGTTTTTTTTTGTTTTTTTCCAATATTGTTTTTAATATGAAAAATATCACAAAAGCATTTAAACAAATATTGAAGACAACTAAGAAATGAACATATGGTTTGAAAATATTTCTCATAAAATTGGTTTTCGACAGGGGCGGCTCGTTATATAGAGCCAAGGAGCCATGGCAAAGGGAAATAAAAAAAAAAATGTTTCGCTATTAAAAAATATATTTTGAGCAATAGAGTGATTTTTGAGAGTAATTTAAACAATTTTCTTACTAAAACATTCTGCATTTTTTTATTATTTCATTATTAAGCCTGTATTTTCTATATTTTTGGATCTGAACATTCTTTATTTTGACCGAAATTTTCGATTTCATTGTTAAAATTTTCGACTTTTTAATTTTTCAGGCCGTATTATTAATTTTCAGATTTTTGATCTGTTTTTTTCGATCTTTTGCTCTAAATTTTGTATCTTTTGGCCTAAATATCCTTAATTTTGACCTAAATTTTTGATTTAATTGTTTAAATTTTCGATTTTTTTGTCCGAATTTTTAATTTTTAGATGTTTTGCCTGTATTTTTTTTTGGTCTCAATTTTTGATCGTTTGGCCTAAATATTCTTTATTTTGACCTAAATTTTCGATTTAAGTGTTCAAATTTTTTACTTTTTGGTCCGCATTTTTGATTTTTCGGGTCGAATTTTTAATTTTAGTTCCAAATTTTTCATTTCTTAAATATTTTAACCTGAATTATTGATGCGAGAATTTTTTCGAGTTTTGTTTGCTGAAATTTTCGATTTTTTGTTCCGCATTTATTATTATGATTATCATTTCGTTTTGTTTGTTTGTTAAATTTTTTGTCCTTTTGACCACCATTTTTATTTTTAGGCTCGAATTTGAGATTTTTGGTATAAATTTTTTATTTTCAGATTTTTTACTTTAAATGATTGATTTTATTGTGCGATGTTTTGTATTTTTTGCCTATTATTTTCAAATTTCTGGTCAGAAACTTATTTTTGGGGGCTGAAAGTGGTAAATTATTTATTTTCGATTTTTGTTGTCTGCATTTTTTATCTTTACGACCGAGTTTTCGATGTTTTGACTAAATTTTCACCTATTTATGCCATATCGTAGATTTTTACTTTTTTGGACTATATTTTGTATTTTCGATTTTTTCGGTGTTTGGTCTTTTGGCCGAAGTTTTGTTTATTTTGACTAAAAATTTCGATTTGTTTGTTGAAAATTTTAATTTTTTGGTCCACCACTTAGATTTTTAGGTACGAATTTTATATTTTTGGTACCAATTTTTCATTTTTTGTCGATTTTCTTAACTAGAATTAATTGTGCGGTTTTGTAATTTTTTTTGCAATTATTTTCGAATTTCTCGAACTTATTTTAAGCTAAATAGTTCTTTAGACCAGGATTTTTGATTACTGGCCGATATTTCGGGATCTTCAGCTATTTTGTTCCACTTTTTTTGCCAAAATTTTCGATTCGTTTGTTGAAATTTTTGATTTCTTGGTTTACATTTTTTATTTTAGGCCTGAGTTTTCGACCTTTTGGCCTAAATTTAGACAAAACGTCGAAAACTCGAAAAATGCAGACTAAAATATCCAAAATTTCAATAAACAAATCGAATATTTTGGCAAAAAAATACAAAATTTGGAACAAAATAGCTGAAAATCTAAAATATCGGCTAAAAAAATCAAAAATTCTGGTCTAAGAAAATGCATACCAAATAACTTGAAAATACAGGCAAAGGGAAAACCATTTTCAACGAACAAAACTCGAAAATTCTCGCATATAAATGAATAATTCTTTATTTTGGCCCACATTTTTTATTAGTTTGTTACAATTTTCAATATTTCAGCATTTTCAGGCCCGACGTTTTGGTCATTTTTTAAAATTTTTTTGTCCTACATTTTAGATTTTTTAACTTGAATGATTGATTTTTACGAGGATTTTTTTAATTTTTTTTGCGGAATTTTTTTGGTCGAAGTTTTTGATTTTTGCCCTTTGTTTTAGACTTTGCAACCTAAATTTTTTGACCTGTATTTTTTAGGGTTTTTGTTTAATTTCAGCTTATTTATTTAATTTTATATTAAATAAATTCAATAAAACGAAATATAGTTTTATTGAATTTATTTAATGCTTTCTGCAACATGTAAGTTTGTTTCTAATTTATTTAATTTTATATTGTTTGTTATCGTGGGTTTTAATTTAAATATGATGTTTATTTTTAGATAAAATTAATTTACTTTGATATTTATCTGGAAAATATAGTCTGCGGGATGTTTAAGGAATTATTTAACATTCAAATATTTGTAGGAATTTAGGATTGTTTGCATCAAACAATTAAATGTCTAATTTAGGTTATGCGTCTTATCTAAACTTATTTGCCAAGTACAATAATAGACTTCATTCAATCGAGGCAGCGGCGGCTCCTGGATCTTTGTAGAGGAGGCTATGGCAGAGACGGTTACCTACTTTCTCTTATAGAGGAAGAAAATATTTCGCAGCCGTATTGGTCAAATTTTCTTCCGCAGCCTCCTCGCCGAACATCCACGAGCCGCCGCTGGTTCAAGGATTATCCGAGAAAAACAAACAATTGAAAAAGGGGAGGAGGGGTATATTGTGGCTCTGCCATCAACATGTTCTACGAGCCGCCACTGGTTTTCGAGATAATTTTTTTTCATTTTTGGTTTATAATTATGAAACGATATAAGTTCCGTGTTGCATATTAATTTTTTTCCGCTACCGGAAATATAATACTTAAAAAAGATCAGAAAATATTCTAAAATTTGGCTTGTAACATTTGGGGTTAAAATTTTTATAGTCACCTGTGCGTTCTATGGCAACCAGCAAAACAATGTCGAATTTTGTTTGTTTGTGTCAATCCAGTGAAACTTTCCACGGGCATGGATATTAACGATGCTGCGAATATTGCGTTTCTTTTATTTTATTATTTTCCTAGGTCCGTAAGTGAAAAATTAAGTTCCGTCGTCAAGGACAACAAACAGCACGAATGTCATCAGCCACTTACGGTACCTGTAACTGGATGCAATGCTTAGTTACGTTGTCGGTAGCGGAAAAAAATATATTAAATTCGCAAAACGTGATTCCTGATTCGAAAATGGAGATGTCGGACTTATGAGGGAAATTTTCTTCCTCTGACCTCTTCATATTTAATATTTGGGATTAAAACCATTTTTAAAACAAAATTATTCTCATTCATCTCGCGTAATTTATGTATCTATGCCATATTTGTTTACCGGTTATAAAAATGAGTTTTACAACTTGAGAAAAATGAATATGCATACATCCATAAATGTATCCAACAACCGGATCGGTAGAGGTAAAACGAGTAATCAAAAACCAATTTTGACATTGAACGCATTTCTCTCTCACCGAAACAAGTGAAATCACCGTTTAATCACCACCTCGTAATCAGTGGCTTTATTGTGCATATGACTAACGCTGATTATCTTGGGTCATTAGAAAGCGAGACTTTCTTTTGTTTCTTATCATCTGAACGCCCCTTGTTTCTCCGGCAGGTGACCGCGGAAGTGTTTCCCCCCACCGGCGCGTATCGACCGCGCGGTCCAATCAATAGGCGCCCCCACCAGCGAGGGAATGACGTCGACGTCTTCGGCGGCGGCGGCGGCGGCGCGACGCGCAGTGCGACCAGAAACCGCGCGCGACATGCCGTGTTGTTGTTGAGTGTGCGTCGGTTGTTTGTTTGTTGTTTGTTGTTAATTGTGCGCGAAGATGAAGCTGATACCGGTCAACTATTTCGGCTTCACCGCCATGGACCGCCGGTTCAGCAGCCCCATGCTGCCGTGGATCGTCTCGGAAATCAGGAAGAGGGACTACGCGGAGAAGGTCAGTGACTTTGCTTTTTTTTTTCATTTTCCGGGGTGGAAATTTGTGACTCATGGAATTTCCCCGGAAAATCAAGTGGCGATTGATTTTTCGGGTACGCAAACAACGCCATGTTTGGTAACAATCAAATTCTCGGGGATGATTTTGACAGGTATCGACTGATTTGACCCAATTACCGCCCTCGCGCCGTCGAATGTGTAATTTTTCATTCCGTGGTCTATTCGCCCCGACTTGATTTTTGTGTAATTGCAATATTTGTACGTACTAATATAATGGATTAACCCTTTGCACTCGTATTTATTGGTAACAAAACGTATTTTGGCAACAATGAGTCGACATACGAGTGCAAAGGGTTAAATTTACGTAATTAATTGGTGTAAATAACTGTAGTACTGATTTTATTTGTTAAAAAATAAAAAAATAAAATCACCATAATAGGGAGTACTAGTTTTTTACAGCAATACAATCACCAATTAGAATGGATAATACTTATCGAAATATTATGCTAAGGACCTTTGGTCAATTGCCTGTTGAGGTCATTTGTAAAAGTGTCTCAATAAATAATTGTCTCTCTCTATTACACTAATTGTAACACTTAACGTATGCAACACGTTTGATCAAATTTTTGTTGAAACATAAAATCCTTGATAATGAATGGTCATGAGGCGGAAACATGCTGGAATTTTAAACAGTATATCTGTGAAGCATGCATGTGTTTCTTGTTATACAAAAATTACTATTAATAATTTAAAGCAATCTTAATTTCTTACAATGTAATTATAATGAATAGTAATTTACGTAACAAGTTCCGAAAGTGATATTTTACGGGATGAGTGGGAAGTTTCCAGGACTAGCCGTAAGCGAGTCCTGGAATCCTGCGAGTCCTGTAAAATCACTTTTGGAACGTGTTACGTATAATATTTTTTTTGCAGCCGTTTTTTATGTTAAAAAAGCAAAAATACACGAATTTTATATGACAAGCGCTGTCATAATTAAATACGAAGTAGATGTTTTTGTCAAGGCCGCCTACATATATACGCAAGATCGTCCCGAAAGTAACAAAAAGCGTCCCGAAAGTAAAGAAATCGTTCCGAAAGTGAAACAAAATCGTCCCGAAAATAACTACTTTCGGTACGATTTCTGTAAAGTGGTACTTTCGTTTTAATAAATCATACCGAAAGTTGTATTTTTGGGACGGCTGCAGAAAAATAAATTTAAAATGTTCCCTCTTTCTTTTTGCTTCTTGAATATTATTCAAGCCACTTGATCCGTGATTTTTTTTTTTAATGAAAAAAAATAATTTTTTTCACGAATTCTGCACTACAATAATTAAACAAGTTATTTAATTAATCGACAACTTTCCTGTCTAATGCCCCGACGAATATAAAATAAAATATTGAATATAATTATTTTTGTTTGTTTACTGTTTGTGCAGTAATAAATATATGTAACCTTGTGCTATGTTAGCAGCTTTGCTATTTTCAACACGCAAAAATGTTTGTTGTATAATTTAACAGTTGCCGTGGAATGTAGTTGTTTCGATAATTAATTTGTTTATTTTTAGAAGTCTGTAAAGCTCGTGTTGTAGATTACGAAAAGTATCGTATTTTTGCGTTTTAATAACCGAAGGCGTTATGATTTTTTGAAACCAAGACAAAAGCGAATTGCAAAAACTCCAATTTTACCGCGTCCAACAAAAAAGTGATTGCCGTTTTCTAGACCATAAGAATTATTTTGGCTTTGGTTTATCAAAATTGAGAAACGTGTTCAGAATTCATACCTGCCCAAAATTATAATTCGTAATCCAAAATAATACTGTTTTTGAAATTAACTCGGAACTCCTAGAACTCTCAATTTTTTTTTTCCTTTCGGACATGGAAAATTTTTCAAAATATTAATTTTTTTTTAATAGTTCTCGGAGTTCTGATTTGACTTGTGGGCTGCACTCGAGGAGTTCCAACGAAAGCTTTAATGGCAAATTGCGATTAAATGGCAGGAAATGGGTATTTTCGAAATTAAATTATCCATTTTCGAATTTCAACTTTATTAAAAAATGCCATAAATCATGATTGTATCAAATTTGTTTATAAGAAAGAATTATTGTACTTAATAATTAGAAATAGAAAATTAACTCAGAACTCTCATTTTTTTTCCTTTCGGACATGGAAAATTTTTCAAAATATTGATTTTTTTTTAAATAGTTCTCGGAGTTCTGATTTGACTTATGGGCTGCACTCGAGGAGTTCTAACGAAAACTCTAATGGCAAAATGCGATTAACTGACAGGAAATAGGTATTTTCGAAAATAAATTGTCCATTTTCGAATTTCAACTTTATTTAAAAATGACATAAATCGTGATTGTATCGAATTAGTTTATAAGAAAGAGTTATTGTACTCAATAATTAGAAATAGAAAATTAACTCGGAACTCCTAGAACTCTCAATATTTTTTTTCTTTCGGACATGGAATATTTTTTGAAAATATTGATTTTTTTAAAACAGTTCTCGGAGTTCTGATTTGACATATGGGTTGCACTCGAGGAGTTCTAACGAAAACTCGTAAGAAAAATTGCGATTAAATGACAGGAAATGGGTATTTTCGAAAATAAATTGTCCATTTTCGAATTTCAACTTGATTTAAAAATGCCATAAATCGCGATTGTATCGAATTTGTTTATAAGAAAGAGTTATTGTACTCAATAATTAAAAATTAAAAAAATAACTCAAAAGTCCTAGAACTCTCAATATTTTTTTCCTTTCGGACATGGAAAATTTTTCAAAATATTGATTTTTTTTAATAGTTCTTGGAGATCTGATTTGATTTATGGGCTGCACTCGAGGAGTTCTAACGAAAGCTCTAATGGCAAATTGCGATTAAATGACAGGAAATAGGTATTTTCGAAAATAAATTGTCTATTTTCAAATTTCAACTTTATTTAAAAATGCCAAAAATCATGATTGTATCGAATTTGTTTATAAAAAAGAGTTATTGTACTCAATAATTAGAAATAGAAAAATAACTCAGAACTCCTAGAACTCTCATTTTTTTTTTCCTTTCGGATATGGAAAATTTTTCAAAATATTCATTTTTTTTTAGTTCTCGGAGTTGCACTCAAGGAGTTCTTATGAAAATTTTAATGGCAAATTGCGATTAAATGACAGGAAATAGGTATTTTAGAAAATAAATTGTCTATTTTCGAATTTCAATTTTATTTAAAAATGCCATAAATCGTGATTATATCGAATTTGTTTATAAGAAAGAGTTATTGTACTCAATAATAAAAAATAGTAAATGAACGTAAATGAACTCAGATCTCCTAGAACTCTCATTTTTTTTCCTTTCTGACATTGAAAATTTTTCAAAATATTGATTTTTTTTTTAAATAATTCTCGGAGTTCTGATTTGATTTATGGGCTGCACCCGAGGAGTTCTAATGAAAACTCTAATGGCAAATTGCGATTAAATGACAGGAAACAGGTAATTTCGAAATTAAATTGTCCATTTTCGAATTTCAATTTTATTTAAAAATTCCATAAATCCTGATTGTATCGAATTTGTTTATAAGAAAGAGTTATTGTACTCAATAATTCAAAATTAAAAAAATAACTCAAAACTCCTAGAACTCTCAATATTTTTTTCTATCGGACATGGAAAATTTTTCAAAATATTGATTTTTTTTAATAGTTCTCGGAGTTCTGATTTGACTTTTGGGCTGGCTGCACTCGAGGAGTCCTAATGAAAACTCTAATGGCAAGTTGCGTTTAACTGTTAGGAAATAGATATTTTCGAAAATAAATTCTCCATTTTCGAATTTCAACTTTATTTAAAAATGGCATAAATCGTGATTGTATCGAATTTGTTTATAAGAAAGAGTTATTGTACTCAATAATTAGAAATAGAAAATTGACTCAGAACTCCTAGAACTTTTTTTTGGCTTTGCGTGTTTTTCCAAAAAATATTTTTGATAGTTCCGAAAACTTCTTTATGAGTTCTATCCATAGCTGTTATGAAATATTTAGATGCAACCAATATTAAGTGAGTAATATGAATTTGAATATTTCGAACTTCCAACTTTAAAAATTTTTGTCAGGAAATTCAAAAGAACTCTTTTTTAAAAAATTCAAATAAAACGAATAATTTTGTTGGTATCACTTTATTAACTTGGAGTAACTATAGTTTCGTAAATTCAGCTTGTCATTTTTTTAGTTTGAAAATGACAAGCTGAAATTGTCGAAACTATAGTTACTCCAAGTTAATAAAGTGATACCAACAAAATTATTCGTTTTATTTGAATTATTCAAAATTTATCACGAAGTGAAAGTCTCCACAATTACGTATTCTTTTTGAAAAGTATCAGTAACTACAGTACTAAACCAAACACATTTTAAAACTAGTTAAGAGCTATTCGATTACAATGTTGGGGTGCGATGTCAAGTTGGCTCGCCTTTAAAAAGAAAAAATTCCTGACAGCCAATTTTACAGGAATCTTTTTTTAAAGTTGATAGTACTTCTAGATACATCAAACGGAATTGAGAACTCTATTCAAAACTATTAGAACTTTTCATTGGGGTGCCAACCTGACACACTCAAATAATCCAGAATTCGTAATTCAATTCAGCCCGGAGCGTAAAAAAATAATTACTTGAAAATATACATCAAGTGACCCGTGTTGAAATGAGTGACTCAAAATGAATCATGAATGTTTGTAAGTTTTTACTTTCTCCGTTACGAAGTACGAGAAAGTATTGTGATCGTGATTTTTTTTCAAAATTTTTTTTTACGGAAATATCCGTTTTGGGGTCCCTAGATGCCATTTCAACAATTTCTGGATTTTTTTTTTATATAAAATAAATAATTTTTTCTCGCTTTCGTGTAAATTATCGATCTGCGTGGTTTCAATGTTTTGATTAAAACATGCGTAGGCGGTAATCTTTTTAATCAATGGCGCCACCTTAATCACCTTCTTCCAACCCCTAGCCATCTCGTTTTGCATATTCGCCCCAAAACACGCCAACTCTAATCCCTCTCAATCATCACTAATGAAAAAGTTAATAATCAAGTAAATTGGATTCTAACGAGATTCCCAACTAAAATGTTAATTAATGACCGTTTTCGGATTGGGACAAACAAGTAAAGTAATAAATAAATTAGGAACAACCTTACTTGTTGCAGAAAGCATGAATTTAAGTAAAGTAATACTTGGTACTGTGTTTCATGAGTCATTTCAAGAATCTACTCTTTTCAATCGACTCACAAAAGAGAGTCATTTCGTCCACCTTTAGTACGGCGTTTCAAAAATAAATTAATCGCAGTTGCTTATGAAATTAAATGAGCCATTTGGCTATCTTATATCGTGTAAGCCACAAGATTTTGATCCAATTGTCTTTCAGATTATAATAATTATTCCTGATATGATAATCGCCGAATACAAGAAAACTATTGAGATTAGAAACAGGGAACCCTTATACAATCTGAAAGATAATAGGATTCTACTTAAGAATACGTTACTAAATACAGGGTGTGCCATTTGAAAAAACGAAGTTATTTAACTTTATAAGTTCGGTTTTTCTACCGCATTTTTTTATCACCCTGTATAATTTTTTGTATGAAATCATGGTTGGCTCTATAGTTCGAACCTTCAACCAAATAATAGAAATGATTTTAATCGTTCAACGTCAATCACTGGGGCAAAAATAAAATTTCACCCAGACCATGCATTTCAACAAATCTTCAAATATTTCGAAAACGGCAAAAAATAGGTATAGGGAGAATTGAAGTAACTCACTTTTATTTGCTCCATATAATTCAAATATGACAAAAAATACAGGGTGTTCCATTAAAAAAAAACATAAGTTTGGTCTGTAACTTTGTTATGAGACACCCTGTATAAATTTAAATATTTTTAGGGCGTGAAGCTCACTATTATACACAACTTTTGTATAAAACATATTTCGAAATTTTGAAAAATAAGCACGTGATTGACCGTTCCCAGAGCTCTGAAACACCCTGTATATTATAAGTAAGAAATCAAATTTTTTTTATTTAAAAGTGACAAAATCTTCAATTGTAATCTTAAAGTAGGTTTATAATATTATCATTCTTAAAAATACAGATTTAATACTAAATTTTCCATCTGAAATATAAATAAATATATTATTTTACGAAACATGGCCTCCCGAAAATGTTAATTTTTTGTATGTATTATTGATGCTAATTAAGTTTATTATACTTATGAATTAGATACAATTTTATGGAAGCAGTTTCTTTCTTTTACGCAAATCGTCATTTTTAATTCGTCAACCATTATTTTTTATTTCCTCGAATTAATGTTTTTTTTCACCTGTCATCAAATAGCTATTATGTCGATTACAGGTTATTTTTAACTAGGATATATAAATAGATACAGGGTGTCACAAATGCGATGTATTAGCATTTTTAGTACGGCAACTGTAAGAATTTTGGGTTTAACACATTGGCTGCCAAGTTATTTTTGTAAAATGTCAAAAAAGTTTTCTTTGTTTTTAAGTTTTATTTTATAAAATGAGTAAGAATTTGTTTGTTTACATATACTTGGCCTCGCTAATTATCGCTTGGTCTTGAATGATTTACGGACGAGATTTCAAATTGTATTAGCAGGTTGGGCCATCTAGCGTCATTTGCTGTAACAAATTCTAGCATGCTTGGCGGTACTTACGCCATCCCATGTTTCCAGTGCGAAGCTCCAATGCGAACAATTTAATACGTATGGAGTGCGCAGGGCATGATCCTCCTCTCCCGCCGATAGTTTAAAGTTCCGGAAAGTCCGCCCATCATGCCTCCATGAAAAGTGATTATAGTCTGCTAAGAAGGGCCAACTCAAGTTCTAATAAGTTATTAAGTTACTCTCCCGAACAATTTTAAAAGGGAAAAATAAAACACACTTTTACTTTAGTTTGATAATGATCAATGTTTGATCCAAACTGCAGTCACTAATAAGTAAACAGTGTGATATTAACTAAGTAAAGGTATGTTTTATTTAATTAAAAATGTATCACGAAGTAAGTGCCGCCAACCTCGATCAGTTAATTTTAAAAGGGCCTTAATCTTAATCAACTGAGATATATACAAGTGTCTCAAAACGATTGTATATCTTTCTTATTGTTAAAGTTGGAGAATCTGGTTAGATGGGCAATGTTTAGCAGTTTTGTATGCTGGTTTGGATACGTTGTAAATTTTTCAAAATTGAAAAAAAACTACAAATTGCGATTAAAAAAAAAACTAATATCTCAATAGTTACGAGTATTGAAAGCGAAAGCGGAACATGGCAATAATGGAATACTAAAAAGTGTGAACAATCAAATCAAGGAAGTCAAGTAAGAAAATTGTACCTCATCAATTTTACGAAGATATAAAAAAAAACATCAATGATAATATAAAAATCAATATAAATCACATTGACAATTTCTTTCATCACTTGACCTCTGTGTTTTGGACAAAAATTACTTGGTTCGATTGCGCAAACTTACTCAAATTAAAGTTTTAGATTGCGGTTTCCGAACTTTCTACACGACCTAATAAATTTGTTTTCCTTCGTTTCAACGATTTACTCGATGTACTCTGCGTCTGGACGTAAAAACAATCTTTCCGAATTTTTCGCAGAAAAGTTTGTTTATTTATTCAAGCGTCGGCGTGGGATCCGCCTTTGCTTCGTTTATTTATATAACTTTCGACTTTTCCTCCGAACTGAATTTTTCCACTTGTTTTTGTACGTTTCGTGTCGGCGTTCTTTATTTATGGCGGATTTCGCTTGAATTCCCATGGCTGCTGCTGCTGCTGCCGGTTCCATCGATCGAGTCGATGAATGAAGCCGACCTTGACACGTTTTTTTTTCTACTTTCCTCCTCCGCGGTTTCGTCGATTCATCCTTGACGAGTTTAGATGGTGATTCGAATAATTGATAAATTAATTTTTACAGCTGCTAATTAGTGGTGGTGTTTATGTACTTAAATTATTAAATTGTTACCGTAATGTATGCAACATTGTATGCGCCTACGTGATGATTGCTGTGTAATAATTTAAATTGAAAACCCTCACTTGTTGCAGAAGCATTATAGTGTATTATGCAACAAGTGTTATAAACGGCACTTTAGTCACGAGTTAATTAGGCACGAGCGGAGGGTAGCGGAGCGAGTGACCAGAGAAGTTTATAACACGAATTGCATACTGGACTTTTTCTACGACTAAATTGGAAAAATTTGATTCTTAAATGAACACGGTAATAGCACATTATTAATAAATTAGTCTACTTGGTTAAATATACACTAATAGTTACGTTAGAGACTATGGCAATTACTAAAGGAAATTTCTTTGATGTGTATTATTTATTTGATTTAAGTTGAAAGTATTCCTTGTTTCATTTATTTATTTATTTTTATTTTGACAGATTGTTGATAAGTGACAACTAACTTGATTTTCAGTTTTAATTGATTTCTGCTAACTTCAGTCCATGAATAAAATGCACAAAGTCGCAGTTTGTCAAGGTGTATTTAAAGAATCACTTAGCGTCATGGAAACATATGCGATAAATGTCATTTTAGAAGTGGGAGTCGAAAAACTAAATTAAATAAAGACGAAAAATATCCGCACCCGGTGCAACCAAACATACACTCGTCACAAAAAGTCCCATTTTTACCCTTAATAAAATAATATACTCTTGTTGACAATTGACTGGACAGGTCAAAAATTCATTTATAAAGTCTAGCCGCGCTATGAAGGCATCTTGGACCGCCCTCATTCGATGCGTCTCAAATGCCTGAGGTTCACAATAAGCGTTGGATTGTATACATATTTATTTCCAAAGTTATCTATAAGCTTTTAAGAACCACTGATTTATAAATAGGAGCCGATACTGCACCAATAGCTAGCAAGTAAAGTGTAAACGTTAGTTACCTCAGATGCCTTTATACCGCGGCCAGACTTTATTTCACCTTCAGGAATTTTGGCTGCATACGAAAGCTCCCGAAACGATTGAATCGGTTCTGTCGGTGGCTATTCTGATAATTGCACAATTTCTAAAATTTCGCACATCGCCATAAAAAAATATAAGCACATGAATAGATTCTATATTAACCGTACTAACTAACAAAAAAATAAAATTCGCATGTAAAAAAAAAATGTTTGCCATTTATTTATTAAATTTTTAGGCAACAAAAAGTGTATAAAAAAAACACAGTTTCACTGATTCTTAAAAATGGAGCTGTCCTCGTATCCAGTCAGGATGGAATTCACTAGGATTGGATGGGCGTACACGTCCAACGCAATCAAATTGTCCTTGATGAAATCCAACAGCTTCTTCCTGATCTTCGTCTCGTACTGTGAATTCTTGAACCTCTGTATTATCATCGCGCTCGTCTCAGGAGCTAACTGTAGAAGAGATAAAAGATTTAAATAATTTGTAGTGTAGTTAGTGGGCCTATCTCATCTAGGGTTGCCAGATGTACATCATTTAAAAGTATGACAATTTGGTCACAAGAGGTGGACTTTTAGTAGAAAAAGGGGACATTTAAAAAACATATTTTTTTATAGATAATATACAGGGTGAAAAAATAGAGAGACGGTTAAATTAGTAAAAAGGTGCGGGTTCGAGCGCTCATTGAAAATCCACCCCAAAATCCCACTTATCATGGCCTCCACAATAAAAATTAAAAGAAAATCTGAAATTGAAGAAATTGGGAGATTTTGTTCTAATTTTTATTTTTAACAAGTGAGCCATGACAAGTGGGATTTGGGGGTGGTTTCTCAACGAGCCTTCCAACCTGCACCTTTTTGCTAATTTATCCATCTCTCTATCTCTTCAAATGCAGAAGTTGTTCATGCTGCCCCTACGAAATCCGGGCACCCTGTATGCAAAATACATAACTTTTGTAGGTTACAACCTTTTTTTTGCTTATCACTTTTTCCAGACAGACTTTTTACTTCTTGCTAAGAATCAAGAGTCGACTCATTTCAGTCGACTCTTTTTCACGAGTCGACTCACAAAAAAAATCAGTAGACTCTCTTTTACGAGTCGACTCACAAAAATATTTAGTCGACTCTTTTCTACGAGTCGACTCAACTCATGAAAAAGAGTAATTTCGCCAATCTGTAATTTCAACCAGTGCATGCAGGTTAAAATCACGGTTCGCGTTCAGTCATCACAGTACCATAATTATATTAAAGACGATTTTACGACGTTAACACGTTTATGTCATACTTGTTTATTATTGAAATCATAATGGCATGGAAACAACGTATATTAAATGACAAATAACGCTCTAGGGCGCTATTTCTATAACGCCCGCTTATAGTAATTATCAACAGATCGAATGTCAACAATTCGCCAAACGCAAATCAAGCGTGCGAACGCCGTAGACATCCGCGCGGCGCGGCTTTCGACGCGACAGTCTGTCAGAAAATGAACATGTTAATATTCATGTTCTGAGTCACTTTTCTTATACCTTTTATCAATGTTTACATTAGGAAATAACTACAAATATGCAATCTGTCGAGTTTAATATCCTAGAACAAACTTGATTAATAATATTACGCCTTTTCATGTTCATGTTTTATACAAATAACGCTCTAGGGCGTTATTTCTATAACGCCCGCTGATTGTAATTATCAACAGATCGACTGTCAACAATTCGCCAAACGTAAATCAAGCTTGCGAACGCCGTAGACATCTGCGCGACGAGGCTTTCGACGCGACAGTCTGTCAGAAAATGAACATGTTAATATTCATGTTCTGAGTCACTTTTCTTATACCTTTTATCAATGTTTACATTAGGAAATAACTACAAATATGCAATCTGTCGAGTTGAATGTTATAGAACAAACTTGATTCATAATATAACGCCTGTTCATGTTCTCAAAATATTTTTTTATGTTCCTCAAAGATCGCAACTACACTACCTCGTCTTTTAATTTGCAAATTTATTACATTTGTCAATTTCAATGTTCTGCAATACGATATTTAAATTTGCGTTCTACGATAAAAATAACCTCTTCAACTGTCATTTGTAGTCATCCATAGATATTATATCTGTCAATCGTTTCGTTTATAAAATAAACACAGGCTTATGTATTTTTAAACGCATATATTCCATAGTAAAAATAAAGCTCGTATCTGTCAATTAGTATGTTCCAAGGTGAACATGAAGCTTTTATCCGGCGATTTTAATGTTCCAAAATGATTGCGTTCAGTCCTATACGATTAGAATATTTATCAGTAGTTTCAACGTTCATGTTCTGTGATGTACATGGGTAATACACATATTTCACAGTAAAAATAAAGCTTATAACTATATGTTCCAAGGTAAAGGTGAAGTTTTTATCAGGCGATTGTAATGTTCCAAAATGCTTGCGATCATTCCTATAGGATTAGAATATTTATCATTAGCGTCAACTTTCATGTTCTAGGACGAACATGGGTAATACACATATTCTACAGTAAAAATTATAAGCTTATATCTATCAATTTGTATGTTCCAAGGGGTGAACGTAAAGGCGATTTTAATGTTCCAAAATTGTTGCGATCATTCCTATAGAATTAGAATATTTATCATCTGTGTCAACATTAATGTTCCAGGATTAACATGGGTAATACACATATTCCACAGTAAAAATAAAGCTTATAACTGTCAATTTGTATGTTCCAAGGTGAACATGAAGCTTTTATCTGGCGATTTTAATGTTCCAAAATGATGCTTTCATTCTTAAAGGATTAGAATATTTATCATCAGTGTCAACGTTAATGTTCTAAGGTGAACATGGCTAATACACATATTCTACAGTGAAAATAAAACATATATCTATTAATTTATATGTTCTAAGTGGTGAACAAGAAGTTTTTATCTGGCGATTTTGATGTTCTTTAATGATTGCGATCATTCCTATAGGATTTGAATATTTATCATCAGTGTCAGCTTTAATGTTCTAGGATGAACACGGACAACACACATATTCCACAGTAAAAATAAAGCTTATATCTGTCAATTTGTATGTTCCAAGGCGAACGTGAAGCTTATATCTGGCGATTTTAATGTTCCAAAATGATGATTTCATTCTTAGAGTATTCGAATATTTATAATCAGTGTCAAAGTTCATGTTTTTGGATGAAGATAGACAATACACATATTCCACAGTAAAAATAAACCTTTTATCTGTCAATTTGTATGTTCCAAGGTGAACGTGAAGCTTTTATCTGGCAATTTTAATGTTCCAAAATGATTACGATCATTCCTATAGGATTAGAATAGGTGTCAACATTCATGTTCTAGAATGAACATGGGCAATACACATATTTCACAGTAAAAATAAAGCTTGTATCTGTCAATTTGTATGTTCCAAGGCGAACGTGAAGCTTTTATCTGGCGATTTTAATGTTCCAAAATGATTACGATCATTTCTAAAGGGTTAGAATGTTTATCATCATGTTCTAGGATGAGCATGGGCAATACACATATTCTACAGTAAAAATGAAGCTTATATCTGTCAATTTGTATGTTCCAAGGGGTGAACATGAAGCTTTTATCTGGCGATTTTGATGTTCCAAAATGATTATGATCATTCCTAAAGGATTAGATTATTTATAATCAGTGTCAACGTTCATGTTCTAAGATAAACATGGGCAATACACATATTCCACAGTGAAAAAGAATATATCTGTCAGTTTGTATGTTCCAAGGTGAACGCGGAGCTTTTATCTGGCGATTTTAATGCTCTAAAATTTTTGCGATCATTCCTATAGCATTAGAATATTTATCATCATGTTCTAGGATATACATATTTCACAGTAAAAATAAAGCTTATATCTGTCAATTTGTATGTTCCAAGGTGAACGTGAAGCTTTTATCTGGCGGTTTTAATGTTTCAAAGTGATTACGATCATTCCAATAGGATTATAATATTTATCATATACTCCACAGTAAAAATAAAGCATATATCTATCAAATTGTATGTTCCAAGGGGGACGTGAAGCTTTTATCTGGCGATTTCAATGTTCCAAAATGATTACGATCATTTCTTAAAGGGTTAGCAAATTCCTCGTCATGTTCTAAAGTGAACATGAAGATTTTATTCGGCGATTTTAATGTTTTAAAATGAATGCGATCAGTCCTTAGGATTAGCTTATTTGTCATAAATGTTTATATTTAAAGGTGAACATGAAGCAGATTTAATTTTCCAAAATGATTACTATCATTCCTTAAAGGGTTAGCATATTCCTCGTCATATTCTAAGGTGAACATGAAGATTTTATCTGGCGATTTTAATGTTTTAAAATGAATGCGATCACTCCTTAGGATTAGCTTATTTGTCATAAATGTTCATGTTCAAAGGTGAACATGAAGCTATTATCTGGTGATTTTAATGTTCCAAAATGATTACGATCATTCCTTAAAGGGTTAGCATATTCCTCCTCATGTTCTAAGGTGAACATGAAGATTTTATCTGGCGATTTTAATGTTTTAAAATGAATGCGATCACTCCTTAAGATTAGCTTATTTGTCATAAATGTTCATGTTCTAAGGTGAACATGAAGCTTTTATCTGGCGATGTTAATGTTCCAAAATGATTACGATCATTCCTTAAAGGGTTAGCGTATTCCTCGTCATGTTCTAAAGAGAACATGAAGATTTTATCTGGCGATCTTAATGTTTTAAAATGAATGCGATCATTCCTTAAAGGATTAGCATATTCCTCGTCATGTTCTAAGATGAACATGAAGATTTTATCTGGCGATTTTAATGTTTTAAAATGAATGCGATCATTCCTTATATAGGATTAGCGTATTACTCATCATGTTCTAAGGAGAACATGAAGCAATTTTGATTTTTATTGATATTTTGGAAAAAGTTGGAAAGTAGAGAAAGCCGGCCGGATGTTTAAATTTGATTGAAAAAGGAGGACATGTCCGCCTTTATCCAGACAAATGGTAACCCTAATCTCATCATCCTACCAGTTGATGGGTAGGCCCTAACCTATAGTAGTAAAATTATGTGTACTAACCTTCTTGTAATCGTTATCTTCGTACAACTTGAACAAATCCTCCAAAGGCGACACGCCGCGTTCCTCCTGTTCGAATGTATAATTTTTAATTTTTCAAATTTAATTATCTAAACGATAAGGCAAACTTACGGATTTGGCCATCATGATCTCCTTCAGGTGTTTCTCGAACAACGCGAACTCATCGTGGTAGATGGCCGTGGCCCACGGACTCTCGAAGAACGCGAACAGATCGGTGATGTATGCGGACTCGAAACGTTTCACGAGATTGTTGAGAATCGACTCCTGTTTGCCCCAGAGTAGGCTCATTTTTTTGTAGTCGAAGGGCTGCAACACGAAAATGTTTTCAAATTGAGCGTCCGAACGATCTCAAAAATGAATGACGATAATAATAAACACACTTTATTAAAACTCTGCGAGTTACAAATGGCTATCAACCAAAGACTTTCAGCCTCCGAATGAATTATTAGCATTAAAAAGAAGAGAGGAAAAATTCAGTTAGGATGGAATCGGAGACACCTATCGTTTTGCTCATTTTGACGTGAATTTCTGCTAAGATACATGCCCGCAAAAAATCCGTTCTGATTAGACAAGGCGAGGAGTTTGATGTGTCGCCTAATGTTAAAACCAATATTTTGAAACCTGGCGTTTAAATGTGACCGTCATTTTTGACATTTACAGATTTACGTACGTTTTGATTGCGATTTATAGAAAATATTTTATCACCTTTTGCGACAGACAGGTTATACCTTCGATGACTTTGAACCGGTTCAAATGCAGCCTGAAGTATCCCTGATTATCTAGTCGTTTGCAGTCTCCTGTTCCGAGTACTGATCCCTGAAATAAAAGTCATTTTTGTTATTATTGTGAAGTTCGGAAAATTTTCATTGGGTAGACACGTTATTCAATACTGTTCTGGCCAAAGAAATTTGGAATTACCAGAATCATTTCTGGAGAAAATGCATTTTTGGTAAACATAATTTGTTTTCGCTAGGGAAAATCGGAATTTTGATTTTGATTTTTGAATTAAATAATTAAAATGTCGCAAAGATAATTACATGTACTTTGCGGTAACACCACAAATGGCTGTTCTAGAAGGAAAATGTTGATATCCGTTTTCCAGAAATTGTTCGAAAAAAGTAACAGTTCCTTCGCCAGATGCTTGAAATTTTAATAGATGAATCTAAAATAACGAGTTTTTAGAATTCCCCAAAAGGAATGTCGCAGTAACAAAAATAATAACTGCGCTATTATTTTTGTTTTTTTTTTGCGCAATTCTGAAAAACCTGTTATTTTAGATTCATCGGTCAAAATTTTAAGCCTCTGGCGGAAGAATTGTTAACTTTTCAGACCAAGTTTTGGAAAAAAGATATTTTTGGACACCAAAATTTGTCTTCTAGCGCAGTTAATTGTGTTACTGTCACGTTTGTATAAATTTCTCTGGGGAATTCTAAAAAAACAAAAATGAAGAATATGTATCATTTTTTAAGCCTAAATTTTGTAAACAAAGCCCCATAGAACATTTGTGGCCGAAAATATCAAACCTAAACTAGGCCTAACGGAGACTTTTGATTTTTTGAAAATTGACGAAATTTCGTAAAAGTGTCTAGGTAAATAATTATTTAAACAAAA
Organism: Ocypus olens; assembly: GCA_910593695.2. Taxonomy (NCBI): domain Eukaryota; kingdom Metazoa; phylum Arthropoda; class Insecta; order Coleoptera; family Staphylinidae; genus Ocypus; species Ocypus olens. The sequence continues at coordinate 40,202,245 of OU343061.1, forward strand.
ATGAAGAATATGTGTTATTGTTTTAAGCTTAAATATTGTAAACAAAGCCCCATGGAACATTTGTGGCCGAAAATATCGAACCTAAACTAGGCCTAACGGTGACTTTTGATTTTTTTAAAATTGACGAAATTTCGTAAAAGTGTTTAGGTAAATAATTATTTAAACAAAAATGAAGAATATGTGTTATTGTTTTAAGCTTAAATATTGTAAACAAGGCCCCGTGGAATATTTGTGGCCGAAAATAACGAACCTAAACTGGGCCTAACGGTGACTTTTTATTTTTTGAAAATTGACGAAATTTCGTGAAAGTGTCCAAGTAAATAATTATTTAAACAAAAATGAAGAATATGTGTTATTGTTTTAAGCTTAAATATTGTAAACAAAGCTCCATGGAACATTTGTGGCCAAAAATATCGAACCCAAACTAATTGACTATGTTTCGGTAGGTGTCTTATCGAAAAATCGGGGTAAATCCTAAGTTAATAGCTTATTGTTAATTCTAAAGGATTACAGCAATTTGATTAATTATGAATTGCAATTCATTTTCTTCAAATTATTAGAGATTACTTCGAAATTTAGTAAATGCTAAAATGGTGGATGCACCGGAATCATGGCTGAAATTCTAATCGGTAATTATAGAGACATACTATTCAAAGTTATTCTGAAAAAAGTCATTTAAATTTGCCTGCAATTGTTTTTGGACTACGCTATTAAAAGTTAATAAGCTTTTGGCTTCTGTCAAAGCAAATCTGGTGCAGTTTTTGGAGAAAGTGCGTTTTTGGTTGGTCAACATTTGTGTACACCTTACAGGCGTTTGTAAACTTTTAGACTGAATATTCGGATAAAATTTAATCTTACAAATTCGTCGTCGGCCATGTAAGTCTCTCTGGGAACCACCACTCCGGGCCTCCTGACTTTTAAATAGTACAGATTCCCGGGCAGCTTGCAATAGATGAGTAGAGGTTTCTTGTAGATGGGCACCACTTTGTCCACTGGCAGCCAACACGGTTTTTCTAATATTTCTGGATCTGGTAGGTTTTCGTCGTAGGGGATCAGGGAGGTGCGTATCCTCTTTCCTAAAATTTCTCTGGAAGGAGTTAATTAAATACATCAGCATTTTTTTATTATTATTGTAAAGTAAAACAAAAATATAATATACAGGGCATATTATAAAGGTAATTTGCTTTTTCTGAGAAAAATATATTTATTTATCGTACCGGTACAAATGCTTAAAATTTCTTAAAATACTCTCCTCCAACATCCATACACTTGCGGAAACATGTCTGCCATGCCTGGAAGGCACTCTGAAACTCTTCGATGGGAATGTATTTTAAGAACGTTGTAACATTGCTTTTGGATATTTTTGATGTATGTCGCATATTGTTACGTCATGAGACTATTGAATTAGATTAAAAAACAAAATTAATTGATTGCTGTTTCTCTCTCTCTCAGGCATGGCCAACTCAGAAACAAAATTCTGTGGGTCACACCTTACTATACGATCCGAGGATATTCTGTTGGGCCTCAAATTGCGCAAGTGCTTGTAATTCTCGTAGTAAGGTTGTGGTCAGCGCATGCTAAGATTTTGACATATTTCGTAGCGAGCAGAAGTTTTGTTTTTTTTTTTGTTTTTTGGGACAAATACATCGACTCAAGAAAGGAAGTTGCGCAACACTTCCAAAACTATAGAATTACAAATTCCTATAAAGCTAAGACTACAAGATTGCAGTTCGTTAGTTACCCGATTTCCTCTTGATTGAAGTGCCCGTGCGATAGATGATCGGCCGTAAACTTTCGGGGGTATTTCGTCAGCTTACCAGCCGCGTAAATACTGGGATCATTCGTCCTACAGTCTGGTGTTATAACCAGTCTACCATCAAAAACCAGACCCGAATGTATAATGGCTTTCCATACGTCGACACTAAAAAAAAAAAAAGAAGTTGGTATGGCTATCACGTAACTTTCTCCGATTTGATAGTGTACAGTGCGCGCCTAAAGTATGGGATATATTCAGTAAATCCGAAATCAAATATTTTTGGAAGAAATCCTCGAACAGGTCGGTTTGCTTTTATAAAAATACATATTTTTTCATGAAAGTCGATTTTCAGTTCGATTTCTTTTCGAGTAATGATGTCAGCCATTTTGTTTTTAAAAGGCAACCCATTATTTTTGTTTTTGATTTTGAGAGATCTTTTCATTGTCGAACTGGAAGTATAAAAATGTTGCCAAAAGTTTTTAACTTTTCAAGTGACAAAAAATCTAAAATATAAATACTGATATAATAGAATTTTTCGAAAATTTAAGTGTAGTTATAATATATTCACAAAACATCTGCATTTAGAATTAACCAAGATTTTTGAAAATGTGTTAATTTTTGCGTGAGTTGTGAATGTTTGAAAATAATTTTTTTAAGTTGTCGAATATTTGCACGAAGAAAAAATTTAAAAAAAAATACTGATATGATTGAGTTCCACTCTAATGTAATCATAATAGATTTAACTTTAAAATTAACTTTGATTTTTAAACAAGTCAATTTTTGCGTGAGTTAGAATTTTTGAAAATTAATATTTTAAGTTGTCGAACGCTTAAACAAAACAAAAATCGTAAACAAAATTGACTTCTTCAAATATTTTAATACATCCATAGAACGACTACCTTTAAAATACCACATCTTTATTTCAGTAACTTTTACATATTTAAGTTTTTTCAGTTATTACTATTTGGTTAGTAAGTCACTGTCTGGGCTATCGACCATCGGCCTTTCTGCCCACCTTTAAAAATAACTTTGATTTTTTAAAATGTGTTCATTTTTGGGTGAATTTTTTTAAAATTATTGTTTTAAAGTTTTTAACTTTCAAACACTTGACAAAAAAAAATCTAAAATATAAATACTGATATAATAGAATTTCTCGAAAATTTAAGTATACTTATATATATATTCACAAAATCTCTGCATTTAGAATTAACCAAGATTTTTGAAAATGTGTCAATTTTTAGTTAGAATTTTTGAAAATTAATATTTTAAGTTGTCGAACAAAATTGAGTTCCTCAAATATTTAAATACATCCACAGAACGATTATCTTTAAAACTAACTTTGATTTTTTATAAATGTGTTCATTTTTGGGTGTTTTTTAAATTATTTTTTTAAGTTTTTAATTTTCCAAGTTGTCGAACACAAAATAAATACTGATATAATAGAATTTCTCGAAAATGTAAGTATATACGCTCGGCGTCAAAAAAGAGCGCCACTCGAAAAATCGCGAAAAAACTATTTTTCATTTTTTTTTAAACCGCCGTAACTTTTGGTTCAATTTGGTCGAAAATCAATGAATCTTTCAGTTTGGGAAAGATTCAAGTTTTATCTCTAAGAATGTGTAGTTGATTTTGACCTCAAGTCCAACCCACCCCCCGTAACAACGCGATGGAAAAAAATGTTTTTTATGTAAAAAATTGTTCAAATTTGACAAGCTGTACCGTGCGCAAAAAAAATCGGCGGGAAATTTCACTGCAATGGCAGAAAAATTTAATCAATTTCCTTCAAATGCCTTAAAAATTCGAGTAGTTGTGAATTTTTGAAAAAAAAAATTTTGCACCAAAATCGATGAACTTTTGTAGTCTGAACAGTTTAAAATTTTCTCTTCAACGTCATGTGAATCATTTTGTCGCTAAAACGATTCCACCCCTGCCACTCCCTAAAGGAAAAAAATGTTTTTGAAGTTTAAATGTGCAAATTTGGTTTCTTGTGCCGTGTGCAAAAAAAAATCGTGGACTCAATCGGTCAGCATGGCAATAAAGTTCAATAATTTTCCTCCAATTTCGTTTTACGTTTCTGTCTTTACTCTTATATCTTTGGAAAATAAATTACGCTAGCTTTTTTCAAAAATCCATCATAATTGCGTTAGAAAATCCATCAGCCACCTAAACGAAAATTATTCCGCAATTCGTATTCAAAATCCGCCAGATCTAGCGGATTTTCCGCTGACTTGGCAACACTGTGTCTGATATGTACATATTAGACTTTAAATTACTACTTTTTTATAATCATTTAACACATTCGACGTTGGTAGACCGTAGCCTATAATTTAAAACATGGGTCGCCCGTAGCGATCAAAAGTTTGGCCACCCCTGCTCTACCGCGTTTCGAAAAATGAAATATTTTTTGGACATCCTATAGATGTCGAAATAAAATTAAAAAAAAATGTTGTTTGTGCCCTCCTATGATATACAACTTCTGAGAATTTTTTTTCAAAACTTTTTCTTTTCCCGCTTCTGAGAAAAAAAAATCTTTAGCTAACATCATAACTCCGGAACCACGTTGTTTCAAAAGATGGGCATGATGGGTAATTTAGTGTTGGATCAAGAGTACCTTGTGTGTGAGAATGAGCCCGATATCGTCGGAGGCATCCTATCCGTATGAAAACCGTCCACGACCTTTGGTCAATTTTTCAAAAAGTTCGTGGCTGAAATTTCTGGCTAACTTCCAATCGGTGACAATCTAAGGTGTGAGCCACAGAATTTTGTTTCTGAGTTGGCCATGCCCGAGAGAGAGAAACATAGCAGTCATGTCTGAGATTAGTAATACCGGGTGCGCCATCTGTTGCGATAGCATTTGAAACTTGAATAACTTTTGATGTGGACAACTTTTCTTATTTCTTTTTTTACACAAACTTTATTTGTTCCTTTCTATTTTATTTCCATCATGTTTTGAGTATAATATCCAACAAATGACCGCCTTTATTTTTGATGCAAAAAGATGCCCTTTTTCGTGCATTTTGCATCACATTTTCCAGCGTTTCGGTGGTAATAAGCGATATTTCCCGGCGAATATTGGCTTTGAGCTGAGCTATGGTCTGTCGATGTAAATTTTGCTCTTCAAATATCCCCACAAAAAGAAGTCCGGCGGCGTCAAATCGGGTGAGCGGCCAGTCGAAATCGCCGTTTTTCGATATGACGCGTCGGTCGAACATCGTGCGGAGTAGTGTCATTGAATCGCGGCTAGTGTGTGCTGTGCCTCCGTCCTGTTGGAACCAGAAGTGGGCCATGTCATTTTTTTTCAGTCATTTCCGGAAACACAAAGTCACGCAGCATCGCTTTGTAGCGCGCGCCATTGATCGTAACGGCGTTGCCAGCCGAAAAAATAAGGCCCGATGATCTTTTTGGCCGATACGCCGCACCAAACGGTCACTTTTTGGCCATGGAGAGGCTCCTCCAATTTCTCACAAGGATTTTCGTCGGCCCAAAAGCGGCAGTTTTTCCTATTAACCGCGCCATTCATTATGAAATGAGCTTCATCGCTCATGATGATTTTGAACCAAAACTCACCATCACCATGGAGCATGTTTTCGACGAAATGAGCGTACGCAAGAGGTCGCGGCTTGTCTTGCGGCAACAAATGTTGTGTAATTTGCACTTTGTAAGGGAAAAGATGCAAGTCGTCCTTCAAAATGCGCCGCAATGTCGTTGCAGACAAGCCCAACTGCAATGCACGGCGTCGATACGATGTGTTTGGGTTTTCACGAACATCGGCTTCTACGGTAGCGATATTTTCATTTGAGCGCCTTGGTCTCGATCTTCTGGGTTGCCAATTGGTCGTACAACTGCCGGTGTCCATAAATTTTTGCACCAAATTGCGAATTGTTGTGTGTGAAAGTCGTGTTTCACGCGGATATAAACGTTTGTAGGCATGTTGCGTTTTGACAATGGAGGACCCATTTTCAAAATGCAATTTGACGATTTCTGCTCTTTGTATCGGTGTAAGTTGATTCATGGCACAAAATAGACTGAAATGACGCGTCGAACAAGCCACTATATGTGTCAATACGTCAGAAAATGGCGGAACTATTCAAGTTTCAAATGCTATCGCAACAGATGGCGCACCCGTTAATATGCGACATACCTCATTTATCTCACAGCCAACTCTGAAACAAAATTTTGCGGCTCACACGATACTTACTTGACCGTTTTTTCCGGATACAAGAACACGGCAATCGCTTCGACTTCCATGAAGCGAAGATGCGATTCGAACCGGAGATAGATCGACTTCTCTTCAGTTCCGGTCGACCAATCAATAAGCTCGAATCCACTCATTATGGTGACGCCAAGGTCTCCGAGGGTATTCTATGGAAAATGTGCAGCACAAGTTATGAACAAGAATGATTATCGTTATTTTCAAAAAACTAACCATAACCGTTTCAAATATATCGCCATCCTGAAACACGAAGTCATGATTTATACGTTCCTGCTTGCACTTGTATTGATCGACGAACATCACGCAGACAGGTGGCACCCCGAACTCGAGCAACGCCGAAATGCAACAGAACGCGTCGATGCTGTAGCCGTACACCACGATAGTATCTGCAAAACGATTGAACCAAAAAAACTATAATAAATGAAAAAAAGCAACTCTTACATTTTTGGTTCTTGTATTCGGCCGACAAATTTTTGATGGCGGTGAGCGCGAATTCGGCGTCCGTCTCCGTATTGATGTTGAACATATTGTGCAAAAGTTTGACGCTAAGATAGTCCTTGACGCCTAATTTTCTTGGTACGTTGTATTGGATCCCGCACATAATGAATAGTAGGTCGTAGGCTAACACTTGTTTGTTGTTCACAATTATAGTTTTGTCTGAAATTATAATTGTTAATTTTCGCAAGAGGGTAGTATAAAGTGAGACAATCCAAGCCTACATTTCTTCAATACGTTTTTGTTCATTCTAAACGCTTTGAGTTGGACAACAAAAATAAATAAACGTAACGCCTAAATGATACCTACTGCTGCGATTTATTCCCGTTAATACTCCGGTCATTACGTTGACGTAGTGGTAAAGGTTCAGTCGTCCCATATACTCGTAGTCTCTGGTGCTGGTCTTTGCGCACATAAGTGTTGTAACATTGTTCGGTGGTTTCTTGTGGCTCATCCCATGTATTGCCACCATCGTAACGTTGTTGAAGATGGAAATGTTTTTCCGATGTTCAGAAAACAGCAATCCTTCCAGAAATGCGATGGCCGAGTAAGTAGAACCGATCACCACAATCTTCGTGTTGATTTCATATCTGATATTATGATGAACTGATATATCTTTGCTTTCTTGTATTTTCTCAACTTACCTGCATACTCCGGTTAATCTGGGCGTGGCCAAATAAAGGGAGAAGGGTTCTTCGTAACCGTCGTCTCTTGTCTTACTTTTGATCACGATCTTCCTAGGTTTTATTGGGAACAGATGGGTAAGGATGGTCGGCAATGGTCTGTTACGGTAGATCGAAGTGTCGAAACGATTAATCGCATAAAATAAGGTCAGGTACGAGCTCATCCGATGAATCTCGCGCAAGAAAAATCTGGTTTGTCTAAAAGAGGGAAAAGAATTGATCTTATGGTAATGATTAGTTTTTGACATCAAAATTAACTCAAAATTGAATGTACTTTATGAACCAGTAAAAATCTGAAAACACCCCTTTACTGAATTTTGAGATAATCGTACGAGAACGAATTCTTAAACTGCGCTTTTCCCAATCGTTTATAAAATATAAAAACAATTGCCATCAAGATGGGATTTCAAAAAATTACTCAAAATTGAATGCAATTTATGATCCATAAAATATATGAAAACACTCTTTAAATAAATATGTAATGTCAAAATATGGCAAATTGGCGCGATAACTATCGCTATTATTCACACAGAATAGCAAAAATGTTTCAGTCACGGGAGAAAATAAAAGACAAAGACACTTCATTCAATGTTCAGCTGATCCAGCTGATCGGTGGCGATGGCGGATCAGTCGCGTCAGCGGATCGACGGTTTTTAAAGGTTAAAATTCAGTGTTGCCTACCTGCGAATATAAAATTCACCAAAAATCCGTATACAATCTATTGCCAACAGATCTTAAAACGACATTTACTTAAAACTCCTTTAAAAAGATTCATAAATGTACCTTTATCCTAAACATTATTTAACTAAATGGCTGTTTAAAAAAGTTGATAATACCGGGCGTAAATGATTTTAAATTGCGATTTTATTTTTTTAAATTTCAGAACGGCCAAACGCGTTCTCTGATTTTGATGATTCAAACGTCAAAATATGGAAAATTTGGTGTGATTTTAAAAACATTAGAAAATCTTCTCGTTAAATGAACACAATTTTTTTTTATAGTTCGCAATTTTGATTTTTGAAATTTGACAACTGCCGAACGCGTAGTCGGATTTTGATGATTCCAATGACAAAATGTACCAAAGTTTGTGCAATTTAAGTTGACTAAGAAATATTTTTGTAAAATCGACGCAAAACGTCAACATTTCACTTTTTCGAATATTTTATCTCCGATTTTGATGATTCTAATGTCAAAATATGGAAATTTTAGTGTCATTGTTTAACGGATTACAAAATTTTCTCAGTACACAAAATACAAAATTTGCATTTTTTATAGTTCGTCGATTTTAAAATCGCGATTTTGATTTTTGAAATTGGACAACTGCCGAACGCGTAGTCAGATTTTGATGATTACAATGACAAAATGTACCAAACTTTGTGCAATTTAAAAGTTGACTAAGAAATATTTTTGTAAAATCAACGCAAAACGTCAACAATTCACGTTTTTGAAATTTCACAAGTTCGAACATTTTATCTCCGATTTTGATGATTCTAATGTCAGAATATGGAAATTTTAGTGTACTTGTTTAACGGATTACAAAATTTTCTCATTACACAAAATACAAAATTTGCATTTTTTATAGTTCGTCGATTTTAAAATCGCGATTTTGATTTTTGAAATTTGACAACTGCCGAACGCGTAGTCAGATTTTGATGATTACAATGGCAAAATGTATCAAACTTTGTGCAATTTAAAAGTTGACTAAGAAATATTTTTGTAAAATCAACGCAAAACGTCAACAATTCACGTTTTTGAAATTTCACAAGTTCGAACATTTTATCTCCGATTTTGATGATTCTAATGTCAGAATATGGAAATTTTAGTGTACTTGTTTACCGGATTACAAAATTTTCTCATTACACAAAATACAAAATTTGCATTTTTTATAGTTCGTCGATTTTAAAATCGCGATTTTGATTTTTGAAATTTGACAACTGCCGAACACGTAGTCGAGTTTTGATGATTCCAATGACAAAATGTACCAAACTTTATGCAATTTAAAAGTTGACTAAGAAATATTTTTGTAAAATGGACGCAAAACGTCAACATTTCACGTTTTCGAAGTTTCACAAGTTCGAATATTTTATCTCTGATTTTGATGATTCTAATGTCAAAATATGGAAATTTTAGTGTAATTGTTTAACGGATTACAAAATCTAAATTTTGTTAAATTAACACAAAATTCAAAATTTGCACTTTTTATAGTTCGTCGCTTTTAAAATCGCATTTTGATTTTTGAAATTAAACAACTGCCGAACGCGTAGTCCGATTTTGATGATTTTAATGACAAAATGTACCAAACTTAGTGCAATTTAAAAGTTTCCCAATAAATATTTTTGTAAAATCAACGCAAAACGTCGAAATTTCACGTTTTCGAAATTCGAATATTTTAAATTGTGATTTGAATTTCTTTTTAATTGCATATTATCCAAACGTGATCTCCGATTTTGATGATTCTAATGTCAAAATATGCAAAATTTAGTGTACTTTTAAAACGGATTACAAAATGTTCTCGTTAAATTAACAAAAAATGCAAAAATTTTAAAATCGCAATTTTAATTTTTTTAATTACACAACTGCCGGATGCGTTGTCTAATTTTGATAACTCCAATGTCAAAATATAGCAAATGTAATGCAATTTAAAAATTACTGAATAAATATGTAATGGGAAAATCCGTGAATAAATTATTATTAATTTTTTTTAATAAAATTTTATTAATTTTTTTTTTTTCGTTAAATCATCGCAAAACGTTGAAATTTCACGTTTTTAAAATTTGAAGATTTTAAATGCGATTTTTATTTTTTAAATTTCAGAACAGCCAAATTTTGCAATTTTGACTTTTTTCAATTGTAGAAGAGCCAAATGTGATCTCCGATGTTGATGATTCTAATGTCAAAATATGCAATTTTAGTGTATTTTTTTAACGGATTACACATTTTTCTCGTTAAATAAACACAAAATGGAAAATTATGCACTTTTTCAAATTTCACGCGTTGTCAGATTTTGATGTTTGTAATTTCAAAATATGGAAAATTTAATGCAATTTAAAAACCGCTTAATAAATATTTTCGTTAAGTTAACGCAAAATATCCAAATTTCATGTGTTCAATGTTTGAAAATTTTAAATGCGATTTTTTAAATTTCAGAACAGCCAAATTTGGTGCAATTTAAAAGTTGGCTAAGAAATATTTTTTGTAACATCGACGCAACGTTTAACATTTCACGTTTCGAAATTTCACAAGTTCGAATATTTTTGCAATTTTGAGCCAAACGTGACCTCTGATTTTGATGATTTAAACGTAAAAAATAACGCAAATTTAGTGTATATTTAAAAAATATTACGATATTTTCTCATTAAATTAGCACAACATGCAAAAATTGCACTTTTTTTAAAGTTCGCCGATTTTAAAATCGCAATTTTGATTTTTGAAATTGTCACGTCAACTGATTTTGATGATTCCAACGACAAAATGTACCAAATTTAGTGCAATTTAAAAGTTGTCTAAGAATTTTTTTTTGTAAAACCGACGCGAAACGTTAACATTTCACGTTTTCGAAATTTCAAATATTTTAAATTGCAATTTTGATTTTTTTCAATTGTAGAAGAGCCAAACATGATCTCCGATTTTGATGATTATAATGTCAAAATGTGGAAATTTTAGTGTAATTTTTTAACGGATTACAAAATTTTCTCGTTAAATTAACAAAAAATGGAAAATTTTGCACTTTTTTAAAATTCGGCGATTTTAAAATGGCTATTTTGATTTCTCAAATTTCACGCGTTGTTAGATTTTGTTGTTTGTAATTTCAAAATATGGAAAATTTAATGCAATTTAAAAACCGCTTAATAAATATTTTCGGCAAATTAACGCAAAATATCCAAATTTCATGTGTTCAATGTTCGAAAATTTTAAATTTTAATTTTGCGATTTTGAGAGAGACAGAAAGACAATACATTTATTGAGATACTTTTACAAATGACCTCAAGAGCCAAATGACCTCAAGAGGCAATTAACCAGAGGTTTTTCAGCCTTGCGATTTTGATTTTTTTCTAAATTTCAAAACAGTCAAACGCATTGTCCGATTTTGATGATACCAATGTCAAAATGTTTTAAAATCAGTGTAATTTAAATTTATGTTGATAAACACTTTTATTAAATCAATGCAAATCGTCAAAACTGCACGTTTTAAAAATTTAAAATCGCGATTATCATTTTTTAAATTCAGTCTGATTTGGGTGATTCAAACGTCAAAATCTCGTAAATTTGGTTTGATTTTTAAACGGATTAGAAAATACTCTCGGAAAATTAAGATAAAGTGTAAAAATAGCAAGTTTTTAAAGTTTTAATATATTAAAATCGCGATTTTGATTTTTTTAAACTGCCAATTGCTTTGTCCGATTTTGATGATACTAACGAAAAAATTTACCAAAATTTAGTGCAATTTAAAAGTTGGCTAAGAAATATTTTCGCAAAATTAAGACAAAACGTCAAAATTTGACGTTTTCGAAGTTCTAATATACCGGGTGACCCAGGGATCTGTAAAAGCCCCGTAACTTGTTTGCTATTTGAGATATCGACTTCTAGTTTTCTTGAAATGGTACCCACACTTATTCTACATATTTTAAAAATATGTATGTTTTTGTACAGGGTGTCCCAATATACATAACGGAACAAAGTTATGTTTTTTTAAATGGAACACCCTATATTTTATACTTTACTTTCAACCCTCTTGAGAAGCTGATAAAAATAGTATAAGATAGTATGGGTCTATTATGGACGATTGGCTAGTTATGGGCTAATTTGTGGCAAAAACATGTACACATTAAAAACATTGCAGAAGCGTTCCTAGCAAAGATAGCATCATTATTTATACACTAGAAAATTTCCCACATCATAAAGAATAATACACATCGGCTTTGGTTCTCTTTTAATCATAGTGATATACAGGGTGTCAACATAGGCAAAACAATGGATAACTATTTTTTTTCAAATGGAACACCCTATATAAGTTGCCACCAATCTATGGTATTTTAAATAAGCTTTCCAATGATATACATTTTGTATAACAAAATATTAAGGATTCTTGAGATTTATCAATAAAAACATATTTCTTTTGCCACCTTCCGCTGATTTTTGGATTTTCAGACAAAACTATACATTTTCATGAAAAATTATAAGAGACCAAAGCTGTAGAGCGAAAAATTTCCGATCGATGTGGTTCTTTCAACTTTTAAGATAATGCCTGCATTACCCGCCAGAGCGCGCAAAATCGTGACCGTATATGCATTTTAGCGTTTTCTTTTCAATTTTTTATTAATAAATTGCACTATACTTTATTTTTCGATTGAAAATGTTCCGCTCTACAACTCTTGATAGAAGCAATTTTTGCCAAAAATGCATAGTTTTCCCTAAAATGCAATCTGAAAATGTATGTATCAATTTTTGCGTTTTTCAATGGTTTTTTGTATTTTTAGCGAAAACGATGCATTTTGGGCAAAAATTGCTTCTTTTAAGAGTTGTAGAGCGGAATTTTTTCAATCGATGTAGGTCATTTGAATAATTCTATAATTACCCAGTCTTCTGCTAGAGGACGTGGAAAATAAAGTATAGTGCAATTAATTAACAAAAAATTTGAGAAAAACGCTAAAATGCATATACGGTCACGATTTTGGGCACTCTGGCGGGCAATGCACGCATTATTGGAAAAGTCGAAAGACCTATGTCGATCGAAAATTTTCCGCTCTACAACTTTGGTCTCCTATTATTTTTTCAGAAATGCATAGTTTTGGCTGAAAATCCAAAAATGAGCAGGAGGCGACAAAAGAAAAATGTTTTTATGGATAAATCTCAAGAATCCTTAATATTTCATTATACAAATTGTACATCATTGGAAAGCTTATTCAAAATTCCATGCACTGGTGGCAAGATATATAGGGTGTTCTATTTGAAAAAAAATAGTTATCCAATATTTTGCGTATGTTGACACCCTGTATAGCAGTATGAACAAAAAAGAACCAAAGCCGATTTGTATTATTCTTCATGATGTGGAAAATTCTTCAGTGTATAAAAAATGACGATAGCTTTGCTAGGAGCACTTCTGCAATTTTTGCAATGTGTCCTTGTTTTTGCCACAAATTTGCCCATAACTAACCAATCGTCCATAATAGACCTATACTATCTTATACTATTTTTATTAGCTTATTAAGAGGGTTGAAAATAAAGTATAATATATAGGGTGTTCCATTTAAAAAAACATAACTTTGGTCTGTTATGTATATTGGGACACCCTGTACGAAAACATACATATTTTTAAAATATGTAGAATAAGTGTGGGTACCAGTTCAAGAAAACTAAAAGTCGATATCTCAAATAGCAAATACGTTATGGGGCTTTTACAGAACCCTGGGTCACCCGGTATATTAAACTACGATTTTGATTTTTTTAAATTGAAGAATAGCGAAATGTGATCTCCGGTTTTCATGATTTTAATGCCAAAATATAAAAAATTTGGTGTGATCAATTTTAAAACGGATTACAAAATGTTCTCGTTAAATTAACACTAAATGCAAAAATTGCACTTTTTTCAATACAAATGTGAAAATACTCCTTCAGTGAATTTTGAGACAACCGCATGAGAACGAAGCTGATTGCAATTCTTAAACTGCGCTTCTCCCAATAGTTTATAAATATGGAAACAATTGCCATCAAGCAAAAAAATTCACTCAAAACTGAATGCACTTTATGACCCAAAAAATATCTGAAAACACCCCTTCGCTGAATTTTGAGATAATCGCACGATAACGAAGATAATTGCAATTCTTAAACTGCGCTTCTCTCAATCGTTTAGAAAATATAAAAACAATTGCCATCAAGCTGGGTTTTCTAAAATTCACTCAAAATTGAATGTGCTTTATGAGGCAGTAAAAATCTGAAAACACTCCTTCTTTTCTTCTTGATATTTTGAGGAAACTATGATCTCCATAGAAAGTTGATTTTACTAGCTTGAGCTATGTATAAAGCTTCAACGTGTAGTTTCTGGTGTACCCCAAGGATTTATTTTTTTAATCATTACTTGCGGAATAAGGGTGTCATCGCGAAGTACTCCAAGACACCAACATCCTCGTTCTTCTCTCTGCGTATGTCGTGCCATGCACCGATGCAATAAGTCACTTTCAGGTGTTCCAAATCGGGGACCTCGTTCACCATCACCACGCCTGAAAGATCAAATAACTCAGGCCGGACCGTGATGAAAATACCGATAGTTCAAGTGGCGTACCTAGAGGGTGGTCTTTTTTGTGGGCGCTGATCAGGAAGAAGGTCATGAGTTTGGAGTGCGGATCTTCGAAGCTGGCGGAAAATTTGTCCACCAGGTTGCCCGGCTGTTCCATCAAGTGGGCGAATCGTTTGACCGCCTCGAGATCGTCCTTGACGGCTACACGGACAGAGACGGGGTTGAGCATGATCTTGTGCACTATATAAAGCTCGTGAGGGTGCAAAGCGGTGCGTAGCGGTGCCACCCTCACCTGAAACGTGGGGGGACAAAGCGTTTGCAATTAAAATCTAAAATAAATAACATTTCTTACGAAGTGCCTCAGAAAATTGAAGTAGTGTTTGTTCGAAGGCACCGTTAACAAGCAGTAGTCCTTGTCTGGGTAACACTCGAAGGCCGCGTGTAGCAGCAGCTCCAGGCTGTAGTCGTGCTCGGGTTGGGAGACCGCGATTTCCACCACAAACGCATTGGCTTCTCCCTTGAACGTTTGGGGATGATAGACTGTCAACAGACATAATGAAATTTCTGAAGCTAACAACCGGATGACGGTAGTTACTGAGATCCAAGGAAGATTGGTCTTCTGAGAAATCGTCCGCAAGGAGCATTTGAGATATGTTCATCGCAACCTGAGACATGTATACCATAGTGTCTTGCTTTTCATCAGCCATCGAACGAGAAGGCTGCGAACTTTTTCCGGCTAAAAAAAAAGTAAAATAAATCATATTTTATCGGTATCGACACCTTCGACGTATACTACAAATTATAGTTACAAAATTACAAGTAGTCTTCTAGCATGAACTATCTTATCATTTATACATTTCTTACCTTCCGTGGCGAACCCTAAATCTAGCGACAGAAAACTGTCACTTTGGCTCGACGAAGGGGGCGTCAGTACATCAACGCGGCTTGGCGCATCCACGTCCGCCGTTGAAATCACGCTGGCTTTGCTGTGACAAGAAAACAATTGACGAACGCAATACTTTGTTATTTACGTCCCTAAACTGACAACATTGTGTCGACGGTGAGAACGGTGTGAACGGACTGCTTCTCCCTATTGGCCTCTGCGTAGGTGCGCGGCTTGAAGAGGCCGGTGAAGAGTTGAAGGTCGAAGCACCGGTTCAGGTCTTGGTAGTTGACGTTCTCGTTGAGGCATAGCACACTTACTGCGAGACCCTTATGTTCGGCGACGATTAATTGTCGACCGGCATCTGGATGTCTAAGGAAAAATAATTTTGTTGACTCGAAAACAATATAAACACAATTGCCAAACTTCTCAAAATCACTCAATACTGATTCAAGATTAATATTGTGAAAAATTACAAACATTCCGTCAATAGCTTTTGCGGATATTTCATGCAAACACTGTACATTTAATTTACGATAGTTTAAATTATTTATAATTATACAAATTAGGACGATCAGTTCGGGGATATTAATTTTTTTTTAATTTCCCGCCTGTAACATGGGATTTGACGACAGTTGGTACTGAACTTTGGTTTACTGTTGGTACACTTGTAAAAATCAGCACTAAACTTTGGTTCACAGTTAGTACACTCCGAGCAAACGAACAACAAATGACAGTTGGCAACTCTTTTGAATTTTCATTTTAATATGTCGCCCTGTTAATGGACTTTGAGTCTATTGGGTTTAATAAATAAATAATCTTGACTTACACTGAACTTTAGTTCACAGTTGATACACTTAAGAACTCATCACTAAAGTTTATTTCACAGTTGGTACACTCGTAGAACTCGGCACTTAACAACCAACAAATGACAGTTGGCAACTCTTTTGAGTTTTCATTTTAATATGTAGCCCTGTCAATTGACTTGTCTGTTGGGTTTAATAAATAAATAATCTTGACTTGCTCTTAACTTTAGTTCACAGTTGGTACACTAGTAAAACTCGGCACTGAACTTTAGTTCACAGTGGGTACACTTGTAGAACAAATGACTGTTGACAACACTATTGAGTTTTCATTTGAATTTTAACTAACACTGTACTTTGGTTTACAGTTGGTGCACTTGTAGAACTCGGCACTGACTTTAATTCACGTTGGTAGTTAATACACTTATAGAACTTCGCACTGAACTTTAATTGACAGTTGGTACACTTGTAGAACTTGGCACCCAGCAAATGACAGTTGGCAACACTTTTGAGTTTTTGTTTTAATCTTGACTTGCACTGATCTTTAGTTCACACTTGGTACACTTGTAGAACTCGGCAGTGAACAAACAACCAATATATGACTGTTGGCATCACTTTTGAGTTTTCATTTTAATCTTGACTTGCACTGAACCCTAGATCACAGTTGGTATACTTGCAGAACTCGACACTGAACTTTAGTTCACAGTTGGTGCACTTGAACTAGGCACTGAACTTTTGAACTTTAATTCACAGTTGGTACACTTGTAGAACTCGGCACTGAACTTTAATTCACAGTTGGTATACTTGTAAAACTCGGCACTGAACTTTAATTCACAGTTGGTACACTTGTAGAACTCGGCACTGAACTTTAATTCACAGTTGGTACACTTGTAAAACTCGCCACTGAACTTCAATTCACAGTTGGTACACTTGTAGAACTCGGTACTGAACTTTAATTCACAGTTGGTACAATTGTAGAACTCGGCACCTAATAACCAACCACAAAATGACTGTTGGCAACACTTTTGAACTTCCATTTTAAACTTAACTTGCACTGAACTTTAATTCACAGTTGGTACATTGTAGAACTCGACACTGAACTTTAATTCACAGTTGGTACACTTGTAGAACTCGGCACTGAACTTTAATTCACAGTAGGTACACTTTTAAAACTCGCCACTGAACTTTAATTCACAGTTGGTACACTTGTAGAACTCGGCACTGAATTTTAATTCACAGTTGGTACACTTGCAAAATTCGCCACTGAACTTTAATTCACTGTTGGTACAATTGTAGAACTCGACACCTAATAACCAACCACAAAATGACTGTTGGCAACACTTTTGAACTTCCATTTTAAACTTAACTTGCACTGAACTTTAATTCACAGTTGGTACATTGTAGAACTCGACACTGAACTTTAATTCACAGTTGGTACGCTTGTAGAACTCGGCACTGAACTTTAATTCATAGTTGGTAGACTTGTAAAACTCGGCACTGAACTTTAATTCACAGTTGGTACACTTGTAAAACTCGCCACTGAACTTTAATTCACAGTTGGTACAATTGCAGAACTCGGCATCTAATAAACAACAAACAACCAATATATAACTGTTGGCAAAACTTATGAACTTCCATTTTAATCTTAACTTGCACTGAACTTTAATTTACAGTTGGTACATTGTAGAACTCGGCACTGAACTTCAATTCACAGTTGGTATACTTCTAGAACTCGGCACTGAACTTTAATTCACAGTTGGTACACTTGTAAAACTCGCCACTGAACTTTAATTCACAGTTGGTACAATTGTAGAACTCGGCACCTAATAAACAACAAACAACCAATACACTTTTGCTGTTGGCAACACTTTTGAACTTCCATTTTAATCTTAACTTGCATTGAACTTTAATTCACAGTTGGTACAATTGTAGAAATCGGCACCTAATAAACAACAAACAACCAATATATGACTGTTGGCAACACTTTTGAACTTCCATTTTAATCTTAACTTGCACTGAACTTTAATTCACAGTTGATACATTGTAGAACTCGGCACTGAACTTTAATTCACAGTTGGTACACTTGTAAAACTCGGCACTGAACTTTAATTCACAGTTGGTACATTTGTAAAACTCGCCACTGAACTTTAAGTCACAGTTGGTACAATTGTAGAACTCGGCACCTAATAAATAAACAACCAATATATGACTGTTGGTAACACTTTTGAACTTCCATTTTAATCTTAACTTGCATTGAACTTTATATCACAGTTGGTACATTGTAGAACTCGACACTGAACTTTAATTCACAGTTGGTATACTTGTAGAACTCGGCACTAAACTTTCGTTGACAGTCGGTACATTTGTAGAACTCGGCACTAATTGTATGCAAACAACCAAAAAATGTTGGCAACACTTTTGAGTTTTAAATTTAATTTTAATTTGTACTGAACTTTAGTTCACAGTTGGTACACTTGTAGAACTCGGCACTAAACAACCAACAAATTATTGTTGGCAACACTTTTGAGTTTTCATTTTATTCTTGACTTGCACTTAACTTTTGTTCACAGTTGGTACACTTGCAGAACGCAGCACTAAATAAACAACCAATAAATAACTGTTGGGAACACTCTTGAGTTTTAAATTTAATCTTAATTTGCACTGTTCACAGTTGGTACATTATAGAACTCGACACTGAACTTTAGTTCACAGTTGGTACACTTGTAATACTCAACACTGAACTTTGGTTGACAGTCGGTACACTTGTAGAACTCGGCACTAATTTATATAACCAACAAATGACTGTTGGCAGCACTTTTGAGTTTTCATTTTAATCTTAACTTGCACTGAACTTGCACAATCACAGTTGGTACACTTGTAGAACTCGGCACTGAAAAAACAATGTAGAACTCTGCACTGAAAAAACAATGTAGAACTCGGCACTGAACTTTAATTTACAGTTGGTACACTTGGTAGAACTCGGCACTGAACAAAGAACCAACAAATGATTGTTGGCAACACTTTTGAGTTTTCATTTTAATCTTCCGCCACTAAATTCTTCCGGAATTGAGCTTTGCGCTACAAAATCACACGAAATGTCCCGCCTTTTTTTTCCCTAGTTTTTTGGCAGTGAAGAATGTTCCTTCTATTTTCACTTCCGCTTTTCAAAGTCACTATTCTGGAAAACGCTACTATAATTTTTTTTTATTTGAGTTTTCTGCCAAGAAATTAACAATTGGCACCGCTGTTGTATTTTAATTCAAATTACCCGTCCAATAAATGACAGTTGGTAACCCTTACGGGATTTGAATTCGCTGCTATAAGATTCGCTATATTCTTTAAAATTTCGTAAGATTTCTCATCCCTATAAATTATAGTTGGCAACCCTTATGGGTTTTAACTTGAATTTCCCGCCACAAAATTCCCCCCGGTATGAATTCCCTGCCATGGAATTCGCTAGATTTTTTGACAGTTGGTAACGTCACTCGTTCCAATAAATAACAATTGGCAACCCTTATGGGTTTTAATTTGAATTTCACGTCACAAATTTCCCCCAAATTTGAATTCGCTGCTATGAAATTCGCTAGATTTTTTGACAGTTAGTAACGTTACTCGTCCCAATAAATATCAGTTGGCAACCCTTGTGGGTTTTAACTTGAATTTCACGTCACAAATTTCCCTCAGATTTGAATTCGCTGATATGAAATTCGCTAGATTTTTTGATAGTTGGTAACATCACTCGTCCCAATATATGACAGTTTTAATCCTTAGGGGTTTTAACTTGAGTTTGCCGCCACAAAATGCCCCCAGATATGAATTCCCTAGATTTTTGTTGACGGTTGGTAACATATTTGCATGCACAGTGTTGCCATTTTCTTGCTGTTTCGGGAGCACTTACTGTTTTTTTTTATAAAAGGGTTTTAATATTTTAATTGTTGCCTTTGTAAATCAAAATAATTTTGATTCTGTGGCATGACGTATTTTAGCGATGTTGTTTTTTTTAAACAAGTTTACGTTGTATCAAAACAGTGTTAGAAGCGTATGTGTAATTAGAACCAGAGGGTGGTGGGTGGGTCTTATCCTACAATCTAAACAGTTAAACCAAACAAGACTTGGGCATGTGTATTAAGCTACAGATGAAAGGGCGAGGTGAGTTCTTACCTGGTTAGAATTTCGGCTATGTAAAAATCACCGTAGAGATCCTTCAACCTGGGGGAGAAGTTGTGTATCAGCGGTACCAAATCATCGTTGTCCTCTTCGACTGCGCGCCTGACCTTGTAAGAAAGCGAAAAGTTTTGTCGCATCAACATACGTAAGGTCTGCACTTTGTTGGGATTCTTATAGTCTGTAAAATTAATTGGCGTAAACTTGTGCATTTTTTATGGACTATTTATTAGTTTAGATTTACATACCGTTGGGTAAAATCAGTGTAGATATATCCCTCAAATATCCGATTTTGTAATGGCAATTTGGAGGCACCACAAAGAGGACGTAGTCCTTCGTATTCCTTAGGAAGAGGTACGTCAAGATCGGCTCGATAAAGTTGCTCTCGTATTGCTCATTGTAGACGGCCAGATGCACCCAGTATGTGTTGTATCCGTTTAGTTCTGAAATTGATTGTTGAATTCAGTGGTCGTGATGATCATCTGTCGATTTACATTTACCGCGAATTCCGTAAAGTCGCTTCACCCAGGTCACCCAGTCGTCACTAGGGAGAGCCGGTATGTTCGGGTAGTCGGTCATGCAGATACCTGCGACGACTTTTCCTTCCGCGTTTTTTATTAAAAGACTTATGGCGGAGCTATGTCTGGAAAACGGGTTTATTGTAAAACATTTACTTCGAAACCATCGTCATGGTTCTCAAATGACTACCAAATATATTTCTATAGTACATGTTTTTTTAAACAGAAAAAAACCTGGAATTCAGGATAGATTGAAGGATGAGAAGGTAAAAGCGATAGTGTGAACAATATGACAGCATTAGAAGCATTTTTAGGGTTTGTAAACTATTTGCCGCTCATTGTCATCCACCATTCATCGATTGTTAAAGAGAAACGCCAGATAGAACTGTGATGCTGAATTTTTGGAGATCAAAATGTTAAAGAAAATCATTCTTTACCACATTATAGTCTCGATTTACCTACCCGACCCATAATTTACAAAGTGTAGCCAAATTGAGAACAGGATACAGCCAGTTTCAAGATGTTTGAACAAGAAAATTTGGGCGAAATTGAATGCTAAACAGACACTTACATTTTGTCCATAACGTCCTCGGTGTTAAACATCATAGAAGTGTTTTGAGACATCAGTTTCTCTAGGGCCGGCACGTCCTCGTAGTCAGCGCGGCTGACGTTACTCACGAGTAGTTCTTCCTGATTTCTGATCGCCAGCCAAGGATTATTGAACTCTGAGATTTTCTTGTACGCATGACTGACTTCCGAAGTATTGGTGTGCGACATGTTTACTCAATTTACCATTTAAAATTGTTCATATAAAACGGTAAAAAGTGACACTTTAAATGCGACGGCGTCTAGTTTGTGCTAGTCGAATATTTGAGGTTACAAATATAAGAATCAGTTGATATTGGGCTACAGTATACATGGGCGTCTTTATATACAGTCTGAAATACCTTGTAATCAGGGGCGGCTCGTTATATAGAGCCAAGGAGCCATGGCACTACCTGTAGTTTTAAGCTCAACAACAATTTTTAATTAATTCTTACATTTTTTCACCCGTTACTTTGGTCTTGGAAGATAAATCGTTCTTTATTTCTTCAAAAAAGGAGGGGATATATTGTATAAGTGGCTCTATCATCAACATGTTCCACGAGCCGCCACTGAGGACCAGAGTTAATTTTTGGAGTTGTGCATTTTCCCACTTGTTTAAAAAATAGTGGCTCACCCACCACATGTATTGTAGGATAGGGCCCACTCGCCAAAAACAGTTAAAAATCAATTGTCATCGACTTAAAACTTTTTGTATTTTGATCGACGAGAAGTTAGCCATAAATTGCCTGCCTTAGATTTCCTGGCGCATCCACCAAAAGTATAATTAACACAAACTGTGAAAAAAATATTTTTTTATTGCATTTTTTTTTTTTTTTTTAAATTTATGCGCCTGCTCAATGTTAAGAAAAATATAAGTAAACCGTTCACGGTTTTCAATTCAGACTAACAACTACTCCTATAGAATTTTATCTTTTAGATAGTTCAGCTGTTTTTACGAACAAGCAAGATATAAGCTGTAAGCCACAGAATTTTGTTTCCGAGTTGGCCATGCCTGAGAGAGAGAGAAACATAGCAGTCATGTCTGAAATTAATTCATTTTTAAAAAATCTAATTCAAGTCTCATGACGTAATAATATGCGACATACCTCATTTATCTCACAGCCAACTCTGAAACAACATTTTGTGGCTCACACGATATTAAAGTAACAGATCTGAACCGATTCGACGATTGTTATATTTTTATCATCTAAACACAAATTTTCTAATATACCATAGTTCTGAATTAGTAGAGCAATAGTTTCGACAAGAATTATATCATAAGGAAACAAAAGAATACCTAAATATTTAAATATTTTCGATTTTTTTACGTTAGTTATTTTTTTGTTACAGTTGAGTGTTTGTGTAGAAGACGGCTACCTGCAAGCTTACAATGCCGACTTCGAGGTCCAATTTTCCCATCGGGTGGTTCAGATGACCCGATTCTCTCAAGCTGACCTTGACCCGTGCACGTTCCTCTACCTGCTGAGGGACGACGGCGAACAATTGCTCTACTGTTATTTGTTCCAAGCTTCGAAGCAAACAGACGTAAGTAAATTTAATTACAATTATTGTTTTAACATTACAAACCAGGGGCGGCTCGTTATATAGAGCCAAGGAGCCATGGCACTACCTGCAGTAGTTTCAAGCTCAGCAAGAATTTTTAATTAATTCTTAAAACACTTTTTCGCCAGTTACTTTGGCCTAAGAAGATAAATCGTTCTTTCTTTTTTTTTCCAAAAAAGAGAGGGTGGGGTATATTGTATAAGTGGCTCTACCATCAACATGTTCCACGAGCTGCCAATGTTACAAACCAAAAGCGAAACATACACCCGAAACATTTCTTCATTACAAATTAGATGGGAATGAAAAAATTAAGAACACAATTCTTAGAACTTTCATCAATTTATGTATGAAAATAGTTGACACATGAATTTAATATTGCACGAAACTATTTACCATAACAAAATGTAAATCTCATTCATAAATTGTCATTCTATCAAAATCACTTTTGGATTTCAAAATACAATGATTTTTACATCAGATTTCCGAAGAAAAGTATACAAGTCGATAAAAATTAAGTTCACTACTATTTTGATTTTAATTTTTGAAAACGCCCAGTTAACTAACATGATTTCCGATTTTGGTACTTCAAACTTTGATTTATAATTTTATGATTTTTTTTTTAAGTATCCTGTAAAAAGCGACAAATTTTCAGAATTTCAATATCAACATTACTTAACCCTTAAAAACGTATATCTTTCGAAGGGAATTTGACCATTCAAAATCACCAGAATATAGCTAAACTTGAGGTGTAGAAAAAAATATTGAGGTACGTGTTTTTGATAAAAAAACACAGTTTTTGGAAGTCATGCCACTTTTGTGACTTCATAATAGGCGATACGGGTCATATAAACCCCGTATAGTTCATCCATTTTTTTTATTCATACCACTTTTGTGTGACTTCATATTAGGCGATACGGGTCATATAAACCCCGTATAGTTCATCCATTTTTTTCATTCATACCACTTCTGTGTGACTTCATAATAGGCGATACGGGTCATATAAACCCCGTATAGTTGTTTTGAAAATTGTGTTACTGGCGTTAAGCGGTTTCACAGGTTATAGTCTATTCATTCCACAGATATAGTTGTAAAAACGCGGACAATCACGAATACGTCATTCTTACTGGCCGATTCGAAAAATTGCGGGAAATCCGCACGTCCAAATCACTCGGTACAAATGCAAATGGTTGACGCTGTAGTCAGCTGACTGCCTCATTATAATGTTTCAGCTGTTTCTGCTTGTTTGATTGAAATTCACTTCACAAGACGTCCATTTTTGAAAATCATTTAGGTTTTTATATGTGCAGCAATTTTCAGGCGAGTTATGAATTTTTGAAAATGTATTTTTTCCAATGATAGAAAGCGCAAAAAATTAAAAATTAATATAAAACGCAGGGATAAAATCATACAAAAATTCAGTTTACTTCACAAGACTCAAAATCATTTTGGTTTTTGAATGTGTAGCAATTTTCAGTTGAGTTAAGAATTTTTGAAGATGTATTTTTTTTTTCAATGACGAACACTCGAGCGCAAAAAAATCAAAATTAATATGTAACGCTAGAAAAAAAATCTACCGAAATTCAAATCACTTCACAAGACATATCTTTCAAAATAATTTTGGTTTTTGAATGTACAGCAATTTTCAGTCGAGTTATGAATTTTTGAAAAAAAGTATTTTTTTCAATGAACACTCGAGCGCAAAAAATCAAAATTAATATGAAACGCTAGAAAAAAATTCTACAAAAATTCACATCACTTCACAAGGCGTCCATCTTTCAAAATAATTTAGGTTTTAGAATGTGCTGCAATTTTTAATCGAGTTAGGAATTTTTGAAAAAGTTTTTTTTCAACGGCGAACACTCGGGCGCAAAAATTTCAAAATTAATATGAAACGCGAGAAAAAAATTCTACAAAAATTCAAATAACTTCACAAGACGTCCATCTTTCAAAATAATTTTGGTTTTTAAATATGCACCAATTTTCAGCGGAGTTAAGAATTTTTGAAATTTTTTTTTATTGACGAACACTCAAGCGCAAAAAATTAAAAAAATAATATGATAAGCTGGAAAAAAATTCTACAAAAATTCAAATCACTTCACAAAACGTCCATCTTTCAAAATAATTTTGGTTTTTGAATGAGCAGCAATTTTCATTCGAGTTAAAAATTTTTGTAAATGTTTTTTTTTCAATGACGAACACTCAAGCGCAAAAATTAAAAAAATAATAATATGAAACGCTACAAAAAAAATTGTCCACAAATTCAAATCACTTCACAGGACGTCGATCTTTCAAAATAATTTTGGTTTTTCAATGTGCAGCAATTTTCAGTGGAGTTAAGACTTTTTGAAAATGATTTTTTTTTCAATGGCGAACACTCGGGCGCAAAAAAATCAAAATTAATATGAAACGCTAAAAAAAATTCTACAAAAATTCAAATTACTTCACAAGACGTCGATCTTTCGAAATAATTTTGATTTTTGAATGTGCAGCAGTTTTCAATTGAGTTACGAATTTTTGAAAATATCCCTTTTTCATGTCCAACACTCGAGCGCAAAAAGTTAAAAATTAATATGAAAAGCGAACAAAATCCTACAAAAATTCAAATCATTTCACAAGACGTCCATCTTTAAAATAATGTTGGTTTTTGAATGTGCAGCAATTTTCAGTCGAGTTAAGAATTTTTGAAAATGTATTTTTTTTTCAATGACGAACACTCGATCAAAAAATTAAAAAATAATATGAAACGCTAGAAAAAAATTCTACAAAAATTCACAGGACATCCATCTTTCAAAATAATTTTGGTTTTTGAATGTGCGGCAATTTTCAGTTGAGTTAAGAATTTGTGAAAATGTATTTTTTCAATGACGAATACTCGATCGCAAAAAATTTAAAATAAATATGAAACGCAGGGATAGAATCCTACAAAAATTTAAATCACTTCACAAGACATCCATCTTTCAAAATAATTTTAGTTTTTGAATGTGCAGCAATTTTCAGTCGAGTTAAGAATTTTTGAATATGTTTTTTTCAATGACGAACACTCAAGCCCAAAAAATTAAAAAAATAATATGAAACGCTAGAAAAAAATTGTCCAAAAATTCAAATCACTTCACAGGACGTCCATCTTTCAAAATAATTTTGGTTTTTGAATGTGCGGCAATTTTCAATTGATTTATGAATTTTTGAAAAAAATATTTTTTTTAGTGACGAACACTCGAGCGCAAAAAAATAAAAATAAATATGAAACCTAGGGATAAAATCCTACAAAAATTCAAATCACTTCATAAGACGTCTATCTTTCAAAATAATTTTGATTTTTGAATGTGCAGCAATTTTCAGTCGAGTGATGAATTTTTGAAAATGTATTTTTTTAATGACGAACACTCGAGCGCAAAAAATTCAAAATTAATATGAAATCTGGAAAAAAATTCTACAAAAATTCAAATTACTTCACAAGACGTCCATCTTTCAAAATAATTTTGTTTTTTTTAATGTGCAGCTATTTTCAGTCGAGTTCTGAACTTTTGAAAATGTATTTTTTTAATGACGAACACTCGAGTGCAAAAAAATTCAAAATTAATATGAAATGCGGGAAAAAAATTCTACAAAAATTTAAATTACTTCACAAGACGTCCACCTTTCAAAATAATTTTGGTTTTTTAATGTGCAGCTATTTTCAGTCGAGTTCTGAACTTTTGAAAATGTTTTTTTTTTAATGACGAACCCTCGAGCGTAAAAAATTAAAATTCAATATGAAACGCGAGAAAAAAATTCTACAAAAATTCAAATCACTTCCCAAGACGTTCATCTTTTAAAATAATTTTTTTTTTTGACTGAGCAGCAATTTTCAGTCGACTTACGAATTTTTGTAAATGTATTTTTTTTAATAACGAAATTAAAAATTTATTTCCCCACCAAAACGACATCGTGTGTGGCATTTTTCAAAGTCTGCCAAGGACTCGGTTGTTAATATTTTTGATGTCAGGAAAATAACAATAAATTTGCTGTAAATCGGACTTTTGCGCAGAACATGCGGCGATTGTGGGCGTTTTTACAACTCTATCTGTAGAATGAATAGACTATGGTATTAAGCTTTAAATTCATCAAAGTACGAAGAAGTTACAACCTCCACCCGTAGGGAAGTTCGATGGAATTCAATTCCGCCAAATAAGTCCATGTATTAAATGTGCCAATTTTGGTAAATCAAACATTAAAAATCATCCATTTTTCTGCAACAAAAGTTTCAATAAAACAATTGATTTAGTTTGCAACACTATAATTAAAAATATGTACATCTATTTGGTAACTCGATTGAACTATATTTACACTATTGGCTATTATTTATTTATCCCTAATGTATGGCTTTTTTGATGACGTTCCAAGCATTGTATAGTAAACTGTTGTACGGATCATCAGACCCTATTCCTTTCAACTCCGAGTGGAATATCAAGGGATAGTCTATCAGATGAATAATCCCGTTCGTACACTCGTAGTCAGGCCTGGTGATGGTCACCTCCTTATTACCCCAACGCAGGTAGTACTTCCCCCTTCTCTGCATCACCTTCACCATGATACTCTGGAAACCTACATCCAAAACGATTTCCTTGCTTCTGAGGTTAGCCGACACGTCCAGTAACCTCGAGAGGTCGTAATACTCCCCGATCACCATATGTCTGCGCATCAGTTTCTGAGCCCTTCTGCTGAATTCGGGATTGTCCAGCTCAGACATGTTGAAGGATTTGGCGGCCGCTAACCGTTTCCACGCTGTGTTCGTAGGAAGGAACAATGTGTAGTTACTCTTATCCGATTCTATCAACGCGTCAAGACCAGTTTTCTTCAGCAAGCGATCGGTTATGTTGAGCTCCGGATCGGACTCGATTTTGCTCAGCACCGGCAGAAACGGGAATTTCGTTAGTTTACGCTCGAACACTCCCAAGACATCACGCACCACGTGGATGACGCCGTTCCTCACCGGAATATTGGCCTGTAGCACTTGGACGAGTTTCTCGTGCACTTTGCGCGTCGTCTTTTTGCAGATCCTGGACACCCTCACCGCGCCGCCGAGGAACTCCACGGTGTTGTAGAAGTCTCGATCGGTGCCGCGCATTACGTACGCGAACTCGTCGAATGCCGAACGCGTGAAGATCACGCGGTTCGAGATCATGCTGTTTTCGATGACTTCGCGATCGATCTGCGAGGCCGAGTTGCGACCCATGAATTGATCGGCGGGGATGAAGAACGTGCTCCTTTTGTCTCCTTTGAAGCTGTACTGCATCTTGTTCAGGATGACCTTCTTGTAGAAGATGTTGAAGGTGTAGGGGATTAAGTTCCAGGCGTTTGGTTGCGAGAGGAAGTCGTTTGATGTTGGGGAGGTTGTCGTCCTGCTCATCGGGCTTAAGACCTCGTCGATGATGTGGAGTACCTACAATTTTGAGGTTATAATATATGATGAATGATAGCAGTGTGCGGTGACTAAGTTAATTCCAAAGTATTAAGGTAGCGACGGCTCAAGGATCTTCGAAGGCTAAGGCAAAGATATAGAGGGTACTTGTTTTCCGTGGCTTTTTTCCACGAGTCGTCTTTAGACTCAACTTTGTGCGATGACTTTCTTCATTGGAAAGGACTCACGCAGCGGCGGCACGTGGAGCTTCCTAGAGGAGGCCAAGGCAAAAATGTCGCTCCACTTATAGAGGAAACAAGCATTCCGCTGCTATTCAACTTAATTAAGATGAAGTAAGTTGGCATACGAGTTTGTTGTGTGATGTAGCTTGATTTACCTGTGTTCTTCCGTAGTAATCCGTCCGACTTCTGATAAGGTAGTCCGATGAATTGCGTAGGAGCACTGCGTTGTTTACGAAAATATTAGTTCCATCCGTGTTTATCCATATCGGAGGGTACTGCTCAAGGATCGAATCTAGAATCATATACAAATCATGCTGTTAGTAATAAACCTTAAATTTGGACAAAATCCTTCCATATCATCTATGATTTGATAGATCAACGCAGTTAACGATTAAACATTTTCAGAAATTCTCTTAAAAAAATTCACGATATACGCTTACAAGGTTCAGTCGTTACAAGCATTGAAACCGTAAAAAAAAACATTTTTATCTCACACCGACTTTGTCAATAAAGAAAATAGTCAAATTCAGGGAGACGAAAATTCAAAAACTTATTGTGCACCCTCAACGGGTCTCAATTTTGGCCTGGTGGATTTATTGGATGTTACTTCTTCGAAAATAAAAATAGAAATGTCGTCATTGCCAACGGAATTCGATACCGTGATATGATTACTAACTTTGTGTCGCATTGATGAAAAAGATGTGGAAGACGTGTGGTTTTAACAAGACGATGCAACATGTCACCAACTTTTTGTGGCATGAAAATCAGGCGCATCCACCATTTATGCATTTATTACATTTGTAAGTTATCTCGATTAATTAATTGTTTCTTCTTTATTTTGACGTATATAGCTTTGGTTATCAATCAATATTATTATTATTAATTCAGTGAGAATGGATAAAAAAATCAGAATTGATCAAACACCAGTGATGCTATAGTAATAACAGTAAGTTTTTAATTTATGATTTACCGGGTTATTAGCCAAGTACAAATACAATAACTGATGTGACTGAAGGGCACCTGCCAAAGTAAAAAAAAATAATAATTACAGGTTTTTTTTTAATAAATCCAAACAAGGCCAATTTTCAAAAATCAGTCGTCATTGTTAGGTGTAGTTTAGAATCGAAGTTTTTGGCCATTAATCATCTAACAGGCTTTGTTTATAATATCAAACTATAAAAAAAGAGATGTAGCTAAGAACATCGATTATAAACTATGCGTAACAATAAGTCTTCATTTTTTTAAAATCGACAAAATTTCATAATATGTGTTATGGTAAAAAATTATTCAAGTGAAAATTTAAAAATTTGTGTCTTTTGTATAGTTTAATATAGACAAACAAACCATTGGCCAAAAATATCGATTCTAACAATGCCTTTTGATTTTCTGAAAATGGGCCATATTTCACAGTATGTACTTTGACAAAACATTATTTAAACGCAAACGAAAAATGTGTCATTTTTGTCAGTAGAAAATTGTCTTTTTTTTAAATTGCAAATTGACATTTTTGGCAGTTGAAATGGTCAGTTTTTACATTTGAAAATGTTTATTTTTAGCAGCTAAAAATGGTCATTTTTGACAGCTGGAAATTGTCATTTTTGGCAATTAAAAATTGTTAATTTTGACAATTGAAACTTGCTAATTTTGCAGTTAAAAAATTTCCGTTTTGGTACTTGAAAATTGCCATTTTTCGGCACTTGAAAATGTTCATTCTTGGCACTTGAAAATGTTAATTTTTGACAGGTGAAAATTGCCTTTTTGCCAGTTAAAAATTGTCATTTATGTCAGTTGAAAATTGTCATTTTTGGCAATTGAAAATTGTCAATTTTGGCAGTCGAAATTTTGCAGTTAAAAATTGTCTGTTTTAGTTTTAGCAGTTGAAAATTGTCACTTTTGGAAGTTGAAAATTGTCACTTTTGGAAGTTGAAAATTGTCACTTTTGGCAGTTGAAATGGTCAGTTTTGAGATGTAAAAAGTTCCATTTTTAGCAGTTAAAAATGATCATTTTTGACAGTTGGAAATTGTCATTTTTCGCAATTGAGAATTGTCAATTTTGGCAGTTGAAACTTGCAAATTTTGCAGTTAAAAGTTATCTGTTTTTGGTACTTACAAATTGTCATTCGCACACTTGAAAATTGACCATTTTGGCAGTTGAAAATTGTCATTTTTGGCAGTTGAAAATTGTCATTTTTGGCAGTTGAAAATTGTCTCTTTTTGCAGTAGCAAATTGTCAGTTTTGACACTTGAAATGTTTTATTTCTTGCTCTTAAAAATGGTCAATTTTGAAAGTTGGAAATTGTTATTTTTGCAAATGAATATTGTCTATTTTGGCAATTGAAAATTGTTTTTTAAACAGTTGAAAATTAACACTTTTGGCAGTTGAATTGGTCAGATTTGATACTTGTAAATTTTCATTTTTAGCAGCTAAAAATTGTCATTGTTGGAAGTTGAAAATTTTCATTCTTGGCACTTGAAAATGGTCATTTTTGACAAGTGAAAATGGTCATTTTCGACAAGTGAAAATTGCCTTTTTGCCAGTTGAAAAATGTCATTTTTGTCAGTTGAAAATTGCCTTCTTTTCAAGTTGAAAATTGTTATTTCTGTTAGTTACAAATTTTTTTTGGCAGTTGAAAATTGTCATTTTGGACAGTTGAAAATATTCATTTGTAGCAATTAAAAATTGTCATTTTAGACAGTTGGAAATTGTCATTTTTGGCAATTGAAAATTGTCAATTTTGGCGGTTGAAACTTGCAAATTTTGCAGTTAAAAATTTTTCGTTTTGATAAATTTTCATTCTTGGCACTTGAAAATGGTCATTTTTAACAAGTGAAAATTGCCTCTTTGCCAGTTGAAAATTGTCATTTATGTCACTTGAAAATTGTCAATTTTGGCAGTCGAAACTTGAAAATTTTACAGTTGAAAATTATCTGTTTTAGTACTTGTCATCCAGACATTTGAAAATTGACCCGTTTAGCAGTTGAAAATTGTCACTTTTGGATGTTGAAAATTGTTACTTTTGGCAGTTGAAATGGTCAGTTTTGAGATGTGAAAAGTTTCATTTTTTAGCAGTTAAAAAATGATCATTTTTGACAGTTGGAAATTGTCATTTTTGGCAATTGAAAATTGTCGATTTTGGCAATTGAAACTTGCAACTTTTGCAGTTCAAAATTGTCTGTTTTGGTACTTAAAAATTCTCATTCGGACACTTGACAATTGACCACTTGCCAGTTAAAAATTGCTTTTTTGAGCAGTTGAAAATTGTCACTTTTGACACTTGAAAATTTTCATTTTTAACAGTTATAAATGGTCATTTTTGACAGTTGGAAATTGTCATTCGGACACTTGAAACTTGACCATTTTGGCAAGTAAAAATTGTCTGTTTTGGTACTTGTCATCTAGACACTTGACAATTGACCACTTTAACAGTTGAAAATTGTTTTTCTAACAGTTGAAAATTGTCACTTTTGGCAGTTGAAATGATCAGTTTTGATACGTGAAAATTTCCATTTTTAGCAGTTAAAAATAATGATTTTGGACAGTTGGAAATTGTCATTTTTGGCAATTGAAAATTGTCGATTTTGGCAGTTGAAACTTGCAAATTTTACAGTTAAAATTGTCTGTTTTGGTATTTAAAAATTACCATTCGGACATTTGAAAATTGACTGTTCTCGCAGTTGAAAATTGTCGCTTAGGAAATTGATAATCGTCAATTTTGACAGTTGAAACGTGCAATGTTTTCAGTTAAAAATGTATGTTTTGGTACTTGCAAATTGTCATACGGACATTTGAAAATTGACCATTTCGGCAGTTGAAAATTGCCTTTTTAGCGGTTGAAAATTGTCACTTTTGGCAGTTGAAACGGTCAGTTTTAACACTTGAAAATGTTCATTCCTAGCAGTTAAAAATTGTCATTTTTGACAGTTAGCAATTGTCATTTTTGGAAATTGAAAATTGTCAATTTTGGCAATTGAAAATTGTCAATTTTGGCAGTTGAAAGTTGCAAATTTTGCAATTAAAAATTGTCTGTTTTGGTACTTGAAAATTGTCATTCAGATGCTTGAAAATTGACCATTTTGGCAGTTGAAAATTGTTACTTTTGGCAGTTGAAAATTGTTACTCTTGGCAGTTGAAATAGTCAGTTTTGACACTTGAAAATTTTCATTTCTAGCAGTTAAAAATTTTCATTTTTGACAGTTGGAAATTATCATTTTAGCAACTGAAAATTGTCAATTTTGACAAGTCAACACTTGCAAATTTTGCAGTTAAAAAGTGTCTGTTTTGGTACTTGAAAATTGTCATGCGGACACTTGAAAATTGATCATTTTGGCAGTTGAAAATTGTCTTTTTTGGCACTTCAAAAATAGCGCGTAATTTAAAATAAAATTATTTTTCAAAAATTAACCTTGTTTCGTTTTATGTTTTATCGAAAGATAAAATTAAAGCATACGTTAAAAACTTACTGATATTACTCTGATGAATTCATTTTTACTTAATTCGTTGAGATTACTTGGAAATTTAGTAAATAAAAAAATCGACTGCGCATTCGCCTCGCCAATTGCCTCGAGATTCGACTCGCCACTCGCAATTGCGAATGGCATCCACTTACCTAAACTCGTTTCGATGAGATTTTCCGTGGTGCGCGCCATCGGAACAAGATGATACAGCACCAGGTCTTCGGTGAGGCTTCCCGAGTATGCCTCAAATGCGGCGTTAGTGGGCGCGAAAATCGTCAGTTCCCTGGACATCAACGCCGACTTTGCTTCTTTGTTGCCTTGCACCAGTGCGAAGAATTGCGACAGATCCTTCTCCCGCGACAATTTTTGCATCATTGTTGGCCATGTATAGGCCCCCGTCAGACTAAAAAAAATACATTAAGGTTTAAACTTGCAGATAAAATGTTTGATTTTGAAATTGCAATTAACACATTGGCTGCCAACAAGTTTTTTTGTAAAATGTCAACAAAAGTTTTCTATGTTTTAAGTTTTATTTTATAAAATGAGTAAGAATATGCTTATTTAATTCATTTTCGTGACTGGCAGCGCTAAATAGTGAGTTTAAAGTAGGTACCCACCGTCAGTCATCGGTGACTGACGTGACTTCAGTGTCAGTCGCAGGTGACTGACAAGCGGTCAACGTGTTAAAAATGCGATAGTTGCCGATCTGGTGATCTTATAAAAATAAACAAATGTAGGTAATTTAAATTGTGGAAGTAGAACTTTTTGAATAAAGTTCTGCCTTTGTGATGACTTTATGAATTGATGCAATTAGAAAATGCAAAGAAAAATTGAATCCAATTAAAAAAATACGAGCGTTAATGAGTTGTAGCGAATGTAGCTAAATCGAAACGTATGTATCGCGTGTACGGAGATTATTTTAATGGCGTTTAAACTGGTATGATTTGTTGGATTTGTGCCAACGTTGAGGAATATTCTTTAACACATTGACTGCCACGGAGTTTACGGCATATTTGACCCATGGGCCGTCGGTTGCAACAGAAAAATAAAAAAAATGCTTGTTGGATACGTCGCCAGAAAGTGAGTCAGTATCCATAGCTACTTATTTTTTTACCGTAAATTACAAATTCATCAATACCAAACAAACATGGCTAAATTATACATAATTAGACAATTATTTTATGCAACTTTTAATAGGAATGAAATGATGGAACTGTGTTTTTTCCTAAAGAATTTCTTTAAAGTTCTGATTAAAATATGAAACACATGAAGCAATTGTCAATAAACACGCCTAGTGCGGGGGTGCACCGTCTTGCTGAAACCATATTGTATTATATGATTATATGGAAGGTCGAGATCATTTTTGTTTGGAAAAAGCGCTGGAACAAGGTCATTTTGCAAAAACTATAAATATCAAGTTTTCACCTTCAATTGTCATTCACTCCAAAAATTTCTTATGTAAGATGGCAATATTTTTATATTGCCAGTTCGACAATAAAAAGATCTCTCAAAATCAAGAACAAAAATAGGAGGTTGCCATTTAAAAACAAAATGGCGGACGTCATAACTCAAAAACAAATGACGACTGAAAATCGATTTTCATGCAAAAATGTGTATTTTTTAAAAGAAAATCGACCTGTTCGAGGATTTTTTTCCAAAAATATTTTATTTCGGTTTTACTGAATATATTCCACATTTTAGGCGCGCACTGTATACCAGAAACACCATTTTCACTCTGATTTTTGATTAATGATCGAACTTACGTGCCAACTTTGATCATTATAACAATACATTATAGCAGAACTCATGATTTACAAGAAAGTTTTTTTTTTTTTGGCTCATATGAGCATGGCATAAGTAGCTTTTCTACAGCAGGAAAAAAAAGTATTAAATTCAACAAAAAGTCGTCAATTTCAATATTAACCAGAAACACCATTTTGATTCTGATGTTTAAAAACGCACAGCTTACTAGTGATTCGGTCGATGCTAATTAGTGATGGGCATAATCGAATGATTTCAATAATCGAATGTTTACTATTCGAATTAATCTGAAAATCGATTATTCATTCGAATGACAATTCGAGTGATCATTCGAATTGTTGAATTTACAAAAACAGAATTGATTTTCAATTAGCTATACTTCGGCCATTGAGGATGATTTTTTATGGAATGTTTTCTGCGCGTTTTATATTTTTTCTGCCATGTTTTTATTCAAGTGCTCAAAAACATGAAACGAAAATCTTCAAAAATCCATATCTCTATTGAAAATTGTTGAATTTACAAAAACCAAATTGATTTTGAATTAGCTATACTTCGAACCTTGCGGATGATTTTTTATGGAATTTTGTCTGCACGTTTTATATTTTTTTGCGATGTTTTCATTCAAGTGCTCAAAAAGATAAAACTAAAATCTTCAAAAATCCATATCTCCATTAAAAATTGTTTAATTTACAAAAACCGAATTGATTTTGAATTAGCTATACTTCGGCCATTGAGGATGATTTTTTATGGAATTTTGTTTGCGCGTTTTATATTTTTTCTGCGATGTTTTCATTCAAGTGCTCAAAAAATAAAACTAAAATCTTCAAAAATCCATATCTCCATTAAAAATTGTTTAATTTACAAAAACCGAATTCATTTTGAATTAGCTATACTTCGGCAATTGAGGATGATTTTTTATGGAATTTTGTTTGCGCGTTTTATATTTTTTCTGCGATGTTTTCATTCAAGTGCTCAAAAAATAAAACTAAAATCTTCAGAAATCCATATCTCCTTTAAAAATTGTTGAATTTACAAAAACCGAATTGATTTTGAACTAGCTATACTTCGGCCATTGAGGATGATTTTTTATGGAATTTTTTCTGCGCGTTTTATATTTTTTCTGCTATGTTTTTATTCAAGTGCACAAAAAAATGAAACGAAAATCTTCAAAAATCCGAATCTCTATTGAACATTGTTGAATTTACAAAAACCGAATTGATTTTGAACTAGCTATACTTCGGCCATTGAGGATGATTTTTTATGGAATTTTTTCTGCGCGTTTTATATTTTTTCTGCTATGTTTTTATTCAAGTGCTCAAAAAAATGAAACGAAAATCTTCAAAAATCCGTATCTCTATTGAAAATTGTTGAATTTACAAAAACCAAATTGATTTTGAATTAGCTATACTTCGACCATTGCGGATGATTTTTTATGGAATTTTGTCTGCGCGTTTTATATTTTTTCTGCGATTTTTTCAGTCAAGTCCTCAAAAATATAAAACTAAAATTTTCAAACATACATATCTCCATCAAAAATTGTTGAATTTACAAAAACCAATTTGTTTTTGAATTAGCGATACTTGGACCATTGCGGATGATTTCTTATGGAATTTTGCCTGCGCGTTTTATATTTTTTGCGATGTTTTCATTCAAGTACTCAAAAAAATAAAACTAAAATTTTAAAAAATCCATATCTCCATTAAAAATTGTTGAATTTACAAAATCCAAACTAATTTTAAATAAACGATACTTCGACCATTGAGGACATTATTTTCAGGAATTTTTTCTACGCGTTTTATATTTTTTGCGACGTTTTCATTCAAGAGCTCAAAAAATTAAAACGAAAATCTCCAAAAATCCACATCTCTATTGAAAATTGTTGAATTTACAAAAAACAAATTTATTTTAAATTAGCTATACTTTGACCATTGAGGATAATTTTTTATGGAATTTTTTCTGCGCGTTTTATATTTTTTCTGATATGTTTTTATTCAAGTGCTCAAAAAAATGAAACGAAAATCTTCAAAAATCCATATCTCTATTGAAAATTGTTAAATTTACAAAAACCAAATTGATTTTGAATTAGCTATACTTCGACCATTGCGGATGATTTTTTATGGAATTTTTATATTTTTTTGCGATGTTTTCATTCAAGTGCTCAAAAAAAATTAAACAAAAATCTTTAAAAATCCATATCTCTATTGAAAATTGTTGAATTTACAAAAACCAAATTGATTTTAAATTAGCTATACTTCGGCCATTGATGATGATCTCTTATGGAATTTTGTCTGCGCGTTTTATATTTTTTCTGCGATTTTTTCATTCAAGTGCTCAAAAACATAAAACGAAAATCTTCAAAAATCCACATCTCTATTGAAAATTGTTAAATTTACAAAAAACAAATTTATTTTGAATTAGCTATACTTCGGCCATTAAGGGTGATTTTTTATGGAATTTTGTCTGCGCGTTTTATATTTTTTCTGCGATTTTTTCAGTCAAGTCCTCAAAAAAATAAAACTAAAATTTTCAAAAATCCATACCTCGATTAAAAATGGTTGAATTTACAAAAACCAAATTAATTTTGAATAAGCGATATCAAATGATATGAAAATCGATTATTTATTCGAATGATCATTCGAATGATATGAAAATCGATTATTCATTCAAATGATCATTCAAATAAAAGTTCGACTAAAATTGGTATAATGACATTCGAATGGTCATTCAGATGATCCCAATAGCCAGTTTTCGAATTGTTCATTCGAGTATCGATCACTCGAATAAATCATTCGAATGTTCATTTGAATGTCAATCGAATGATCATTTGAATGCCAATCGAATGATCATTCTAGTATAGATGATTCGAATGGTCATTCAAATGATCAGTCGAATGATCATTCAATTGATCAGTCGAATGATCATTCGAATGCTCATTT
The DNA here is from genome assembly GCA_910593695.2 of Ocypus olens. Classification (NCBI taxonomy): domain Eukaryota; kingdom Metazoa; phylum Arthropoda; class Insecta; order Coleoptera; family Staphylinidae; genus Ocypus; species Ocypus olens. The sequence goes on from OU343061.1 coordinate 40,239,916, forward strand.
GAACGATCATTCGAGTACTGATCATTCGAATGATTATTCGAATTATCACTCGAATACCGATCATTCGAATGATCATTCGTATTAAAAAATAAGTTCTGGAGATAATCGATTATTTTGATAACCGAATGAATCGATTATCGTCATTCGAATGATCCCATCACTAATGCTAATGATTAAAATTACAGTTTGAATAGAATTTTATGATTTTTAAGAAAATTTAGTTCACATTCAAGAACAATTGCACTCACCTGTTGATGCCGGCCAGGAAGATAACGAAACCGGGAACGACGTACATTTTCCAATCCGCTTCGGACGCGTTTCGTTCTGGTTCTAATCGAGAAGCGCGCACAACACACAAATCGGGAATTGGCGCGGGTCAATTCGGGGCAAGGTTTTTCGACAATTTCATCGCTCGCCTATTCGCCTCAACAATTAAACAATCAACGCCGCGATCGCATCGACCGGTTTCGCCGATTAGTGTCGTCGCGGAAGCGGACCGGCGTCGTCGTCATGGGGAAGCGCACGCTGAGAAGGCGACAGATGAGGGAAGCGGTGAGTAGCAGCAGGCCACGCCCACCGTATGCGCTTATTTCATACGAGCAACGCCCACTGTATTATTATTCAGTTATTGAGTGCACGAAATTGCCGGTTGTTATAGTCGCGATTGCATTCGACCAACTCAAAATGCGTAGATGGTACGGTATCTTTAAAAATTGGTCAACCCAAAGTTTTGATTATAACAAAATTTTTTTTTTAATTCTCTTATACGATATCAGTTTTTATTTTCTTAATTCAGTTTATTGGTGCTAATAGACTTTACAATCTTTACACAAGTCAGAAATTTAAAACAAAAATTAAAAAATTAATTTAAAAAAAAGTTTATTTAAAATGTGGTAACATTTTGTAATATTCTGTAGTAATAAAATAAAACTTTACATTTTTGCATCTGTCTGCATTTGTAATTAATTAAAATCAAAGAAAATTAACACGGTAATGACAGATGACCAAGCAGTCAACGCTAATTATCAAAATTTATAAATTGTGAAAAAAAAAAGAAAATTAAGTAGCACTAGCAAAGTCAATTTATATAATTTAGAAAATTGCAAAAAATACCAGAATGGTGATTTTGTGTTTCTCAGTGCATTCAGAATTTATTGCTATTTGATTTAAGTCAGAAATAAATAGTCTAGCTTGTAAATTATTTATTACTATTTGATTTAAATCAGCAATAAATGGTCTAAGTTGTAAATTATTTATTGCTATTTGATTTAAGTCAGCAATAAATGGTTCAAGTTGTAAATATTTATTGCTAAATATCAAATGATAAGACAATAATAAATAGTCTATGTTGTAAATTATTTATTACTATTTGATTTAAATCAGCAATAAATGGTCTAAGTTGTAAATTATTTATTGCTATTGGATTTAAGTCAGCAATAAATACTCCAAGTTGTAAATTATTTATTACTATTTCATAATCAGCAATAAATAGTCAAAGTTGTATATCATGCCTTACCATAAGAGAAAATACTTTAAATGAAAGATTTTAACCACTATATATTTTTTTTAAACACTTATCGGAATAATTAAACCACGCCCACTGTATCATCCGCGCACGCCCACTACACTCAACCGGCCACGCCCACTGTACGTTTCTCTGCACGTCCGGGTCAAGCGCGCGCTTCCGTCGTCTTGTCTCGACTGAAATTGTTTTTTGGCCGCCTGACGCGAAGCCACCTCGCCTCGCGGCTATTTTTGAGCGGAAAGCGCGGATAGACCGCGCGGCAGCGCCTCGTCCCACGCACGTGCGCCCCCTTGCCGCCGCTTTTCCACACATCTCCCGGAGGTGTCGGGGGGAACCATTAAGCAATTAGTCCTCGGCGACATGAAGTGGGTGAAGGTTAAAGCATTGTCGCCTCTGGCGCAAGGGGGGCAAGGGGGGGACGTCGTCGTGGCGCGACGTGAAAATATTTCTGAATTAGTTAGCGCGGCCGCCCCCCCGTTTCCTCCTTTTATAATTGGCGCGTGCACACGCTTGAGATGATTACGTAAAATTACCTCATCAACTATGATTGTACGTCTGCGATTTCTGCGTAACTGTAAAGAGTCTTAAAGCAAAATTTGTCTTCATTTTCGTATGGGTAGTCGACGGAATAAGAGAAATAAGAGTAAAGTCGATTTTTGATAATGTTCCTTCAAAATATTTATATTTGTTCATTAAAAGATTTGTTTTAAAACGTAAACATTGTCCTTACTACAAAATTTTACTCAATAATCATTTATAACCCAAAATATGTTATATGGTCTGGCCGTGCTATGAAGGCATCTGAGGCGGTTAACGAAGGGTCGGAAGGGCCGCCCTCATCACAAGTGATAGGATATTTTGTTACTTTACACTTTACCTGCCAGCTATTGGTGCTGTATCAGCTTCTGACGCAATCAGTGGTTCTTAAAAGGTTACAGATAACTTTGGAAATAACCTCTTATGTTCGCTTATTGAGAACCCCAGGCATTCGAGACGCACAAAACACCGGTCCAACACGCAAATGAGGGCGGTCCAAGTTAATCACCTCAGATGCCTTCATAGCGCGGCCAGACTTTACACTTAGTGTTAGCGTTACAGTGTAGATGGCGTCTGTGCAGCTGTCATAGAAATCGACGTACGTTTTCTAATGCTTCAACACGCAAATGAGGGCGGTCCAAGTTAATCACCTCAGATGCCTTCATAGCGCGGCCAGACTTTACACTTAGTGTTTGCGTTACAATGTAGTGGCGCTCGTGCAACTGTAATAGAAATCGACATACATTTTCTAATGCTTCATTGATTTGCACAGTAGAAGTACGTGTTTCTCTTCAACAAATATAATATGCAAAGAGCTGTAATTGTTATTTTTCGCATCTTATTATATAATATAAATGTTGTTAAATCGTTTTTGATTGAGAAAGTTGTCCATTATTCGACCGAATCATTTTCTCCAGAGGTGACGTCCAATCAAATGATAGCAGTTTCATTGCCCAACAGGTTTCAGCCAATGACGTGACGACGATTTTACTTTCTCAACAGTTTAGTTGTTACCATGGTTACGATTTGTTTTTTGTCAGCGAACTTCCGAAATTTCCAAACAGAAAAATTATTCTTTATAATTTAATGTAAACAGCAAAATCTTTAGGTAATTATTTAATATGATGCGAAAATAGTATATTATTAAACGAAATGAGTCATTCCCAGCTCTCGTTGGCATGACCATAGTGCGGTAAGGTTGCGTTGTCTTGACGAAGCTCTACTTCCACACTAGACATACATAGCGCTGTGTGTTCTTTTCAAAATGTTTTCTGGTTTCCAAATTTGGTAATATCATTGGTATTTATAAATTTTTCAATTCACATTTACGTTTTATTAAATTTGTTTTATTTGGAAGCACATAGATGGCAGTGTGTTGTTTAAACGTTTTCTGCTTTGATCACTTTGATAAGAATATACTCAGTTTCAATTTGTTTCAAATGGAATTTCAAAAATCCTTCTAGTTCTAGTTCATGGAAAACAAGAACTTAAACCAATGTTATACAATAGTTGTACTACGATGCAGGGGCGGCTCGTTATATAAAGCCAAGGAGCCGTGGCACTACCTGTAGTAGTTTCAAGCTCGCAAGAATTTTTAATTACTTCTTAAAACAAATTTTCGCCCGTTACTTTGGTCTAGGAAGATAAATCGTTCTTTCTTTCTTTTGTTGTCTAAAATTGTATTTCTTAACTGACAATAACGATGTGCTGCAATTGTCAATGATAGTTTGTTGCAGTTGTCAAGAATGGCATGTTTCAGCTGTTAAAAATGGTAGTTTTCAGCTGTTAAGAAATGTATTATTTAACTGTCGAAAATGATATTTTTCAGTTGTTAAAAATGTTATTTTTCAGCTGAAAAAAAGGTATTTCTCACCTATTAAAATTGTATTTTTCAGCTATCAAGAAAAGTATTTTTCAATATTTTTTATTTGTCAAAAATTACGTTTTTCAGCAATCAAAAATTGTATTTTTTGTTGTCTAAAATTGTATTTTTTTTGCTGACAATAATGGTTTGTTACAGTTGTCAATAATGTTTTGTTGCAATTGTCAAGAATCGTATTTCTCAGCTGTTCAAAATGGCATTTTTCAGCTGTTTAAAGTGTATTGTTCAAATATCAAAAATGATATTTTTCAGTTGTCAAAAATGTTTTTTTTATGTCAAAAAAGGTATTCCTCACCTATTAAAATGGTATTTTTCAGCTATCAAGAAAAGTATTTTTCAATATTTTTTATTTGTCAAAAATGACGTTTTTCAGCAATCAAAAATTGTATTTTTTGTTGTCTAAAATTGTATTTTTTTTTTGCTGACAATAATGGTTTGTTACAGTTGTCAATAATGTTTTGTTGCAATTGTCAAGAATCGTATTTCTCAGCTGTTCAAAATGGCATTTTCAGCTGTTTAAAGTGTATTGTTCAAATGTCAAAAATTATATTTTTCAATTGTCGAAAATGTTTTTTTTTTTTGATGTCAAAAAGGTATTTCTCATCTATTAAAATGTTATTTTTCAGCTATCAAAAACAGCATTTTGCAACATTTTTTTAAAATGTCAAAAATGGTTTTTTTATGCTGTCAAAAATTGACTTTTTGTAGTCAAAATTTGTATTTTTTAGCAGGTAATCATGGTATGTTACAGTTGTCATTAATAGTTTGTTGCAGTTGTCAACAATGGTATTTTTCAGCTATTGAAAATGGTAATTTTCAGCTATTAAGAAGTGTATTATTCAATTGTCAAAAATAATATTTTCAGTTGTCAAAAATGTTTTTTTTTAATGTCAAAAAAGGCATTTCTCACCTATTAAAATATTATGTTTCAGCTATCAAAAATAGCATTTTGCGACATTTTTTTTAATTGTCAAAAATGGCATTTTTCAGCTGTCAAAAATTGATGTTTTGTAGTCAAAAATTGTATTTTTTAGTAGGCAATCATAGTATGTTACAGTTGCCAACAATGGTATTTTTCAGCTATTGAAAATGGTAGTTTTCAGCTATTAAGAAGTGTATTATTCAATTGTCAAAAATAATATTTTTCAGTTGTCAAAAATGTTTTTTTTTAATGTCAAAAAAGGTATTTCTCACCTATTAAAATATTATTTTTCATATATCAAAAACAGCATTTTGCGACATTTTTTTTAATTGTTAAAAATGGCATTTTTCAGCTGTCAAAAATTGATTTTTTGTAGTCAAAAATTGTATTTTTTAGTAGGCAATAGTGGTATGTTACAGTTGTCAATAATGGTTTGTTGCAGTTGTCAATAATGGTATTTTTCAGCTGTTGAAAATGATAGTTTTCAGTTGTTAAGAAGTGTATTATTAAACTGTCAAAAAAGATATTTTTCAGCTGTCAAAAAATGATATTTTTCAGCCGTCAAAAATGATATTTTTCAGCTGTCAAAAATGATATTTTTCAGCTGTCAAAAATGCTATTTTTCAGCTGTCAAAAATGATATTTTTCAGCTGTCAAAAATGATATTTTCAGCTGTCAAAAATGATATTTTTCAGCAGTCAAAAATGATATTTTCAGCTGTCAAAAATGATTTCGACAAATTTTTCGACATTTTTTAAATTGTCCAAAATACCATTTTTCAGCTTTTAAAAATTGTACTTTTTGTTGTCAAAAATTGTATTTTTTAGCTGACAATAATGGTATGATACAGTTGTCAATAATAGTGTGTTGCTGTTATCGAGAATGGTATTTTTCAGCTGTTAAAAAGTGTATTATTCAGCTATCAAAAATGTAATTTTTCAGCTGTCAGAAATAACATTTTTCCGCTGCCAAAAATGGTATTTCCCGCCTATATAAATGATATTTTTTACTATCAAAAGCAGCGTTTCTTTGACATTTTTTAACTGTCAAAAATAGCATGTTTCAGCTGTCAAAACCTGCATATTTTGTGGTCAAAAATTGATTTTTTTTTTGTTGTCAAAAATTGTTTTTTTTGTCAAAAATTGATTTTTTTTGTTGTCAGAAATTATTATTTTTTGTTGTTGTCAAAAACGGTATGTTTTAGCTGTCGGGAATGGTAGTTTTCGGCTGTCAAGAATGGTAATCCCCAGCTGTTGAAAACAGTATTTTTCAGCTGTCCCGAGTTGTATCTTAGAGTTGTAGAAAATGGTATTCTTCAGCTACCAAATATGCTATGTTTCAGCTGCCAAAAACAGTATTTTTCAGTTAATAAAAAAAGTTTTTTTCGACATTTTTGAATTGTCAAAAATTGTATTTTGCAGCTGTCAAAAGTAGTATATTTCGCTATCAAAAGTAGTATTTTTTTACTGTCAAAAATCGTATTTTTTTGTCAAAAATAGTATTTTTCCTGTGTTAACAACGGTATGTTTCAGCTCTCAAGGTCATTTTGCAAAAACTCTAAATATCAAGTTCTTACCTTCAATTGTCATTTACTCGAAAAATTTCTGATGTAAGATGGCAATATTTTTATAATGTCAGTTCGACAATGAAAAGATCTTTCAAAATCAAGAACAAAAATAATAGGTTGCCATTTAAAAACAAAATGGCGGACGTCATAACTCAAAAACAAATGATGGTTGAAAATCGGCTTTCATGCAAAAATGTGTATTTTTATAAAAGAAAATTGAACTTTTTGAGGATTTTTTCCAAAAATATTTGATTTCGGTTTTACTGAATATATTCCATACTTTAGGCGCGCACTATATATTTATATGCTTCATTGTTTGTTAATTACTAGCCGTATTAACTGTTTTTTTAACATTTAACTTATTTGTATTAGGGCTGGAATTTTCGAAGGTTCGAAGCTTCGAAGATTCATAGAAAATTTTCGAAGATTAAAAAATCCATAGAATGAGAGATCTTGAATTTAAAGTTTTTAAAAATAAAATACAAACATATCTATTAGATAATAGTAATTTACGATACAAGTAACGTTATGAAAGTTTTTACGTTACGAGAGAAAAGTGTTTGTTTTAAATTCTCGAGTTTAAAGTGTTTGGGGTTTTGGGATTGAAAAATTCGAAAACTGCGAAACCTTACAATTTCGATTCTTCGAAAAATTCGAAAACTTCTAAACTTCATAATTTCGATTCTTCGAAAAATTCGAAAACTTCGAAACTTCATAATTTCGATTCTTCAAAAAATTCGAAAACTTCGATTCTTCGATAAATTCGAAAACTTCGATTCTTCGAAAAATTTGAAAACTTCGATTCTTCGAATAATTCGAAAACTTCGATTCTTCGAAAAATTCAAAAACTTTGATTCTTTGAAAAATTTCGAAAATTTCGAAACTTCGATACTTTTTTTCCAACTTCGAATCTTAAAAAAAATCAAAATCTTCGACATTCAAAGTTCTCTTCGATTCTTTGAAGCTTCGAATTATTAGGGCACCTAATTTGTATATTCCAGTATTGATCTTCCGTTGGACAATAAAAGGATATTATTATTATTATTAAACGAAACTGGTTTTCACACAAAAATATATTTTTCAAAAATGATCGGCATCGTCTCGGGGGACGATGAAATTTCGAATTCGTAAATTTTCGTGAAACCACACTTTCTCGTACGTACGCAATATGTAAAAAAAATATCTCCAAGTTTGTTCATATTCGATTTCCACCACTACGGCCTTAACATTTACCGTTAGAACGTCCTAATTCAAGAGCAGGTTCATAAATAATTGTAATAAAACGTAAAAATTCACATTTTCTAGTTCCGGTCCTGGCTTAGGCCTCTAAAGTCGCGATGATGAGATTTGGAAATTTCTTGCGAATGCTTTTTTCAATGCCAATTATTTCAACAGCATAACTATTTGTTAATAATTGAAAAATATTTTTATGAAATTTGAAAAAATTGTTTGGTGTCAGTTGCGCCCAAAACACTTGCATTATGTTTCGGCTCTACCCAAAACACCAACACTATCGAAATTTACGCCTTAACCCAAAAAAAAAAAACATTTGACCAATTTTGATCATTCAAACGCCAACTTAAAAAACAGATTCACTGGTACTGAGAATTTTTGTAAATTTTGTAAATTTTTGACCATTATTCTATAATTTTAGACATGTATCTTCTAAAGTTGTTTGATTTAGTACCGAATTTAAAGAAAATGAAGTAACTTAAAGTTTTTGAGATAAGCATAACGCCGATGGTTGACGCATTTGGCTGCAGCGCCAGACCAACTATTGTGAGAGTCAAGTTACGTTAGCGTTCTGAAGTTCTGAAGTCTGATGTTTGATGGGGACCATATGATCGATCACCAGTTAAGAAGAGCCTAATGAAAACAATTGCTTTGGATGGCCAGGAAGGATCTACGCCCTGTCCCTCTATTGTTTTTGGACTACAGTTACTTTATAGATTTTACTAATGATTTAAAAAAAAACCGCCTTTTAATTAATATTAATTCCTCACATTATTGCCATTAAATTCTTTTCATTTCCACTGAACCTTAGTAATCAGGTGAACGTGCAAGGTCGACGGTGTTTTAACACTAGAATACGTCGCCGCATCCAAAATAACCTTTGCATCCGAATCGCCGCCGTCGTCGTCGGCGTCTTGGCATCGAAACAAAATCAACAAGGCCTCCCGCCCCACCCCGGTTGGCCCCAAAGCAATTTTTCTTTTCATCTGCGCGATTTGGTTTCGCGCGCGGACGCCAATTAATTCGGCGACCGCGCGAGCGGCCGGCGGGCGGCGGCTCGTGCGGCCGCTCTCCGAATTGATTTATTCCGCGCTCGTAAAGTACGTCCAGGACGGTCATGGATCGCTTGGCGTGCCCACTCTTTCATCTCGGTCGAGGAGCTGGGGCAATTATCCCCATCATTACGAAACAAAGGAACGGAAGCGTGCCCATTATCATAACTCATCATTTGCAGCTGTTAAACGGTTCAGAAAATTACGATCCAGAATTCCAGCAGAATGCACGGAATTTCCGCGAGGGATAATTTGAGGTCGTTCCGTAGTTGAATAAACGAGGCGGTGGATTTGATGATCGCTCGTGTTTGTACGTAAACGAAAGGTGCGTCTTCTCTCAATACGATACTTGGAGCAATGAGAAATTTCCACTTTGCTATAAACTTGAAATTCTCCCAATTTTTCATATTTCGTTCTGTTGGCTTGAAATTCTCCCAATATTTAGTTGTGAAGTATTTATAGTTATCAAATAAACGCAATTTTAAGTGCAACATTAGCAGAGACGGTTCGCGGGGTTTTTGCTGGTACGGCCGAGGAACAAGAGGTGGTAATACAGATAGGTAGGGTCAGTTGCAGAGACGGCTGACTGCGTGACCGCACCTATCTGTATTACCACCTCTTGTTCCTCGGCCGTACCAGAAAAAAACCCCGCGAACCGTCACTGAACATTAGCAATTTTGGAAAATTTCTAATCGATGGAAATAGTTTTTACATTTTCTTATCGAATCGCCGAAATTATCACAGTTTTTCACTTTCATTCCGTCCGCTTGAAATTCTCCCAATATTTAGGGGTGAAGTATTTACAATTATCACATAAACACAATTCTAAATGCATCATTAGTAATTTTGGAAAATTTCTAACCGATGGCAATTGTTTCAACATTTTTAATCGAGTCGCCGAAATTATTACAATTTTTCACTTTTCGCTCTAATCATTTGAAATTCATCCAATATTTAGGGATGAAGTATTTAAAGTGTTTACAGAATCATAATTTAAGAGGCATTATCAGTAATTTTAGAAAATTTCAAGTCGATAGCAATTGTTTTAATGGTTTTTTATCAAAAAATTATTACAATTTTCCACTTCACCCAAAATTTGGGGATTGCCGATAAAAACTACGAAAATTAGGTAATAATAATAACAATAATAATAATATATTTACGGGATTCACCCTGTACATTAAAGTTAATTTAAATTTTAAATTGTAATTTTCATTTTTGTATTTTTATATTATATATTTATATTTTATTTTATATTTTGTTTTATATTTTATATTCTAATTAATACGTTAATGTACAGGGTGAATCCCGTAAATATATAATTATCATTATTATTATTATTAAAATTAGGTTCACCGAAAACTCATCGGAGAAAATTCATCGCAGAAAATTCAATGAGGAATATTCATCGTAGGAAAATTAATAACACCAAAAATTCGTCGTAGGAAAATTAATAACACGGAAAATTCATTGTAAAATAATTTATCTCGGGAAAATACATTGTGCGAAAATTCATCGCAAAAGTAATTATCGTGGAGATCTTCTAAAAAAAACAATTTCCGATAAACTAAATTAAAACTGTTTTGTTCGTAGCTAGAATCTTCGTTCGGTTGAAATTTCCTATAATTAGACATGGTTGTGTAAATATCGCTAATTTTTTCAATATAACGAATTGTTTATTTTATATTTTATTGTGACATTTGGTCCGTTTTCAAAATAAAATTTCAATTATTCAGAAATAACATTTGCGATTCAAATTCTCTGCAGTGAATTTTCTTGGCGATGTATTTTCTCGCGATGAATATTTAAGTGTTAAATTTGGTTACGATCTGACCTTTCTTGCGTTGAAAATTTTTTCCCAGCGATTAATTTTCTTACGATCAACTGTTTGCGATGAAATTTGTTGCCGTGAATTTTCCCCGCGATTAATTTTCTTTCGATCAATTTTCTGCGTTGAATATTCTGCGATTAATTTTCTGCGTTAAATTTAATGCGTTGAATTTTCAGCGTTAAATTTTCTGCGATGAATTTTCTTACGTTCAACTTTCTACAATGAATTTTCTGCGATGAAATGTCTTGCGGTGAATTTTTTCTCGAGATTAATTTTCTTACGATCAACTTTCTGCGATGAATTTTCTGCGTTGAATTTTCTGCGTTAAATTTTCTGCGATGAATTTTCTGCGTTGAATTTTCTTACGTTCAACTTTCTGCAATGAATTTTCTGCGATGAAATGTCTTGCGGTGAATTTTTTCCGAGATTAATTTTCTTACGATCAACTTTCTGCGATGAAATTTCTTGCAGTAAATTTTTTCCGCGATTCATTTTCTTACGATCAACTTTCTACGATGAATTATCTGCTCTGAATTTTGTTTCGATGAATTTTTCCGCGATTAATTTTCTTACGATCAACTTTCTGGCGATGAATTTTTTCTTGCGGTGATTTTTTTTTCGCGATTAGTTTTCTTACAATCAACTTTCTGCAATGAATTTTTTGCGGTGATTTTTTCCCTGATTAATTTTCTTACGATCAACTTTCTGCTATAAATTTTCTGCGTTGAATTTTCTGCGATGAAATTTCTAGCGGTGAATTTTTTTCCGCGACTAATTTTTTCACGATCAACTTTCTGCGATTAATTTTTTTGCGGTGAATTTTTTTGCCTCGATTAATTTTTTTTGCGATCAACTTTCTGTGATGAATTTTCTTGCGGTGATTTTTTTTTCGCTAATAATACTTTTACGATTAACTTTCTGCGATGAATTTTCTTACGATCAACTTTTTGCGATTCATATTCTTACGACCAACTTTCTGCAATGAAATTTCTGGCGGTAAATTTTTTTTGCGGTGATTTTTTTCAGCGATTAGTTTTCTTACGATCAACTTTCTGCGATTAATTTTCTGCGACGAAATTTCTTGCGGTGAATTTTTTCCACGATTATTTTTTTCAGTATCAACTTTCTACGATAAATTTTCTGCGATGAATTTTCTCACGATCAACTTTATTATTATTATTGTTTATTATTAAATACATAATAGTTGATAAAGTAACATTACAAGTTAACCACCTAAAAATTAAAACAATGTACATGGAATTAATTTGGTAAATAAAGAGATAATAACAATGAATGGATTAATTTATACGAATGCTTAATTGAAATTTAAAGTGGGAATAAGAAGAATTAAATAACTGAAACCAATTAAATTGATTAAAATAATTTGCTGATCTTAATATACGTTCAATGCTATGGTGATACGCAAAATTTGAAGTATGAGTCGTGATTCGAAAAATAGGTAAATTTCTAGTGCGGCGATTATTAACATTTATATGAAAATTTTAACTTTCTACGATGAAATTTTAGGCTGTGATTTTTTTTCCGCGATTAATTTTTTGTTGCCGTGATTTTTTTTCAGCGATTAGCTTTCTTTCGATCAACTTACTGCGATGAATTTTCTGCCATCAAACTTCTTGCGGTGAATTTTTCCGCGATTAATTTTTTCACTATCAACTTTCTGCGATAAATTTTCTTGCGGTGAATTTTTTTGCCTCGATTAATTGTTTTACGATCAACTTTCTGTGACGAATTTTCTTGCGGTGATTTTTTTTCGCGAATAATATTTTTACGATCGACTTTCTGCGATGAATTTTCTTACGATCAACTTTCTGCGATGAATTTTCTCACGATCAACTATCTACGATGAAATTTCTGGCGGTGATTTTTTTCCTCGATTAATTTTTTCTTGTGGTGATTTTTTTCCGCGATTCATTTTCTTACGATCAACTTTCTGTATTGAAATTTCTGGCGATGAATTTTTTCCGCGATTAATTTTTTCTTGCGGTGACTTTTCCGCGATTAGTTTTCTTACGATCAACTTTCAGCGATAATTTTTTTTGCGGTGATTTTTTCCCCACTTAATTTGTCCGCGATTAATTTTCTTACGATCAACTTTCTGCGATGAATTTTCTGCGATGAAATTTCTTGCTGTGAATTTTTTCCGCGTTTAATTTTTTTACGATCAATTTTCTGCTATGAAATTTCTTGCAGTGAATTTTTTCCGCGATTAATTTTCTTACGATCAACTTTCCACGATGAAATTTCTGGCGGTGAATTTTTTCAAGGATTAATTTTTTCTTGGGGTGATTTTATTCTGCGATTAGTTTTCTTACGATCAATTTTCTGCGATGAAATTTCTAGCGATGAATTTTTTTCCGCGAATAATTTTTTCACGATTAATTTTCTTGCGGTGAATTTTTTTGCCTCGATTAATTTTTTTACGATTACCTTTCTGTACTGAATTTTCTATCGGTTATTTTTTTCCGCGAATAATATTTTTACGATCAACTACGCTGAAATTTCTGGCTGTGAATTTTTTCCACGATTGATTTTCTTACGATAAACTTTCTGCGATGAAATTTCTGGCGATGAATTTTTTCCGCTATCAATTTTTTCTTGCGGTAATTTTTTTCCGCGATTAGTTTTTTCTTCGATCAACTTTCACCGATGAATTTTTTTGCGGTGATTTTTGCCCCGATTAATTTTTCCGCGATTAATGTCTTACGATCAACTTTCTGCAATGAATTTTCTGCGATGAATTTTCTTGCTGTGAATTTTTTCTGCTTTTAAATTTTTTCGATGAATTTTCTGCGATAAAATTTCTTGCAGTGATTTTTTTCCGCGATTAATTTTCTTACGGTCAACTCTGCGATGAATTTTCTGCGATGAGATTTCTAGCGGTGAATTTTTTCCGCTATTAATTTTTTCAAGATCAACTTTTTTCGATTAATTTTCTTGCGGTGAATTTTTTGCCTCGATTAATTTTTTTTACGATCAACTTTCTGTGATGAATTTTCTTGCGGTGATTTTTTTCCACGAATAATATTTTTACGATCAACTTTCTGCGATGAATTTTCCTACGATCAACTTTCTGCGATTAATTTTCTTGCGGTAAATTTTTTCCGCGATTAAGTTTTTCACGATCAACTTTCTGCAATGAATTTTCTTACGATCAACTTTCTGCGATTAATTTTCTTGCGGTAAATTTTTTCCGCGATTAAGTTTTTTACGATCAACTTTCTGCAATGATTTTTCTTACGGTCAACTTTTTGCGATGAAATTTTTTGCGGTTAATTTTTTTCGCGATTATTTTCTTACGATCAACTTTCTAGGATAAATTTTCTTACGATCAACTTTTGCGATGAATTTTCTCACGGTCAACTTTCTGCAATTAATTTTCCTCGTTGAATTTCTGGAATTAATTTTCTGCAATGCATTTTTTGCGTTGAATTTTCTGTAATTCATTTTCCAGGATGAATTTGCCGGACCCTCGATAGTTATAATGTATATCCCGAAATCTGACAATGCGAGAATAATAATTCAGCGTTCCTCTTGTTATCAGCTTATTTAGAAAAAGAAGGCATTGGCGTGCGATTGGGGTCAATAGCCTTCTTGAGCTCAAATTTTTAAATCTGTCGTGAACTTCAGAAAAATATCAGTGGTGGCATTTAAAACTTAATGTAAATTTAATTTTTAATGGAAAATCGCAGTTTTTGTATGATTAACTTATGGACGAAGCTCTAAATGTGGACTGTATCTTTTTCAATTTCTGTTTTTTTTTTCATTAGAATATTGTTTGGTCATCACAAATTATTTTGAAATGAAATCACTTGATTTTAAAATGGGGAAAATAGTGGGTCGCAACATTTGTGTTACTCAACTTTTTATTAAATTCTTTTGAATACATATGTTTAACTCCTGGATCCGCCGCTGGTTGAAATCAGAGTTAAATGGAAAGCAGAACCGGGATCGTAACCGGATCACCAAAATGCAATTGGAAAATCGAAGCCGGATCCAAAGAAACGACATGCAATTTGTCGAACTGCACCCTTACCAATCCTTACCCTTATAGAAAAATAAATATTGAAACGATGTCTCCTGCCAGTGGCGTAGCGAGGGTTAAAGGCCGGGGCAGACGTTTCTAGGATCCAAATTGAAAAGTGTATTTCTATACAGGTGTGTTTTATATGTCAAATAAAACTCAACGAAATTATATGCGGCAGAGGGGGTGATACGCGAGTCTTCGTGTCTGTTATGTACTCTACTTCAAAGATCACCTCTAGTTCTTTAACCCGCGAGTTTTTGTGTCGAAAAATCCCAAAAATTTCGAACGGTATGGACAGCTGACAGTGCAGTCACCTAACCTAACCTGAGTTACTACAACCGCTATCGCGCCGATTGGCACTTAATAAGACGAGCGCTATCGCGCCGCTTGGGCCTCTTCGCGGTCGATAAAGACAAGCGCTATTGCGCTGTTTGGAGTTTTGCGACCATATTTTTTCAATGACCCCTGGGATTCAAATTCAATCCATGGTCGAATAAAACCAGTTGCCAGGCTACATCCGTTCCGCGGACTGTTTATAGCAGACTCCGCTGTATCAAATGCGTTCTGGTTAAATTGTCACACTTCAATACATTTCTTGTTACACTAGTTAAACCCTTGATCCGCATAATTGAAACCAATTAAACACGCACGATTCGCAAAACAATAAGCAGACGAGAAACCATTGAGAAATTTCAGTTTTGTTTTGCGGGGGTGAATAAAAGACACGCGTAGCGTTCAAAATACCACGTTCAAAAACAAAAAACAAACGTGGTCATTGGGCGAAAATATAACGAATGTTATTTTTGGAGCGCCGTTTCCGCATCTGGATGCCCAGCGGGGCGGAGAGGGGAGCGTCCTCCAACAACCGCCCTCAGTGTGCGTCGCGACGCGCGTCCAACCGTCTCGAAACCGAGAAAAAGTCGGGAAATTCCCGCGTGACGTCACGTAAACAGTTTGGATTCTAAGCAGATGATATATAATTAAGGAACGATCGGTGATTTATTTAAGGACGTTTATTTTCGAAACGGTTTGCGTAACAACTGGAGTGCTCGGAATAAACAAAAGAATGTATATGTTACTTGATAAATTCGCATATGAAAAATAACCAACCAGTGGTTGCGCAGTTTTGTTTCGGTTCGGATCACTCGCCGCAGTCCGTTTGAAAAATTGTGAAAATGATTTCCGTACCGGTGATAAGCCCGTACAACGCCAGTAAAAGCGACGCCTCGTATTTCGAGAAGAAGGCGGTGAGTATAATATTTCACCCGCGCCCTAAAACATTAACGGTGCGTCGCTGGGGGGTGAAGAAATAGTGGCAAGTTTGCGAAATTTATGCCGGCAATTCGCTTCCGAGTTCGTGTTTTACTGCGGGACCCAATTTTTTTTTTACGGGGGCAATAAAGTTTGCATTTTATTGCACTGGGCGTGCAAAAAAAGAAACTCTTCGGATACGATCAAATTCGCTAATGCAAGGATTTCAAGTGAACGTTCCTGGGAAACGATTAGCGCACGACCACACGAGCACAAGATTGGTTTAATTTACCATTTTTAAGCAGCAGAAGTGCGTGGAAGAGAATTATTAATAATAATACTAATAATCTGTCTTTATTGATTCATCAGACTATCAATAGGTGAAGTTCGGTTAGTTAACTGGTCCTCCACTTAATCTACACTTATTGAACGACTGGTTAAATCGAAAGTACCACTTTACACAAATCGTACCGAAAGTAGTTATTTTCGGAACTTCCTACGTATCCCATAAAATATCACTTTCGGAACTTGTTACGTAAATTACTATCATTGGGACAAAACAAGTCCAAGCAGCCCCATATTTGTTCAAATGAAGTTGAAACACAATTGTCAATAAAGATTATTAGTTATTAGTTTATTTATACAACACAAACATTACAATGGTTATTTAACCATTGTAAGCTAAGCAAAGCAAATATTTATTTACGCCTTTTTATCGCACTGACTGAATTCGTCCGTTAAAAATCCGCATCGTGAATTTTTGTTTGTTTCGTATTTCAATTTTATTAAACCGTTACTTTTTGTTTCAGGTGTCTGATTTGTACCAGCAAATGAAGGATAACAGTACCAGCGCGACGCCGGCGGCGCCCGTACGCTCTCTCAGCAGTACGGCCAACCTGACATCGCTCTGCGTCGACATATCTCCGAGCTCCAGCAACTTCTTCGAGGTCCTGTACATCGGCAAAATTAAAGTGTGGCATAAAAAAGTGCCGGAGACATTTATCGACGATGCCCTGCAGAAGTTCAAGCAGCACGACCTTGATAAAAACAGGAGGAAGCTGTCGCGACTAAAGAGTGAGATCGACCTGCGCAGAGGATCTGCTGTAAGTGATTTAAAGAAACAAAAATTATTTTCAGATTATAATAATAACTTTATTTACTTAACCTTTTTACAAAAACATTAAGAAAATAAAAGCATAAAAAGCGCATGGTAAAGAAATAAAAACTAATGAAATAAGCATTCAACTTAACGCTTCGAGCGCTTGCTGTTATGCTTTTCATAATTTTTGTTTTCTCAATTATTTCAGGATTCTATAGGCTCCAATAGTTCCGGAGAAATTGCACCGAGGCCCAGATTACAACGTTCGCACTCTCTGTTGACCAATTTAACGATGAAGTCGCCGGATGTCGACAGGAAAGTGCCCACTTGCATCGAACGCATCACCGAGAGCTCCGATGATGCCGAGGGCGGCGGCGGTACGCCCACAGAAGAGATACCCACCCCCGCCGAAGAAGATGCCAAAAGCGACGAGGTGGATCTTTCGAAATTGGAGACGAAAACGTCACTGGACGTCGAGGATCACAACCGGACGATGGTGCTCCAGGTCGACAGAACGGATTTGAGACTAATAAGCCCCGACAGAAAGGTCATACTCTTGCACAAGCAACATAAAGACGTCACAACGTGTGTTCATGTAAGTGGTGAATCGATAAATGAATTAAAAATTGTTGTGATAGGTGGTGTGAATCATGGGATATTTCGTGTAAGTTTTTCTTAATAATACACATGCTGTTTTTAACTATAAAAATGATGATGTGGCCATCTATTGGTTTTTAAAATACAGAGACAGAGACACACAGGAGGCAAATAGACTGACATGCAGGCAGACAGACACACAGCAGACAGACACACAGGCAGACAGAAGCAGCAGGCATAGAGGATAGACAGATACACGAGCAGACAGACACAGGGCAGACAGATAGACATGTAGTGGACAGGTAGATACATAGCGGACAGACAGACACATAGTCAGGCAGACACACAGCAGATAGACAGACAGACACATAGCAAACAGACAGACACATAGCAAACAGACGGACACATAGCAGACAGACGGACACATAGCAGGCATACAGACAGACACACAGCAGCAGACAGAAACAACAGGCAGACACAGAGGATAGACAGATACACGAGCAGACAGACACAGGGCAGACAGATAGACACGTAGCGGACAGGTAGATACATAGCGGACAGACAGACACATAGTCAGGCAGACATACAGCAGATAGACAGACAGACACATAGCAAACAGACGGACACATAGCAGACATACAGACAGACACACAGCAGACAGACAGGCACACAGGCAGACAGAAACAGGAGGCAGACACAGAGGATAGACAGATACATGAGCAGACAGACACAGGGCAGACAGATAGAAACGTAGCGGACAGATAGATACATAGCGGACAAATAGACACATAGTCAGGCAGACACACAGCAGATAGACAGACAGACACATAGCAGACACAAAGACAGACACAAAGCCAGACAGACACACAAGCACGCAGTTATACACAGGTAGAAAGACACAATGCGGACAAATAGACACATAGCAGACAGACAGACTCACAGGTGGACAGGCACACAGCAGATACACAGACACATAGTGAATAGACAGATACACAGCAGATATGTAGACACACAGACACACAGACAGGCAGACAGTTGGACACATAGTGGACAGACAGGTACACAGCAGACAGACTCACAAGCAGACAGCCACACATCAGACAGATTGACATATAGAAGATAAACTCACAAGCAGACAGGCAAACAGCAGATAGTCAGACAGACACCTAGCAAACAGACAGACACAAAGCAAACAGACGGACACATAGCAGACACAAAGACAGACACACAAGCACGCAGTTATACACAGGCAGAAAGACACATAGCGGACATACATACACACAGGCATACAGACACACAGCAGATAGACAGACAGACACATGATGAATAGACAGACACACAGCGGACATGTAGACACGCAGACAAGCACACAGCAGATAGATAGACACACAGTGTACAGACAGACAGACAGACAGAGGAAAAACACGCTTTTGGCTTGATGCATATTGACCGATTTGCTTCAAATTTTGAGAACCCGATTGAATTTGAACGGGGAATGATATTCTAGAAGGAGAACGAAATAAAAAAAAGTATCGATTTTTTCACCTAAATTACATTCATATGCACCAACAACTTGTTGAATTTTGTTTATGGATTTTGGACAGAGTAGGAGAAAATTATCAGTTTCTTGTTTTAGTTTTATTTTCTAACGAATCTGCCTTTTATAGCAGAGGACTAGATAACACACACAATTTCCATAATCATTTACGAAAATGTAGGTAATGGAGTTTCACTTTTTCCTTTATTTGATTCATGGTGACTTTCTGATAAAAATTGCACAATGTCAAAGCTGGGTAAATTAAAATATCTGCAGGCAGGCACACAGCAGATACACAGCAAACAGACAGGCACACATCAGACAGACAGATAGACACATAGCAGACAGATAGACACATAGCAGACAGATAGACTCACAGGCAGACAGGCACACAGCAGATACACAGACACATAGTGAACAGACAGACACACAGCAGATATGTAGACACGCAGACAGACAGACAGTTGGACACATAGTGGACAGACAGACACACAGCACATAGACAGACAGATACACAGCAGACAGACTCACAAGCAGACAGCCACACATCAGACAGATAGACACATAGCAGACAGACAGACTCACAGGCAGACAGACACACAGCAGATATGTAGACACACAGACAGGCAGACAGTTGGATACATAGTGGACAGACAGACACACAACACATAGACAGACAGATACACAGCAGACAGACTCACAAGCAGACAGCCACACATCAGACAGATAGACACATAGCAGACAGATAGACTCACAGGCAGACAGACACACAGCAGATATGTAGACACAAAGACAGGCAGACAGTTGGACACATAGTGGACAGACAGACACACAACACATAGACAGACAGATACACAGCAGACAGACTCACAAGCAGACAGCCACACATCAGACAGATAGACACATAGCAGACAGATAGACTCACAGGCAGACAGACACACAGCAGATATCTAGACACACAGCCAGGCAGACAGTTGGACACATAGTGGACAGACAGACACACAACACATAGACAGACAGATACACAGCAGACAGACTCACAAGCAGACAGCCATACATCAGACAGATAGACACATAGCAGACAGACAGACTCACAGGCAGACAGACACACAGCAGATATGTAGACACACAGACAGGCAGACAGTTGGATACATAGTGGACAGACAGACACACAGCACATAGACAGACAGATACACAGCAGACAGACTCACAAGCAGACAGCCACACATCAGACAGATAGACACATAGCAGACAGATAGACTCACAGGCAGACAGACACACAGCAGATATGTAGACACAAAGACAGGCAGACAGTTGGACACATAGTGGACAGACAGACACACAACACATAGACAGACAGATACACAGCAGACAGACTCACAAGCAGACAGCCACACATCAGACAGATAGACACATAGCAGACAGACAGACTCACAGGCAGACAGACACACAGCAGATATGTAGACACACAGACAGGCAGACAGTTGGATACATAGTGGACAGACAGACACACAACACATAGACAGACAGATACACAGCAGACAGACTCACAAGCAGACAGCCACACATCAGACAGATAGACACATAGCAGACAGATAGACTCACAGGCAGACAGACACACAGCAGATATGTAGACACAAAGACAGGCAGACAGTTGGACACATAGTGGACAGACAGACACACAACACATAGACAGACAGATACACAGCAGACAGACTCACAAGCAGACAGCCACACATCAGACAGATAGACACATAGCAGACAGACAGACTCACAGGCAGACAGACATACAGCAGATATGTAGACACACAGGCAGACAGACATACAGCAGATATGTAGACACACAGACAGGCAGACAGTTGGACACATAGTGGACAGACAGATACACAGCAGACAGACTCACAAGCAGACAGCCACACATCAGACAGATAGACATATAGCAGATAGACTCACAAGCAGACCGGCAACAGCAGATAGACAGACAGACACATGGTGAACAGACAGACAGACACATAGTGAACAGACAGACACATGTTGAACAGACAGGCAGACACATAGTGAACAGACAGACACACAGCAGACATGTAGGCACACAGCAGACGGATAGACACATAGTGGACAGACAGACAGACACGGTAGATAAACAGAGAGACACATATTGAACAGACAGACACATAGCAGACATACAGACACACATGAGACAAATAGACATATAGCAGACATACAAACACACATGAGACAGATAGACACATAGCACACAAACAGACTCATAGCAGACAAACAGACTCATAGGCAGATAAGCACATAGTAGGTAGATAGACATACACACACTGAACAGACAGACACAGCAGACATACACACAGCCAGACACACAAGCTCACAGCAGACAGATAGACACATAGCGGACAGATTGACACATAGCGAACATTTAGACACGCAGACAGATGGACACATAGTGGACAGACAGACACATAGCAGACATACAGACAGAGACAGACACTTAACCGACAGACACATAGCACACATACAGACAGACAGACGGGCACACAGCAGGCAGATAGACACATAGCGAACAGACAGACTTACAGCAGATAGACAGACAGACACACAGCAGATAGATAGACACATAACAGACATACGGACAGGCAGACTGACTGACACGTACGGTTGGAATCGTCTCATGGGACCTCAAAATGGATATTTCTGTTGAAATTTCAAATTTGAAAAAACACTTCCTCGTACTTTACACAACATTATACTGGTCAAAAGATCAAAAAAATTAATCCCTTTGGAAAAACATATAAAATAGTTAGGGGTGCATATAGATAACCGTTTCAGCTGTGAAATGTACCCACATAGCACACTTCGTCCACTGTACGTACATTATTCATCCAAATTACGTACATTCGTCCATGGGGGTAATATGAACGTAGTGTACGTACATTATTGTACGTACATTGTACGTATAAAAATATACGTCCGTGGTAGGTACATCACTGTACGTACATAAATATACGCTCATAGTACGTACATATCTGGACGAATATCCCCCACCACGCAGGATGGACCGCAAGCAAATCAAACAGAGGGCGCCCCAATAATAAACCGACGGAATGGTAGCGGTGGCCATTTAAAAAGGGCAACAGGCATATCAACCGGCATACTTCGGCTCATTGTCGTTAGGTAAACCTGACCGATAGCCGAAGCGACAAGCTCTCACAACGGCTTGCCCGCGCCAGAGCCAACGGCACCCCCATAAAGAATCACCTTTCTTGTATATATATGTAAATAAATAAATCTTTGAAACCCCCCTTTTGTCTTTGATTGGAATGGGAAATTTCGATTGATTACTTGCACGTGTTAATATTAACCCCTTACTGCATGATTTTTTATTTTTATGAAACAAAAATAATTATGAATACCTTTGGTGATACAGTAATTGGGAAAAATATTAAAAAAATATAATATTTATTTTTCTCAAAAATACAGGGTGTACTATATCTGCCACGCAATGCAGTAACGGAACCTTATTTCATATGACATAATAGAAAACAATTTCTGTCTTTATTTAACCCTTTGCCACGTATTTATCCGCAGCAATTTGAACCACCAAATTTAGGCAAGCTGTGACACATCGGTTTACAAAATAGACCACAAAATTTGGGGTTTAACGACTGTCAGTACATATAACGCAAATGTTAATTCTGGCAAAAATCTCTTGTTTCCAGATGCCTATGAAAACTAGATATTTTCTTCTAGGCAACCCTATTAGTCTCTAAAATATATCTAAATATAAATTCTTACCATCGGCCGCTAAATAAAGCTAAAAATATATGCAAACTGCTTTGTGCCATATATGGTACGGTATGCAGAAAGGGGTTAATCAATTTGGCACAAAGTTTTCTTTGTTATATTGGAACCAAACTGGGGGATGTCATAAACAAAATTCGATTTTTTTAATGGCGTAATTCCTATGTACGTAAATTTGTGTGTCCAGATTTGGTACAATGCTGTACCAAATGGACATACTACGTACGTACATGGGATGAAAAATATACGTCCATAGTACGTACATAGGATGTACTTGTCCTACATACGCACATTTGAGTACGTTCTATGTACGTAAATTTGTGTACGTCCAGAATTGGTACAGTGTTGTGCCAAATGGACATACCACGTACGTACACGGGACGAAAGCGGACCAAGATGTACGTACATTGGACGTGTGCATTTCTAAAACAATACGTCCATAGTACGTACATAGGACGTATTTGTGCTATATGGGTATTTATAGATGACAAGTACAAAAACAGACACTTCGCTCTTAATTTGAAACTACAATCCGTTTTATTAATCTGTATATTCAATTCTTTTACCGAAACTAGACAAATGTTTAAATTTTACATTCGCAATTCATAACTGTAAAAATGTTAGATTTACTTTATAACTCTTATAATAATTTCTAACATTTAATT
Source organism: Ocypus olens (assembly GCA_910593695.2). Taxonomy (NCBI): domain Eukaryota; kingdom Metazoa; phylum Arthropoda; class Insecta; order Coleoptera; family Staphylinidae; genus Ocypus; species Ocypus olens. The sequence goes on from OU343061.1 coordinate 40,263,469, forward strand.
CAACAGGGAATTACCAATGCAGAGCATTTTGGCTTCATTTGTAGAGAAAACAACAGCGTCAATACATTCATTGGTTTCGTCTTTAAGTGTGAGTCGGCATCAATTGCAAATGAAGCAGTTGCAGGTAAGTTGAAAAATTAATACATTGTTTTTGTGATTTTAATCTGACCAAAAGAAAAATGTACATTTTGTATCTCTGCCTATTCAGATGTTCAGTTATATTTGGTTTTATTCGGCTCTTAAAAGTTGTAGTTGAGTGAGGATACTTACTAAGGCTGAGGCACCTCGTGATAAATGCACATTTTGTATCTGTATCTGCTGAGACGTTCAGTTATTTTAAGGATATATTTGGTTTTATTCGGCTCTTAACACTAGTAGTCGAGCAAGAATATTGACTAAGGGAGAGGCAGCTCGTGAACCTTCGTAGGTGAGAGATGTTAATGTGTCTTCATAAAAAGTTGTACGACTCACTCGTACAGGGGAAACAAGTAATGAAACACTTTTTTTTATAGTCTTACCTCCGAATGTTCACGAGGCGCCACTGTTTGAAGGACAGTTCTATCATTTTGCACTTATAATTTGTACATAAAGAACGTTAAAGACAAGATAGTGTTATATAGGCCAATGGTACCTAACAGTTTCCATGTTATGTAACTGTTGGATTGCTAACCATTAGTAAACCTACCCTAACCCTCTTTACCATCCACCACTCTACCTATAAAATCAAAGACCGCAAACATCCAAACTGCAGTCCTCCGCTGACATCTACAAGGAACCCACCTGAAGATGACCAATGTGACTTGGTCAAAACGTCGCAAAATAGGTTCTTTTATAACCACAATGTTTATAAAATAAAAATAAAACAAGCCATACTCCTGTAAGTTCGAGACGAGCTTGTGGGGAGAATTTGAAAGAAGAAGAAGGATAGGACTTCAGACAGAAAGTTCTTTAGTCGCCTCTTGCGACAAGCGAGCTCACTGGAAGACTATATTGTACCCGTCACCGCAGAACGTGGGTTTTTGTTTTTTTTTTGTTTGTTTGCTTCGAATCTTCCAAAGATTCACCTAGAAAAGGTGCCTAGTGACCGAACTCACTCAGATCTTCTAAGTCCGTCGTTCTGCCATGAGCAGTCCGTGACTGCCTTCTGTGGTGCTGTTGATCGTTTCGGCGCTCCCCGTTCGATGGCGGGTTATGGCCACGACGATCTGTGAAATTGCTGTCATCATGATGGCTGCGTAGCTGGTGTCGTTGAAACTTCCTATTAAGAGTCTGTATTTGCTATTCTGGTCTGAGTCTAATTTCTCACAATAGCTAGCTTGGTGATGGGCTAGAGGTATTTCGCCAAGAATCTGGCTAATTTTCGTTTCGGAGCGCCAAAGGAAATGACGATTTTTACCGCGGAATTAAAGATTTTTTGATTTAGGCGTCAAGTGGTGGCTGCATTATTTATTATCATAAGATGTCAATCTGTACATGTTGTTAGAAAGCATGTCGTTAAAGTTTTAATGGGATTCGGATTTCTTTATAATTACTGTTACGTTTCCTTCGTCCGCCGCGCCAGTAGAACATGTTATAGTATAATTAGTGAAGAGCAGTGAGACACTTTTATAGTGAATTTCGGCCTAGAAGGGTGTACCTGAGCTACTTCCTAGCGTATTACTTCGGAGGTGACGCTGCCAATTCTGTAGAAGCTAGTTCCTTCACCGCATATTGTGTTTGCGACTGGGATAGTGGAAGGTGCGACAGCGAAATTGTTCCCTTTGGCTAACACGTTAATGATGGTTTTGTCTAGTAGCGTGTGAGAAGGATTTGATGTTCTTGTAAAAGTTGGAAGTATTGACTATTAGTTATTTTGTGTATGTTGCTCGTCCTTATCTGCGTAGCTGATCGCATAATTGTGTGGGGTGGATGCGTTGCTCAGTTGGATACTCAGTTAGCAGACTTATTTATCCGTCTGAATCAGTATTTATTTATTTATTTCCCAACAGAAAAAAACATCCAATTACAGGAAAAAGCCAAATTAATTTAACAATAAAAAGCATATACATTTAGTAACCTGACAGATTTGCGGCTGATATACAAATGAATTAAAAGAATATTACACATACCTACACCAAAAATCAACGTTTACTGGATAACGATAAAAATATCGTGGAATAAATTTTCCATTAAAAATGGTAGATTTAGGAAGGAGTAGAAAGTGTAACTTTGAGTAACAAAGTAACAGTTCATTGGTATAATGTGTTAATGTTTATATTCTAGCAATCAGTCAAGCCTTCAACAGTCCGGAGACAATCAAGCCGGTGAGGCCTTTGATCACATCCTGCGACCAATGTCCCATGGTGTGGTACCACAAGCTCTGTCTGGAAATCGAAAATTTGACAGATAGGAAAACGCAGGCCGCTATCTTCAGAAGGTAAGCAATTTTTGTTCGGGAGAGGACCGTACCTTAACCTCTAGGTTGGCAGTAGTATTATACCGTATGTTTTTTTTATCGTGGGCCATAGGATTTTACATGCTAAAAATTATACCTTGTGTTAATATATATTTTATCATATAATTTTGAAGCAAATTTTAGTTAGTAATATAAATCAATTATTTTTCTACATGATGCCCTTAATTAGAATAATTTAAACATGTTTCATTCAATTAGAAAGTGCTTTTGCTCGGAACCGGACGATCGGGATACGCTGCAGAAAAGTTGTCAACCATTTCCCTAAAATAAAAATTCCCTGACTTCTTGTAGAAAAATACAACTATTTCCCTGCTGGACAAACCTCTTCCACCCGTTCTTCAACAGTATAAACAGACATTTTCTAGTATTAATTCATTTGATTACTTGCCTCACTAATCAATCTGACGGTACTTTGATTATTTTTGCTCAGTTATTTATATTTAATAATTTCATATTTTAATGAAATAAAACATGTTAAAGTTATTCTAATGCAGCGCATCATGTAGAAAAATAATTGATTTATTACTAACTAAAATTTCCTTCAAAATTTTATGATAAAATATACATTAACACAAGGTATAATTTTTAGCATGTAAAATCCTATGGCCCACGATAAAAAGAATGTACTGTATAGTGGCGAAAACTCAAACTGGCAAAATTTAGCTTACTGAATGAATGAGTCAACCATTCGACGCATTTATTCATTACCATCTGTACTACCCTGGCATCAGAGCCATCTTTTCTGAGGTTCTGGACACCAGTAAAATTAGGAGCTCGGCAACTGTTTATTATGCACATGGGCGGAAACAGAAAACTGATGTCAGAGAGGAGTTATTCGATGAAATGTTGTGTGTATTTAAAAAAAAAGATGAACAGAAGGAAGGTCCCACTGTGGCGCCACCTTGTAAGCGTAAGCGTAGCCTTACCAATTGCGATTATTTTTGTTTGTAAGGGGTTAGCCACATAGTTTTGTTTCTGAGTTGGTGCCTGAGAGAGAGAAACATAGCAGTCATGTCTGAGATTAATTCATTTTTTCTAAATCTAATTCTAGTCTCTCTCTAGTCTTTCATGTTACTGTTATTAAAAATATACTATTTTGGCCTTTTAAAATGTCATAGCAAATACAAATACTGTGAGTTGAAATTCGAGTTGGTTTGCTAAAATTGTATCTGTTAATTCTACATTAAAACAAGGGGGTAATTGAACACTTTTATATTATCAGTTTCTTGAGACCTGTTTCAGTTAACTTTTTATGTCCTTTGATAATATTTATTTAAAACTGCTGTGCAAATCAATTAATTTGTAGTAAAACGTTTACGTTGTCAATGTTAACTGTTAATTGTATCTGTTATTAAAGAAATGTTAACTTGTTTAAAGAATCGACCAATTGGACGAAGACGAGCAGAACCTGATCCTGACGAAGTTCCGCGGCGCTGAAACGGACTCGCTGCGAGAGCAGAACGAGTTCCTGATGATGTTGCTTCGGGCGCACTGCGAGATGAAACAGGGCAAACACGTGCACGATACAGCGGAGAACAGGTAAAAGGATAGCAACACTTGCACTGAACTGTTTATCATGAGCGATGGTATTTTTCACATTTTTGATCTTGTACAAGAGCAGTTTCCTCAAATTTTGCAAGCCAGTAGAGAAGGTGTTATGCATTACTTGTTCCTTATTAGATGACAAACTAAAGACCGTTTTCGGACTCTTAGTGCTCTATCACACTAGGTCACCATGGTGGCGACACAAGTGGCGCCACTATGGTGGATCCAGCCATCAAGTAAAGCAACCAGCCGAGACACCAGGCAGTCGGCATCCTGGTTGTTCCACCGGTAAAATCTGGCCGACCGGATTCCAATGGTGGCGCAACCAAAGTGGTGGCGCCACCAGTCCGATACCAGGTGTGTTGTGTTCCATTTCACTTAATACATTTGACTGGTGGCGCCATTGGTGCCGCCACCATGGTGGCCTAGTGTGATCCTCATTAGTGCAGTAAAGTCGCTGATGAGGAATCGAACTTACCCATTCAGATGCCGCTATAGTCTGTCCACGGTACACATAGAGTTGTAAAAACGCCCACAATCGCCAAAGCATCATTCTTACTGGCCGATTCGAAAAATTCCGGGAAATCCGCACGTCCAAATCACGCAGTACGAATGCAAATGGTTGACGCGATCGTCAGCTGATTGCCTCATTGTATTGTGTTAGCTGTTAGCGTCTGTTTGCGATCGAATACCTTTCTGCTTGTTTCATTATAATGACTCTATCTCCATCAAAACGACACCGTGCGAAGCATTTTTCAGTGTCCACCAAGGAATCTATACTTAATATTTTTAAGGGGTGTCAGGAAAATGATCTTGAACGCACCAACAAAGTTGAAAATGTGGTATTCACCGCAAATGCAGGAGGTACGTTCTTAATTTCTAAATGTACTAGTTCCGTGGGCTATATTAATATATTTGTAGGTTTGTGTGGCCAGCGTTTATAACATACTCACGGAACATCAATCGGCAAATCAATTTCAGCCTCCTAAAAACGTTCTACGAAACAATATACTAAACAACATGCAGAGCACGACCAAGACAAAAACTGAACTTTTACAGTTTGGACTGTTCCTAACAGGTGGCACCACTAGCTCTGTGTAAATAAATTTACATATTGTAAATCAGACTTTTGCTCAGAACAAATGGCGATTGTGGGCGTTTTTACAACTCTATGTGTACCGTGGACAGACTATAGACGTTTTACCGCTATCAAGGACTTTTGGTCAAAATTTTTGTTGGTTTTGGCAAAACTCGTTATGACCAAGACGCGTCGTTCAATTGTAGGTTTGGTAGCAGTTGCGCCCGGGACACTTGCGCCGCCGTCAAAAATCACACTTGCGCCAATGCGGGTGAATTGCACTTTACGGTCAAACTCCCGATTTCGGAAATTTGTTTGTTTAGGGACTCTATACGTGTTATTATTAAGGTACTTACAAAAAATTTTGTGCGGAAACGTGTTTCAAGCTGAAAAATCCAATTTTTATTTCTTCCGTTGCGCATATACGTCAATGTCCACCATGAATTGAATTGCACGCACGGCACGAGAACACTCACGTTACACTACGCAAGTTAAAAAAAAAGCAAATTTATAACTCTTCTCCTTGGAAGCAAGTGATCCGCCGGAGCGTCTCTACCCCGCCTTCTGATCGCAAGTGTCCTGATTTTTGACGGGGGCGCAACTTCCTCAACACCCAATTGTATAGCGGTTCATTTTTAATAACTATAATGTTTCTGATCGTCTTTTGTAAAAAAATCAACAAAATAAAATGGCTGCTACATCCATTGTATTGTTTTTTCCAACAGATCCGAATTTCTGAATCAGTATTTGGGAGGCACCACTATATTCATGAAAGCCAAGCGCTCATTGACGAGTTCCTTCGACCATCTCCTGAAGCGGAGGGCGAGCAAAGACGATTTCGGACCGATCCTCAAGGAACTGACGTTGCCACTAAGCAGAAGTAGGGTTAGTATCAACTGTTGAGAAAATGTATGGTTTCTTTTCAGTGACGTCTCGCGGGGTGACTCATGATACGGCCGAGGAAGCACAGGTGGTAATACAGATCCCTGCAATGGATCTGTATTGCTACCTCGGCCAAACCATGAGTCACTCCGCGAGACGTCACTGTTTCTTTTGTAATATTACCAAATTTTCGCATTGTCAAATTTCAGTGACTTATGGTACGGCCGAGGTAGCAGAGGTGGTAATACAGATCTCTGCAACCGATCTGTATTGCTACCTCGGCCATACCATGAGTCATGTTTCTTTTGTAATACTTCCAAATTTTCGCATTGTCAAATCAACGTCTATGAAAATCGAATGCGATTTTTTATAGGAAACGTCTCCTAACATCACGAACGATGTCAGTGACAGACGTGTTCAAGGATTCCGCTCCCGTTCGAGTACGGTGTCTTCCCTGGATCTACGGGAACTTCGCGCGAACAGGCGGGGTTCGCCCGAACGCAATTTTTACGCCGCGGAGAAGCCGCCCAAGTCGCCGATGATGGATATGTAAGTCTGTTAATATCTGTAGTAATTAATGTAAGGGCAGAATATTACGGTTCCAGTGAGACTACTAGTTGGTCCAAAAAGGGGGGAAACCTTAACCTCGCCCTAATCTAAGCATAAGCACCAATCGTCAAAATCGTTACTGTGGGTAAAACGTGCTGCTGGAATCGCGAGATGCCTGCCTGTGCTTTTGCGAGTGGTACAGACACTGGTATTTAGCCAGAATTACACTATTTGAGTTTGATTTGATAATCTTTGATGGTTTTGATGTCAGTTAAATCATTGATACAAGATTTAAAACTATCTTTTTGTATACCCTGTTGCCATTTCAATTTAGGCCTTGTTTTTCGTCGCCCTCTAAGGATGGTTTCAGGTAGGTGGTATAATTTCGGTAATTGCTCCCCCCAAAGAACTTCTCGTAAATATCCCACACATAATTATTATACCTGTACCCTGTTGTCATTTCAATTTTGGCCTTTCTTCCGTCATCCTGCAAGGGTGAAGTATAATAATTGGGCAATTATAAAATTTTAACTAAAAGAAACATCACATTACATCCCCCTACCTTCAAGTGGGCAATACACCCTTGTCACCCCGATTGCATTCATTTAACCTTTTCGGCCCTGGTGGTGGCAATTGCCACTGCAACATTTACATGTCTCTACTTACTATGACAATCCATATCTTTGCTGTTTATCACGAGATGTCACTTCAACAAAGCCTCACTAATTAATTCCTATACTAATTAAGCAAATGAGTTCAAATTTGGTATTTATGGTCTTAAGAAGCACCCCATCAATAATAATTAATAAAAAAAATTTTTTTTTTCAAATTCAAAAATCCAGGACTGAAAGGGTTAAGAATTTGTTGCATAGGTCCATACTAGATTATGTTCCTTTTCAAGAAAAGGATTGCCATTTAAGGCTCACTTTATTACTTCACTTCAAATCCGATCTTTTCTGGAGATTAATGCGGCCTTTCTGAAAACATTCATTTCATTGGCTTCCGCATTATTGTACAAGTCTCAGCTCTAAATAGAGCATTTTGTAGTTAAACTTTCTTTTTTAAATTATTTCTTTAGTCTGCAGGCCTAACCAATCCACCAACGATTCCTAACTGAAAAGTATGCCTTTTCTACTGAAGATACTAAACCTGATTTACTATGTATTTTGCACCAGCCCACGAGTTTCAGCAGCTCATTTATTCTTGCAAATAGTATGTGGAGTGAAGGGGAATATTAACTTTTTTTAACTTAGTTATATTCCATTTTTAATTATAATTGTTGGAATATTAGTTCTTTTGACTTATATAACCAGAATTGTTTCAAATGAATTGTTGTATCATGTATCTTAAAAATTTGGTACAAATGGTATGCAATCTCAACTGTCATATTGGTATAAATTATTTTTTGTCCTAGTTTCTTCAAAGTTGGTAGCAGTAGCAGATTTGAGACACCGGCTTCGCCAAAAGTCGATCCCGGCTCTTGGAGACAGGCTATTTTCAAGCGTGTCGTGACCCCCGGAAAACCCGTTAAAGAAGGACGAGAGTTAACCAAGGAGGAGCTCAGAAAGTTGTGGAAAAAAGCCATACACCAGGCCATCCTGCTCGTGAGGATGGAAAAAGAAAACGCTCGAATTAGAGGTATTTTTTTTTAGTCCCGTTTGGTGATTTGGGAAATTTTTGTAAAAGGCAGAATTTCATCATCTGACTACTATCCGTTCCAAAAAGGGAGTCTCCTGTGTTTCAACAAGTATATTTCAAAAACTAGTGCACTCTAAAATTATATAAAATTGGTCACCATTCTTTGTAGTATTATCTCCAATCTGCTATAGAATTAAGTGTTTACGTTTGTTATTTGTCGAGATAATACTAAAAAAGTGTAAAAAAGTATCCGAAATTAAGCAAATTTTAAGATGTATGAAATTCAACAGCTTGTAGAAAGTAAGCTACTGCTTATAAAAATCTGAAAAAATTACATGAAATCAATTGTACCTTTACCTATTATGTGGGGTAATGTGAATTTTTTTTTTTAAATAAGTTTTGTTGTAATTTGGTAAAATGTGGAGCGTTGTTTTTTCAGTTATGAATGAATAAATGTATAAGCATTTTTCAGATTACGTACTTTATATAAATCTGATGCAAAATATATCATTTAATCATAAATAAATATGGTTTTGTTAATTACATAAATTAAAAACCTTTTAATGAAATAGAGAATATTTACGCTCACAGCAGAGGCGTGGGGCGAAGAGGGCGGAATATCGTGTCAGTATATTTACGATGCGTTCACATCGTTTCTAATGACTGTACATGATTTTCTGCCGAGATCTGTTGCTTACCGTCAAACGCCTGAGTCACATATTTGCATCTCTCTCGCCGATCTAAAATAATCATTGACGGGAAAATTACTTAATATTGACAAAAGTTCTACTCTTTTCTTGAAATTTATTTGCAATTGTTTCCTAAATAATATTAATCCATCTATAAGCGAAAGCCGCATTTCAATTCGTTGTATAATTATCGAGATAGCAGATATTTCGATTCTAGGCCTGAACTCTTAAAATAAAAACAACAATTTTTTTTTTCTTTCTTCTACGCCTTCAGAATAGAATAGCGTTAGATATATATTTTTTTCATAATATTCAAGTGATTAATAACAATGTTATATGCACACAAAGATGAGAGTTTCGAAAATTGCCGTTCAAAACAGTACATTTTCAAACAAATACATCGGAAAAAAGGCGTATTTATCAAAATATTTCCATACAAATTATTATACATATAGAAAACCGATGCATCTTTATATGGTATAAATTTCAGAATATTCGTGTCCTCTAAATCATAAATATGAGGTTTTGAAGTGAGGAGACTCCCTTTTTGGAACAGATAGTAGTTTGATATGAAATAATTTATTAACCCTTTAACGACCAAAGAGTTTTTTCTGGCATAGTAACTGAGAACTCCTGAACTTATCATTCCTCAAACAATACGTTTCTATCTATGAATAATATAATAATAATAATAGTCTTTAGTCAAAAAAGCAATGACATAACCAAATTGTTAGTAATTTTTACTACCAACAAAAATATCACCCTAACAATGCCTACTGCGGAGAGTATAAAATGTGAACAGGGTATACCAACAAGTAAATATTGAAACAATACATTTATATTTAAACATTACAGCCAAACAGGAAGAATCAGCGGTGAAGCGTATCAAACTCGAGTACGAAGAAATGCGTGGTAACAACAGTGAAATGGAAGTGTGGGATATGATCACGAATAAGGATGCAAGAGTGAACTGCGATAATAAGATGTTATCACATGCCATAAGAGAGGGTAAATATCTTTAAATATTTTTTTAAGCTTAAGGTTTAATGTAATCACTTTTCCAACACCGACCAATAATTTATGTTTAGTCTATACACCTAAAAACTTTAAAATATCTATCTTGAATAGAATTAAACACTGAAATATATTGTAAATGTTTCACTACTAGTTATTTATTATATGAACGTGGAATGTTCATAATTAGTCCCGCAAGAAAAAGTTTAATTTCCTTAAGGGGCTAATGAGTAATTCCACATAATTATAATATAACATTTTATCCAAGATCGTCTGTAATTGCATTAAGTATTGAAATAATGTTTATAAAATTTTGACAAGAAATTTTGACGTACATGGTGTCAATTTGAAATATTTAAAACAAACAAGAGATCTATGTATTCAGTGAGTCCAAGTTATTCTGTAACTAGGGGGTAATAAACAAGATTACATCCCTCAAATGATCGCAATATCGCTTATTACACCCGATTTTGGATGAACTTATTTTATTTTTGATAATGATATAACAATAAAAAATTAGCTAAAGTAACAAGTACTATTACTACTATTACAGTTTCTATTAATACTCCTAAATTCTTTATTCGTAACTTAGCGACTGTTTTGATGGATGTCAAATCGATTAAATTACAAAATACAGTTAACAGCTAATTTCTAGTATCATATTTGTGCCAATTTTTTCTTTCTAAGACTCCAAGTTAGTTACCGTATAAATTGCACATTTGTAAATATAAATGGATACTAAGTCAAGCATATTATTTGCTTTAAATAGATTTCGGCAAGAGTCTATTCTAGCCTTTTAAAAATTATTTTTAAAATCCTTTTTTGAGGCACAATTATTCTTTGAATATCCGATCTTATTTGTTTTTTTGTTAAAAGTAGTTCTGATGTTTTTTCAGGTGTTCCGAGGGGTAAACGTGGCGAGGTCTGGCAATTCCTGGCGGAGCAATATTGCGCCAAGTTGGCCCCCATCGATTTAGTCAAGCATCCGAATTACAACGTTCCGTATGAGACTTTACTTAAGCAGCTCACATCTCATCAGCACGCTATTTTAATTGATTTGGGTAAGTACATCGACGATTTAACTGGCTTGTTATAATTGTTTCCTCGATTCCTTTATTTCAGGTCGTACATTTCCCGCGCACTCTTATTTCAGTAGTCCTCTTGGACCCGGCCAGTTGGCCCTTTTTAATTTGCTGAAGGCCTATTCTCTCCTGGATCCTGAAGTCGGCTACTGTCAGGGTCTGAGTTTCGTAGCTGGTGTCTTACTTTTACATGTAAGTAATACCAATAATTGTCTTTGTATCAAAGTGCAACATGACATTAATTAAAATTGGGAACCCTCACTTGTTGCAGATGCATTAAATAAATATAATTCATGTTGTGTTGTTTTAAATTATTTTGTAAAGTGGGTTAGAGTATATACTTCCTTAATGATTTTATTTATTTATTTAAATCGCAACTGGTTTCGGCATTATGCATTATTGTTAAGGAAGTACATACTCATTTTAAATAAATATAAATATTTAATCTGTTCGTAAACTTATCAAAGTATGTCTTAAGCGGCCCATAGACGCTCAATATTATTGCGCAATATTTTGGTTTGTGCAATATTATTGACCATGCGTAGACGAGATTGAAAGGTTGCGCAAATTATTGTGTGGTTTTCAGAATCTTGAAAATATATTGCACAAACGGGGAAATATTGTGCCGTCTGTTGTCAAGATTGCGCAATATCCCGTCAGTTGATCTCAAGTAGTGGTCGTTTCAACAACTCGTCTCAACTACGCCTCATCATTAGTGACAAGAAAGCCGAAAAACAATTGTTGAATTTATCAAGGTGTATCGTGGTCTTCCGACTCTGTGGGATGTGAAGTCCGAAGACTTGTAATCTTAATGATGACTTGAAGTTCTGGCGGGGACTGTTTGCACAATGTGGTTGTACGTCTGTGCTCGCAATTGAGCAATATATTGCACAACCTTCAATTTCGCCTCCATACAGTACAATATTTTGCACAAACCAAAATTTTGTAAAATAATATTGACCGTCTACGAAAATATTGTGCAACCCACATTGCACAATAAAATTGAGCGTCTATGGACCGCTTTACAAAGGCTACAAAACAAATAACTTTGATTTTGAAATAAAACACTTGAAACTTTGTTTTACCACTGTATATTTGTTATATGATCAAATTATTTCAAAATTATATCAATATGCACTACCAAGTAAACGCTGTCAATATTCAAGAAATAACTTTGAAATCACTATTTAGAATATTAGTAGTGTGAAGTTATGTCCAAACTACATGTAAACTCTCTTTATTACAGATGGAAGAATCACAAGCATTCTTCCTGCTCAGGCACCTGATGTACCGCCGTGGTCTCCGCAAGCAATATCTACCCGACATGGTGGGCCTCCAGGTGAAACTCTACCAGCTCTCCAGACTCCTGCACGACCACCTACCGGAACTTTACGAGCATTTAGATGCGCACGAAGTAGCTCCGACATTATACGCAGCTCCCTGGCTCTTAACTATATTTGCCTCGCAATTTCCTTTAGGATTCGTTACTCGTGTTTTCGGTATGTTGATAATACTGTACATCAACACAAATCACGATTAAATATTTTCAGATTTAATTTTCATGGAAAACACCGATGTGATATTCCGAGTCGTCCTCGGCCTCCTCACGCTCCACAGAGACGCGATACTCGCCTGCGATTCCTTCGAGGACATCATGAACTACTTCAAGATCAAGCTCCCGGCCATCGACAAGACGATGCTCGACAGGATCATGAAGGAAGTAAGCAAAATCCAGAAACTTTTTAACCTTGTACGTCATTACATCTTGTTTTCAGGTTTACACAGTCGACATATCCAAGCAACTCAACGAATACAGCGTCGAGTATTTCGTCCTGCAAGAGGAGATCCAGTCGGTGCAACCGCAAGTCGAGGCTTTTAACAAGATGGAGTCGCAGAACAAACTGCTCATTGAGCAAAACAAAGCCCTGATGGCGCAATTGGAGGTGACCCTCTCGAACGTTCAACGAATGGAGAAGAACCGCACCGCGCAGCAGACCGCCGTCAACAAACTGGAAACGCAGGTGCGCGCTCTTGAAGTGACCGTCTCCACCTTGGGCGGTTTCATCAACAATCTAATCGATGATAAAGTGGATCTGGAAATCCCTGGAGACGTCAGGAGGATCGTCTCGCAGTTGACTTTCAGCGAGCGGCGACGTTCGGACGCGAAAAACAGTAACAACATATTCAACATGTTCAAAAAGGACGGCCGCATGACTCCCAATAAATTATTGGTCAAATCGTTGAGCACCGGAAGGATAATCCTCAGTAATAACAATAACAACAACGAGAAGCGCACACCTTTTTTCTCAAATTCGCACAAGGATATAATCGATCAGAAACTCAGCGTGCAGAACATTATCAATAGGGCCAATGACAACAACACCAACGACGATTACATACTGGAATGCGCCGAAACCCAATCACCGACTCATTCCGTGGATAGTGGTGTCTGCACTCCACTAAACCACACCTCCCCCATGGAGACGAGCGATGATTCTCTCAACAACAATCGGATAGGTGACAATCATCCACTTAGCAACTGTGATATAAACTTCACTTATAACAAAAGGGAGCTGAAAAAGGTGAAAAGCGTTCGGGACATGGGTAGGAATCTGAGCCCGGACGCCGTCAAGTAGATCCGTTACCGTTTTATTGTATTCTTATCATTATTTTTAAGGTGGTATTATGTTTAGCGTGTAAGCATTGATCGAAGTATTAAGATGATATTTCTTATTATATTAAGTGAGATTAAAGGCGTTTTTTTTTCTTTTGTAGCGGCATCTTGTTATTGATTTACACACATGGAATCTTGTAAATAATGATGATGTACACGAATGCTATGTATGAATGATATTAAATGTACATAATCTGAGTTGTTTAATTTAATAACCTAGAGTTTCTTATAATTTTTGCAATTTCTTTTTGTCAAACGGTTTAAAAATGGAATAACGGGAAGCGGCAAGGCACGTGGATAATTGCGAACAGGTAAGCGCCATGGCACGAAGGAAGTGACACGACATGTAGAAAAATTGGAACGGAAAAGCACCGTCTAGTGTTGGCAGGGGGGGTTAATTGAATAGGGAGAATTGGAAACGCGACATCCGCGCCATCTCACAGTCATCTGGCCCAACTAACGCAATGCAACGCTGCCAAATCTATGTACAAATCTTTGTAACCAAGCAATATGGTCATATTTTTGTTGGTTAAATTTATTTTAGGTATTTAAGAACATCCAAATATCTGGTAATATTCAAATTCCACTAGTGATAATTGTTTGTTTAAGTCTATTTGATAAATTTTAAAGCAAAATAGACTTTTGAATAATTTCACAAATGAGATATGACAACATCTATTTCCCATCAAATTTCCGGCCTTTTTATACATAACCTCATTAACGTCACGAGTTGAATTGGTATTTGGCCAGGTATTTATAATTCAAATTTAAATTAATATTCTTAAACTGAAAAGAGTGTGCAATGGGTAAATTAAGTACTCTTAAGGCACCTTATTGCAGTAACGTTTATACCCGCGATTCAAATATTAAAAATAAAGCTTTCTTTACATTTCCGAAGTGTCCTAATCGCCGAGATGAATGGGTTAATTCCATTGAATGTATTACTCTAAAAAAAATTCCACTTTCAAAAGTTATGCACATTTGCGAGGACCACTTTTTAAGTATTTATTAATTCCTGTAGAAAATATTTAAAATGGAATGCAATTCCGACAATTTTTAATATACCTTCTTGTAGTACTTCTTCTAGTACAATTCCTGCAAAATCTTTTTTTTAAAACGGCCCCTTCAAGAATGTAGCTCACTTGATGATTTAACATCTGCCCTAAAAAGAATTTGTTTGGAAAAAATTTCAAGCGAATCCCCTTCAACATCATTTAGAGCTTTACTTTTTGTATTTGATTAAGTCCAAGCTCTTTATAAAGCAAGTGTCTGCGATTTCCGCTTTTATTTGGATGCGTCGCACTGATGAGAACCAAAAAGTTCGAAACACTTGCAAAAATGAATTGTAAAGTCGCAATTTTAAATTTCCCGCTGGCTCGATGTGTTTGGCCAGATGACTCGCAGACGGCGCTGATGGCGTTTCCAAAAGTTAACATTGAACTGTCCCTCTTTATCCTTAATGCTCTGTGAGTGTTGGCAACAAACAATTTACAGAAATCCATCGAATTTCTATTGTGGCGCCATCCAACATTAGTGGTAGAAAGCTCAATCTTCTATGCGTTGCATAGATAACTATTTATATGTTGTTTTATAGATCCCTATAATCACCTTCACTTTGTTTACTTCAACATACCACAAGATGGCGCTTAAAGTTTTTATTTTTTCTTCACATATTGTTTACGTATAAATATTTTTCAGATACGTTCTCGATTTGTCATTCAGTGGGGATTCAACTGATCCACATTGTAGCACGTGATGACTCTAGGATATGATCACTGATTAAATCCGCTTGTCGACCATTTTATCGCAATGGTTCGGCAAATATCTGAACGCTACAACACTGAATGACATTTTAATAAATACTTAAACAAGTTCCTGTGAAGGTCTGCTTCATAGATTGTACTGCGATCATGTCGGTGATTCTGCTAGTGTTTCACACCACGCCCGTTCTCCATTTTCCATTCGTTTCCCAATTCACTCGCAATAATTTGCTGTTCTAGATTCTTATTACGGTTCGCTGGTCCAAAAAGTTAATCGACAAATGGCCATCCGATGGTTTCAACAATTCCTCGACCGGAGAGAAGAGTATCCTGCATAGATAAAGTAAAATAGATCGGCGACTATGTATAAAATGTTTACCGCATTTTTAATTCGTCACTGTAGTCATGGGATGGCGCTGGCGAAGCAAATTAGGGTGCGGGTGGTATCCTGGTTATTATTATTATTAAATCACTTTGAGCAACTTCACTTAATTATACAGTCACGAACATTAATATATTCATGCTATTTTTGTCTTGCTTAAGTTTATTGTTATTGTTTAAGTAATTGTGTTTTTATTTCTGTATTAATTAATATGTAATAAATTGTATTAATTGACCAACCTGTTTCGTCTTTTATTATTTTCCTGATTCCAAGTTGTTTGTAATACAATTGTACTGGTGGACTAGTTAAAAGAATCCTGGTCTCCGGAGACTATTCACTGCTGATGGGATGGTTTAAAAAAGGGCATTATTTTCTCGTAAAATTACTCTTTTCGTTTCTGCGATCCTGTTACTCCTGATCCAAATTTTCAAGCAAAAATTGTGAGAAAAATTCATTCAAATTTTATTTTATTTTCCCGCCAAATTACTCTTTTCGTTTCTGCGATCCTGTTACTCCTGGTCGGAATTTTCAAGCAAAAATTGTTAGAAAAATTCATTAAAATTTTATTTTATTTTCCCGCCAAATTACTCTTTTCGTTTCTGCGATCCTGTTACTCCTGATCCAATTTTCAAGCAAAAATTGTGAGAAAAATTCATTCAAATTTTATTTTATTTTCCCGCCAAATTACTCTTTTCGTTTCTGCGATCCTGTTACTCCTGATCCAAATTTTCAAGCAAAAATTGTTAGAAAAATTCATTAAAATTTTATTTTATTTTCCCGCCAAATTACTCTTTTCGTTTCTGCGATCCTGTTACTCCTGATCCAAATTTTCAAGCAAAAATTGTTAGAAAAATTCATTAAAATTTTATTTTATTTTCCCGCCAAATTACTCTTTTCGTTTCTGCGATCCTGTTACTCCTGATTCAAATTTTCAAGCAAAAATTGTTAGAAAAATTCATTAAAATTTTATTTTATTTTCCCGCCAAATTACTCTTTTCGTTTCTGCGATCCTGTTACTCCTGATTCAAATTTTCAAGCAAAAATTGTTAGAAAAATTCATTAAAATTTTATTTTATTTTCCCGCCAAATTACTCTTTTCGTTTCTGCGATCCTGTTACTCCTGATCCAAATTTCAAGCAAAAATTGTTAGAAAAATTCATTAAAATTTTATTTTATTTTCCCGCCAAATTACTCTTTTCGTTTCTGCGATCCTGTTACTCCTGATTCAAATTTTCAAGCAAAAATTGTTAGAAAAATTCATTAAAATTTTATTTTATTTTCCCGCCAAATTACTCTTTTCGTTTCTGCGATCCTGTTACTCCTGATTCAAATTTTCAAGCAAAAATTGTTAGAAAAATTCATTAAAATTTTATTTTATTTTCCCGCCAAATTACTCTTCGTTTCTGCGATCCTGTTACTCCTGATCCAAATTTCAAGCAAAAATTGTTAGAAAAATTCATTAAAATTTTATTTTATTTTCCCGCCAAATTACTCTTTTCGTTTCTGCGATCCTGTTACTCCTGATTCAAATTTTCAAGCAAAAATTGTTAGAAAAATTCATTAAAATTTTATTTTATTTTCCCGCCAAATTACTCTTTTCGTTTCTGCGATCCTGTTACTCCTGATTCAAATTTTCAAGCAAAAATTGTTAGAAAAATTCATTAAAATTTTATTTTATTTTCCCGCCAAATTACTCTTTTCGTTTCTGCGATCCTGTTACTCCTGATCCAAATTTTCAAGCAAAAATTGTGAGAAAAATTCATTAAAATTTTATTTTATTTTCCCGCCAAATTACTCTTTTCGTTTCTGCGATCCTGTTACTCCTGATTCAAATTTTCAAGCAAAAATTGTTAGAAAAATTCATTAAAATTTTATTTTATTTTCCCGCCAAATTACTCTTTTCGTTTCTGCGATCCTGTTACTCCTGATCCAAATTTTCAAGCAAAAATTGTGAGAAAAATTCATTAAAATTTTATTTTATTTTCCCGCCAAATTACTCTTTTCGTTTCTGCGATCCTGTTACTCCTGATCCAAATTTTCAAGCAAAAATTGTGAGAAAAATTCATTCAAATTTTATTTTATTTTCCCGCCAAATTACTCTTTTCGTTTCTGCGATCCTGTTACTCCTGATCCAAATTTTCAAGCAAAAATTGTGAGAAAAATTCATTAAAATTTTATTTTATTTTCCCGCCAAATTACTCTTTTCGTTTCTGCGATCCTGTTACTCCTGATCCAAATTTTCAAGCAAAAATTGTGAGAAAAATTCATTAAAATTTTATTTTATTTTCCCGCCAAATTACTCTTTTCGTTTCTGCGATCCTGTTACTCCTGATCCAAATTTTCAAGCAAAAATTGTGAGAAAAATTCATTCAAATTTTATTTTATTTTCCCGCCAAATTACTCTTTTCGTTTCTGCGATCCTGTTACTCCTGATCCAAATTTTCAAGCAAAAATTGTGAGAAAAATTCATTAAAATTTTATTTTATTTTCCCGCCAAATTACTCTTTTCGTTTCTGCGATCCTGTCACTCCTGGTCGGAATTTTCAAGCAAAAATTGTTAGAAAAATTCATTAAAATTTTATTTTATTTTCCCGCCAAATTACTCTTTTCGTTTCTGCGATCCTGTTACTCCTGATCCAAATTTTCAAGCAAAAATTGTGAGAAAAATTCATTAAAATTTTATTTTATTTTCCCGCCAAATTACTCTTTTCGTTTCTGCGATCCTGTTACTCCTGATTCAAATTTTCAAGCAAAAATTGTTAGAAAAATTCATTAAAATTTTATTTTATTTTCCCGCCAAATTACTCTTTTCGTTTCTGCGATCCTGTTACTCCTGATTCAAATTTTCAAGCAAAAATTGTTAGAAAAATTCATTAAAATTTTATTTTATTTTCCCGCCAAATTACTCTTTTCGTTTCTGCGATCCTGTTACTCCTGATTCAAATTTTCAAGCAAAAATTGTTAGAAAAATTCATTAAAATTTTATTTTATTTTCCCGCCAAATTACTCTTTTCGTTTCTGCGATCCTGTTACTCCTGGTCGGAATTTTCAAGCAAAAATTGTTAGAAAAATTCATTCAAATTTTATTTTATTTTCCCGCCAAATTACTCTTTTCGTTTGTGCGATCCTGTTACTCCTGATCCAAATTTTCAAGCAAAAATTGTTAGAAAAATTCATTAAAATTTTATTTTATTTTCCCGCCAAATTACTCTTTTCGTTTCTGCGATCCTGTTACTCCTGGTCGGAATTTTCAAGCAAAAATTGTTAGAAAAATTCATTAAAATTTTATTTTATTTTCCCGCCAAATTACTCTTTTCGTTTCTGCGATCCTGTTACTCCTGGTCGGAATTTTCAAGCAAAAATTGTTAGAAAAATTCATTAAAATTTTATTTTATTTTCCCGCCAAATTACTCTTTTCGTTTCTGCGATCCTGTTACTCCTGGTCGGAATTTTCAAGCAAAAATTGTTAGAAAAATTCATTAAAATTTTATTTTATTTTCCCGCCAAATTACTCTTTTCGTTTCTGCGATCCTGTTACTCCTGGTCGGAATTTTCAAGCAAAAATTGTTAGAAAAATTCATTAAAATTTTATTTTATTTTCCCGCCAAATTACTCTTTTCGTTTCTGCGATCCTGTTACTCCTGATCCAAAATTTCAAGCAAAAATTGTTAGAAAAATTCATTAAAATTTTATTTTATTTTCCCGCCAAATTACTCTTTTCGTTTCTGCGATCCTGTTACTCCTGATCCAAATTTTCAAGCAAAAATTGTGAGAAAAATTCATTAAAATTTTATTTTATTTTCCCGCCAAATTACTCTTTTCGTTTCTGCGATCCTGTTACTCCTGGTCGGAATTTTCAAGCAAAAATTGTTAGAAAAATTCATTAAAATTTTATTTTATTTTCCCGCCAAATTACTCTTTTCGTTTCTGCGATCCTGTTACTCCTGATTCAAATTTTCAAGCAAAAATTGTTAGAAAAATTCATTAAAATTTTATTTTATTTTCCCGCCAAATTACTCTTTTCGTTTCTGCGATCCTGTTACTCCTGATCCAAATTTTCAAGCAAAAATTGTGAGAAAAATTCATTAAAATTTTATTTTATTTTCCCGCCAAATTACTCTTTTCGTTTCTGCGATCCTGTTACTCCTGATTCAAATTTTCAAGCAAAAATTGTTAGAAAAATTCATTAAAATTTTATTTTATTTTCCCGCCAAATTACTCTTTTCGTTTCTGCGATCCTGTTACTCCTGATTCAAATTTTCAAGCAAAAATTGTTAGAAAAATTCATTAAAATTTTATTTTATTTTCCCGCCAAATTACTCTTTTCGTTTCTGCGATCCTGTTACTCCTGATTCAAATTTTCAAGCAAAAATTGTGAGAAAAATTCATTAAAATTTTATTTTATTTTCCCGCCAAATTACTCTTTTCGTTTCTGCGATCCTGTTACTCCTGATCCAAATTTTCAAGCAAAAATTGTGAGAAAAATTCATTAAAATTTTATTTTATTTTCCCGCCAAATTACTCTTTTCGTTTCTGCGATCCTGTTACTCCTGATTCAAATTTTCAAGCAAAAATTGTTAGAAAAATTCATTAAAATTTTATTTTATTTTCCCGCCAAATTACTCTTTTCGTTTCTGCGATCCTGTTACTCCTGATTCAAATTTTCAAGCAAAAATTGTTAGAAAAATTCATTAAAATTTTATTTTATTTTCCCGCCAAATTACTCTTTTCGTTTCTGCGATCCTGTTACTCCTGATCCAAATTTTCAAGCAAAAATTGTGAGAAAAATTCATTAAAATTTTATTTTATTTTCCCGCCAAATTACTCTTTTCGTTTCTGCGATCCTGTTACTCCTGATTCAAATTTTCAAGCAAAAATTGTTAGAAAAATTCATTAAAATTTTATTTTATTTTCCCGCCAAATTACTCTTTTCGTTTCTGCGATCCTGTTACTCCTGATTCAAATTTTCAAGCAAAAATTGTTAGAAAAATTCATTAAAATTTTATTTTATTTTCCCGCCAAATTACTCTTTTCGTTTCTGCGATCCTGTTACTCCTGGTCGGAATTTTCAAGCAAAAATTGTTAGAAAAATTCATTAAAATTTTATTTTATTTTCCCGCCAAATTACTCTTTTCGTTTCTGCGATCCTGTTACTCCTGGTCGGAATTTTCAAGCAAAAATTGTTAGAAAAATTCATTAAAATTTTATTTTATTTTCCCGCCAAATTACTCTTTTCGTTTCTGCGATCCTGTTACTCCTGGTCGGAATTTTCAAGCAAAAATTGTTAGAAAAATTCATTAAAATTTTATTTTATTTTCCCGCCAAATTACTCTTTTCGTTTCTGCGATCCTGTTACTCCTGGTCGGAATTTTCAAGCAAAAATTGTTAGAAAAATTCATTAAAATTTTATTTTATTTTCCCGCCAAATTACTCTTTTCGTTTCTGCGATCCTGTTACTCCTGGTCGGAATTTTCAAGCAAAAATTGTTAGAAAAATTCATTAAAATTTTATTTTATTTTCCCGCCAAATTACTCTTTTCGTTTCTGCGATCCTGTTACTCCTGATCCAAAATTTCAAGCAAAAATTGTTAGAAAAATTCATTAAAATTTTATTTTATTTTCCCGCCAAATTACTCTTTTCGTTTCTGCGATCCTGTTACTCCTGATCCAAATTTTCAAGCAAAAATTGTGAGAAAAATTCATTAAAATTTTATTTTATTTTCCCGCCAAATTACTCTTTTCGTTTCTGCGATCCTGTTACTCCTGGTCGGAATTTTCAAGCAAAAATTGTTAGAAAAATTAATTAAAATTTTATTTTATTTTCCCGCCAAATTACTCTTTTCGTTTCTGCGATCCTGTTACTCCTGATTCAAATTTTCAAGCAAAAATTGTTAGAAAAATTCATTAAAATTTTATTTTATTTTCCCGCCAAATTACTCTTTTCGTTTCTGCGATCCTGTTACTCCTGATCCAAATTTTCAAGCAAAAATTGTGAGAAAAATTCATTAAAATTTTATTTTATTTTCCCGCCAAATTACTCTTTTCGTTTCTGCGATCCTGTTACTCCTGATTCAAATTTTCAAGCAAAAATTGTTAGAAAAATTCATTAAAATTTTATTTTATTTTCCCGCCAAATTACTCTTTTCGTTTCTGCGATCCTGTTACTCCTGATTCAAATTTTCAAGCAAAAATTGTTAGAAAAATTCATTAAAATTTTATTTTATTTTCCCGCCAAATTACTCTTTTCGTTTCTGCGATCCTGTTACTCCTGATTCAAATTTTCAAGCAAAAATTGTGAGAAAAATTCATTAAAATTTTATTTTATTTTCCCGCCAAATTACTCTTTTCGTTTCTGCGATCCTGTTACTCCTGATCCAAATTTTCAAGCAAAAATTGTGAGAAAAATTCATTAAAATTTTATTTTATTTTCCCGCCAAATTACTCTTTTCGTTTCTGCGATCCTGTTACTCCTGATTCAAATTTTCAAGCAAAAATTGTTAGAAAAATTCATTAAAATTTTATTTTATTTTCCCGCCAAATTACTCTTTTCGTTTCTGCGATCCTGTTACTCCTGATTCAAATTTTCAAGCAAAAATTGTTAGAAAAATTCATTAAAATTTTATTTTATTTTCCCGCCAAATTACTCTTTTCGTTTCTGCGATCCTGTTACTCCTGATCCAAATTTTCAAGCAAAAATTGTGAGAAAAATTCATTAAAATTTTATTTTATTTTCCCGCCAAATTACTCTTTTCGTTTCTGCGATCCTGTTACTCCTGATTCAAATTTTCAAGCAAAAATTGTTAGAAAAATTCATTAAAATTTTATTTTATTTTCCCGCCAAATTACTCTTTTCGTTTCTGCGATCCTGTTACTCCTGGTCGGAATTTTCAAGCAAAAATTGTTAGAAAAATTCATTCAAATTTTATTTTATTTTCCCGCCAAATTACTCTTTTCGTTTCTGC
This sequence comes from Ocypus olens, assembly GCA_910593695.2. Lineage (NCBI taxonomy): Eukaryota > Metazoa > Arthropoda > Insecta > Coleoptera > Staphylinidae > Ocypus > Ocypus olens. The sequence continues at coordinate 40,286,178 of OU343061.1, forward strand.
GATCCTGTTACTCCTGATCCAAATTTTCAAGCAAAAATTGTTAGAAAAATTCATTAAAATTTTATTTTATTTTCCCGCCAAATTACTCTTTTCGTTTCTGCGATCCTGTTACTCCTGGTCGGAATTTTCAAGCAAAAATTGTTAGAAAAATTCATTAAAATTTTATTTTATTTTCCCGCCAAATTACTCTTTTCGTTTCTGCGATCCTGTTACTCCTGATTCAAATTTTCAAGCAAAAATTGTTAGAAAAATTCATTAAAATTTTATTTTATTTTCCCGCCAAATTACTCTTTTCGTTTCTGCGATCCTGTTACTCCTGATTCAAATTTTCAAGCAAAAATTGTTAGAAAAATTCATTAAAATTTTATTTTATTTTCCCGCCAAATTACTCTTTTCGTTTCTGCGATCCTGTTACTCCTGATCCAAATTTTCAAGCAAAAATTGTGAGAAAAATTCATTAAAATTTTATTTTATTTTCCCGCCAAATTACTCTTTTCGTTTCTGCGATCCTGTTACTCCTGATTCAAATTTTCAAGCAAAAATTGTTAGAAAAATTCATTAAAATTTTATTTTATTTTCCCGCCAAATTACTCTTTTCGTTTCTGCGATCCTGTTACTCCTGATTCAAATTTTCAAGCAAAAATTGTTAGAAAAATTCATTAAAATTTTATTTTATTTTCCCGCCAAATTACTCTTTTCGTTTCTGCGATCCTGTTACTCCTGATTCAAATTTTCAAGCAAAAATTGTTAGAAAAATTCATTAAAATTTTATTTTATTTTCCCGCCAAATTACTCTTTTCGTTTCTGCGATCCTGTTACTCCTGATCCAAATTTTCAAGCAAAAATTGTGAGAAAAATTCATTAAAATTTTATTTTATTTTCCCGCCAAATTACTCTTTTCGTTTCTGCGATCCTGTTACTCCTGATTCAAATTTTCAAGCAAAAATTGTTAGAAAAATTCATTAAAATTTTATTTTATTTTCCCGCCAAATTACTCTTTTCGTTTCTGCGATCCTGTTACTCCTGGTCGGAATTTTCAAGCAAAAATTGTTAGAAAAATTCATTCAAATTTTATTTTATTTTCCCGCCAAATTACTCTTTTCGTTTCTGCGATCCTGTTACTCCTGATCCAAATTTTCAAGCAAAAATTGTTAGAAAAATTCATTAAAATTTTATTTTATTTTCCCGCCAAATTACTCTTTTCGTTTCTGCGATCCTGTTACTCCTGGTCGGAATTTTCAAGCAAAAATTGTTAGAAAAATTCATTAAAATTTTATTTTATTTTCCCGCCAAATTACTCTTTTCGTTTCTGCGATCCTGTTACTCCTGATCCAAATTTTCAAGCAAAAATTGTGAGAAAAATTCATTAAAATTTTATTTTATTTTCCCGCCAAATTACTCTTTTCGTTTCTGCGATCCTGTTACTCCTGATTCAAATTTTCAAGCAAAAATTGTTAGAAAAATTCATTAAAATTTTATTTTATTTTCCCGCCAAATTACTCTTTTCGTTTCTGCGATCCTGTTACTCCTGATTCAAATTTTCAAGCAAAAATTGTTAGAAAAATTCATTAAAATTTTATTTTATTTTCCCGCCAAATTACTCTTTTCGTTTCTGCGATCCTGTTACTCCTGGTCGGAATTTTCAAGCAAAAATTGTTAGAAAAATTCATTCAAATTTTATTTTATTTTCCCGCCAAATTACTCTTTTCGTTTCTGCGATCCTGTTACTCCTGATCCAAATTTTCAAGCAAAAATTGTTAGAAAAATTCATTAAAATTTTATTTTATTTTCCCGCCAAATTACTCTTTTCGTTTCTGCGATCCTGTTACTCCTGGTCGGAATTTTCAAGCAAAAATTGTTAGAAAAATTCATTAAAATTTTATTTTATTTTCCCGCCAAATTACTCTTTTCGTTTCTACGATCCTGTTACTCCTGATCCAAAATTTCAAGCAAAAATTGTTAGAAAAATTCATTAAAATTTTATTTTATTTTCCCGCCAAATTACTCTTTTCGTTTCTGCGATCCTGTTACTCCTGATCCAAATTTTCAAGCAAAAATTGTGAGAAAAATTCATTAAAATTTTATTTTATTTTCCCGCCAAATTACTCTTTTCGTTTCTGCGATCCTGTTACTCCTGGTCGGAATTTTCAAGCAAAAATTGTTAGAAAAATTCATTAAAATTTTATTTTATTTTCCCGCCAAATTACTCTTTTCGTTTCTGCGATCCTGTTACTCCTGATTCAAATTTTCAAGCAAAAATTGTTAGAAAAATTCATTAAAATTTTATTTTATTTTCCCGCCAAATTACTCTTTTCGTTTCTGCGATCCTGTTACTCCTGATCCAAATTTTCAAGCAAAAATTGTGAGAAAAATTCATTAAAATTTTATTTTATTTTCCCGCCAAATTACTCTTTTCGTTTCTGCGATCCTGTTACTCCTGATTCAAATTTTCAAGCAAAAATTGTTAGAAAAATTCATTAAAATTTTATTTTATTTTCCCGCCAAATTACTCTTTTCGTTTCTGCGATCCTGTTACTCCTGATTCAAATTTTCAAGCAAAAATTGTTAGAAAAATTCATTAAAATTTTATTTTATTTTCCCGCCAAATTACTCTTTTCGTTTCTGCGATCCTGTTACTCCTGGTCGGAATTTTCAAGCAAAAATTGTTAGAAAAATTCATTCAAATTTTATTTTATTTTCCCGCCAAATTACTCTTTTCGTTTCTGCGATCCTGTTACTCCTGATCCAAATTTTCAAGCAAAAATTGTGAGAAAAATTCATTAAAATTTTATTTTATTTTCCCGCCAAATTACTCTTTTCGTTTCTGCGATCCTGTTACTCCTGATCCAAATTTTCAAGCAAAAATTGTGAGAAAAATTCATTAAAATTTTATTTTATTTTCCCGCCAAATTACTCTTTTCGTTTCTGCGATCCTGTTACTCCTGGTCGGAATTTTCAAGCAAAAATTGTTAGAAAAATTCATTCAAATTTTATTTTATTTTCCCGCCAAATTACTCTTTTCGTTTCTGCGATCCTGTTACTCCTGATCCAAATTTTCAAGCAAAAATTGTTAGAAAAATTCATTAAAATTTTATTTTATTTTCCCGCCAAATTACTCTTTTCGTTTCTGCGATCCTGTTACTCCTGGTCGGAATTTTCAAGCAAAAATTGTTAGAAAAATTCATTAAAATTTTATTTTATTTTCCCGCCAAATTACTCTTTTCGTTTCTGCGATCCTGTTACTCCTGGTCGGAATTTTCAAGCAAAAATTGTTAGAAAAATTCATTAAAATTTTATTTTATTTTCCCGCCAAATTACTCTTTTCGTTTCTGCGATCCTGTTACTCCTGGTCGGAATTTTCAAGCAAAAATTGTTAGAAAAATTCATTAAAATTTTATTTTATTTTCCCGCCAAATTACTCTTTTCGTTTCTGCGATCCTGTTACTCCTGGTCGGAATTTTCAAGCAAAAATTGTTAGAAAAATTCATTAAAATTTTATTTTATTTTCCCGCCAAATTACTCTTTTCGTTTCTGCGATCCTGTTACTCCTGATCCAAAATTTCAAGCAAAAATTGTTAGAAAAATTCATTAAAATTTTATTTTATTTTCCCGCCAAATTACTCTTTTCGTTTCTGCGATCCTGTTACTCCTGATCCAAATTTTCAAGCAAAAATTGTGAGAAAAATTCATTAAAATTTTATTTTATTTTCCCGCCAAATTACTCTTTTCGTTTCTGCGATCCTGTTACTCCTGGTCGGAATTTTCAAGCAAAAATTGTTAGAAAAATTCATTAAAATTTTATTTTATTTTCCCGCCAAATTACTCTTTTCGTTTCTGCGATCCTGTTACTCCTGATTCAAATTTTCAAGCAAAAATTGTTAGAAAAATTCATTAAAATTTTATTTTATTTTCCCGCCAAATTACTCTTTTCGTTTCTGCGATCCTGTTACTCCTGATCCAAATTTTCAAGCAAAAATTGTGAGAAAAATTCATTAAAATTTTATTTTATTTTCCCGCCAAATTACTCTTTTCGTTTCTGCGATCCTGTTACTCCTGATTCAAATTTTCAAGCAAAAATTGTTAGAAAAATTCATTAAAATTTTATTTTATTTTCCCGCCAAATTACTCTTTTCGTTTCTGCGATCCTGTTACTCCTGATTCAAATTTTCAAGCAAAAATTGTTAGAAAAATTCATTAAAATTTTATTTTATTTTCCCGCCAAATTACTCTTTTCGTTTCTGCGATCCTGTTACTCCTGATTCAAATTTTCAAGCAAAAATTGTTAGAAAAATTCATTAAAATTTTATTTTATTTTCCCGCCAAATTACTCTTTTCGTTTCTGCGATCCTGTTACTCCTGATCCAAATTTTCAAGCAAAAATTGTGAGAAAAATTCATTAAAATTTTATTTTATTTTCCCGCCAAATTACTCTTTTCGTTTCTGCGATCCTGTTACTCCTGATTCAAATTTTCAAGCAAAAATTGTTAGAAAAATTCATTAAAATTTTATTTTATTTTCCCGCCAAATTACTCTTTTCGTTTCTGCGATCCTGTTACTCCTGATTCAAATTTTCAAGCAAAAATTGTTAGAAAAATTCATTAAAATTTTATTTTATTTTCCCGCCAAATTACTCTTTTCGTTTCTGCGATCCTGTTACTCCTGGTCGGAATTTTCAAGCAAAAATTGTTAGAAAAATTCATTCAAATTTTATTTTATTTTCCCGCCAAATTACTCTTTTCGTTTCTGCGATCCTGTTACTCCTGATCCAAATTTTCAAGCAAAAATTGTTAGAAAAATTCATTAAAATTTTATTTTATTTTCCCGCCAAATTACTCTTTTCGTTTCTGCGATCCTGTTACTCCTGGTCGGAATTTTCAAGCAAAAATTGTTAGAAAAATTCATTAAAATTTTATTTTATTTTCCCGCCAAATTACTCTTTTCGTTTCTGCGATCCTGTTACTCCTGATTCAAATTTTCAAGCAAAAATTGTTAGAAAAATTCATTAAAATTTTATTTTATTTTCCCGCCAAATTACTCTTTTCGTTTCTGCGATCCTGTTACTCCTGATTCAAATTTTCAAGCAAAAATTGTTAGAAAAATTCATTAAAATTTTATTTTATTTTCCCGCCAAATTACTCTTTTCGTTTCTGCGATCCTGTTACTCCTGATCCAAATTTTCAAGCAAAAATTGTGAGAAAAATTCATTAAAATTTTATTTTATTTTCCCGCCAAATTACTCTTTTCGTTTCTGCGATCCTGTTACTCCTGATTCAAATTTTCAAGCAAAAATTGTTAGAAAAATTCATTAAAATTTTATTTTATTTTCCCGCCAAATTACTCTTTTCGTTTCTGCGATCCTGTTACTCCTGATTCAAATTTTCAAGCAAAAATTGTTAGAAAAATTCATTAAAATTTTATTTTATTTTCCCGCCAAATTACTCTTTTCGTTTCTGCGATCCTGTTACTCCTGATTCAAATTTTCAAGCAAAAATTGTTAGAAAAATTCATTAAAATTTTATTTTATTTTCCCGCCAAATTACTCTTTTCGTTTCTGCGATCCTGTTACTCCTGATCCAAATTTTCAAGCAAAAATTGTGAGAAAAATTCATTAAAATTTTATTTTATTTTCCCGCCAAATTACTCTTTTCGTTTCTGCGATCCTGTTACTCCTGATTCAAATTTTCAAGCAAAAATTGTTAGAAAAATTCATTAAAATTTTATTTTATTTTCCCGCCAAATTACTCTTTTCGTTTCTGCGATCCTGTTACTCCTGGTCGGAATTTTCAAGCAAAAATTGTTAGAAAAATTCATTCAAATTTTATTTTATTTTCCCGCCAAATTACTCTTTTCGTTTCTGCGATCCTGTTACTCCTGATCCAAATTTTCAAGCAAAAATTGTTAGAAAAATTCATTAAAATTTTATTTTATTTTCCCGCCAAATTACTCTTTTCGTTTCTGCGATCCTGTTACTCCTGGTCGGAATTTTCAAGCAAAAATTGTTAGAAAAATTCATTAAAATTTTATTTTATTTTCCCGCCAAATTACTCTTTTCGTTTCTGCGATCCTGTTACTCCTGATTCAAATTTTCAAGCAAAAATTGTTAGAAAAATTCATTAAAATTTTATTTTATTTTCCCGCCAAATTACTCTTTTCGTTTCTGCGATCCTGTTACTCCTGATCCAAATTTTCAAGCAAAAATTGTGAGAAAAATTCATTAAAATTTTATTTTATTTTCCCGCCAAATTACTCTTTTCGTTTCTGCGATCCTGTTACTCCTGATTCAAATTTTCAAGCAAAAATTGTTAGAAAAATTCATTAAAATTTTATTTTATTTTCCCGCCAAATTACTCTTTTCGTTTCTGCGATCCTGTTACTCCTGATTCAAATTTTCAAGCAAAAATTGTTAGAAAAATTCATTAAAATTTTATTTTATTTTCCCGCCAAATTACTCTTTTCGTTTCTGCGATCCTGTTACTCCTGGTCGGAATTTTCAAGCAAAAATTGTTAGAAAAATTCATTCAAATTTTATTTTATTTTCCCGCCAAATTACTCTTTTCGTTTCTGCGATCCTGTTACTCCTGATCCAAATTTTCAAGCAAAAATTGTTAGAAAAATTCATTAAAATTTTATTTTATTTTCCCGCCAAATTACTCTTTTCGTTTCTGCGATCCTGTTACTCCTGGTCGGAATTTTCAAGCAAAAATTGTTAGAAAAATTCATTAAAATTTTATTTTATTTTCCCGCCAAATTACTCTTTTCGTTTCTACGATCCTGTTACTCCTGATCCAAAATTTCAAGCAAAAATTGTTAGAAAAATTCATTAAAATTTTATTTTATTTTCCCGCCAAATTACTCTTTTCGTTTCTGCGATCCTGTTACTCCTGATCCAAATTTTCAAGCAAAAATTGTGAGAAAAATTCATTAAAATTTTATTTTATTTTCCCGCCAAATTACTCTTTTCGTTTCTGCGATCCTGTTACTCCTGGTCGGAATTTTCAAGCAAAAATTGTTAGAAAAATTCATTAAAATTTTATTTTATTTTCCCGCCAAATTACTCTTTTCGTTTCTGCGATCCTGTTACTCCTGATTCAAATTTTCAAGCAAAAATTGTTAGAAAAATTCATTAAAATTTTATTTTATTTTCCCGCCAAATTACTCTTTTCGTTTCTGCGATCCTGTTACTCCTGATCCAAATTTTCAAGCAAAAATTGTGAGAAAAATTCATTAAAATTTTATTTTATTTTCCCGCCAAATTACTCTTTTCGTTTCTGCGATCCTGTTACTCCTGATTCAAATTTTCAAGCAAAAATTGTTAGAAAAATTCATTAAAATTTTATTTTATTTTCCCGCCAAATTACTCTTTTCGTTTCTGCGATCCTGTTACTCCTGATTCAAATTTTCAAGCAAAAATTGTTAGAAAAATTCATTAAAATTTTATTTTATTTTCCCGCCAAATTACTCTTTTCGTTTCTGCGATCCTGTTACTCCTGGTCGGAATTTTCAAGCAAAAATTGTTAGAAAAATTCATTCAAATTTTATTTTATTTTCCCGCCAAATTACTCTTTTCGTTTCTGCGATCCTGTTACTCCTGATCCAAATTTTCAAGCAAAAATTGTGAGAAAAATTCATTAAAATTTTATTTTATTTTCCCGCCAAATTACTCTTTTCGTTTCTGCGATCCTGTTACTCCTGGTCGGAATTTTCAAGCAAAAATTGTTAGAAAAATTCATTAAAATTTTATTTTATTTTCCCGCCAAATTACTCTTTTCGTTTCTGCGATCCTGTTACTCCTGATTCAAATTTTCAAGCAAAAATTGTTAGAAAAATTCATTAAAATTTTATTTTATTTTCCCGCCAAATTACTCTTTTCGTTTCTGCGATCCTGTTACTCCTGATTCAAATTTTCAAGCAAAAATTGTTAGAAAAATTCATTCAAATTTTATTTTATTTTCCCGCCAAATTACTCTTTTCGTTTCTGCGATCCTGTTACTCCTGATTCAAATTTTCAAGCAAAAATTGTTAGAAAAATTCATTAAAATTTTATTTTATTTTCCCGCCAAATTACTCTTTTCGTTTCTGCGATCCTGTTACTCCTGGTCGGAATTTTCAAGCAAAAATTGTTAGAAAAATTCATTAAAATTTTATTTTATTTTCCCGCCAAATTACTCTTTTCGTTTCTGCGATCCTGTTACTCCTGATTCAAATTTTCAAGCAAAAATTGTTAGAAAAATTCATTAAAATTTTATTTTATTTTCCCGCCAAATTACTCTTTTCGTTTCTGCGATCCTGTTACTCCTGATTCAAATTTTCAAGCAAAAATTGTTAGAAAAATTCATTAAAATTTTATTTTATTTTCCCGCCAAATTACTCTTTTCGTTTCTGCGATCCTGTTACTCCTGATTCAAATTTTCAAGCAAAAATTGTTAGAAAAATTCATTAAAATTTTATTTTATTTTCCCGCCAAATTACTCTTTTCGTTTCTGCGATCCTGTTACTCCTGGTCGGAATTTTCAAGCAAAAATTGTTAGAAAAATTCATTAAAATTTTATTTTATTTTCCCGCCAAATTACTCTTTTCGTTTCTGCGATCCTGTTACTCCTGATTCAAATTTTCAAGCAAAAATTGTTAGAAAAATTCATTAAAATTTTATTTTATTTTCCCGCCAAATTACTCTTTTCGTTTCTGCGATCCTGTTACTCCTGATTCAAATTTTCAAGCAAAAATTGTTAGAAAAATTCATTAAAATTTTATTTTATTTTCCCGCCAAATTACTCTTTTCGTTTCTGCGATCCTGTTACTCCTGGTCGGAATTTTCAAGCAAAAATTGTTAGAAAAATTCATTAAAATTTTATTTTATTTTCCCGCCAAATTACTCTTTTCGTTTCTGCGATCCTGTTACTCCTGATTCAAATTTTCAAGCAAAAATTGTTAGAAAAATTCATTAAAATTTTATTTTATTTTCCCGCCAAATTACTCTTTTCGTTTCTGCGATCCTGTTACTCCTGGTCGGAATTTTCAAGCAAAAATTGTTAGAAAAATTCATTAAAATTTTATTTTATTTTCCCGCCAAATTACTCTTTTCGTTTCTGCGATCCTGTTACTCCTGGTCGGAATTTTCAAGCAAAAATTGTTAGAAAAATTCATTAAAATTTTATTTTATTTTCCCGCCAAATTACTCTTTTCGTTTCTGCGATCCTGTTACTCCTGATTCAAATTTTCAAGCAAAAATTGTTAGAAAAATTCATTCAAATTTTATTTTATTTTCCCGCCAAATTACTCTTTTCGTTTCTGCGATCCTGTTACTCCTGATCCAAATTTTCAAGCAAAAATTGTTAGAAAAATTCATTCAAATTTTATTTTATTTTCCCGTCAAATTACTCTTTTCGTTTCTGCGATCCTGTTACTCCTGGTCGGAATTTTCAAGCAAAAATTGTGAGAAAAATTCATTAAAATTTTATTTTATTTTCCCGCCAAATTACTCTTTTCGTTTCTGCGATCCTGTTACTCCTGATTCAAATTTTCAAGCAAAAATTGTTAGAAAAATTCATTAAAATTTTATTTTATTTTCCCGCCAAATTACTCTTTTCGTTTCTGCGATCCTGTTACTCCTGGTCGGAATTTTCAAGCAAAAATTGTTAGAAAAATTCATTAAAATTTTATTTTATTTTCCCGCCAAATTACTCTTTTCGTTTCTGCGATCCTGTTACTCCTGATTCAAATTTTCAAGCAAAAATTGTTAGAAAAATTCATTAAAATTTTATTTTATTTTCCCGCCAAATTACTCTTTTCGTTTCTGCGATCCTGTTACTCCTGGTCGGAATTTTCAAGCAAAAATTGTGAGAAAAATTCATTAAAATTTTATTTTATTTTCCCGCCAAATTACTCTTTTCGTTTCTGCGATCCTGTTACTCCTGATTCAAATTTTCAAGCAAAAATTGTTAGAAAAATTCATTAAAATTTTATTTTATTTTCCCGCCAAATTACTCTTTTCGTTTCTGCGATCCTGTTACTCCTGATTCAAATTTTCAAGCAAAAATTGTTAGAAAAATTCATTAAAATTTTATTTTATTTTCCCGCCAAATTACTCTTTTCGTTTCTGCGATCCTGTTACTCCTGATTCAAATTTTCAAGCAAAAATTGTTAGAAAAATTCATTAAAATTTTATTTTATTTTCCCGCCAAATTACTCTTTTCGTTTCTGCGATCCTGTTACTCCTGGTCGGAATTTTCAAGCAAAAATTGTGAGAAAAATTCATTAAAATTTTATTTTATTTTCCCGCCAAATTACTCTTTTCGTTTCTGCGATCCTGTTACTCCTGATTCAAATTTTCAAGCAAAAATTGTTAGAAAAATTCATTAAAATTTTATTTTATTTTCCCGCCAAATTACTCTTTTCGTTTCTGCGATCCTGTTACTCCTGGTCGGAATTTTCAAGCAAAAATTGTTAGAAAAATTCATTAAAATTTTATTTTATTTTCCCGCCAAATTACTCTTTTCGTTTCTGCGATCCTGTTACTCCTGATTCAAATTTTCAAGCAAAAATTGTTAGAAAAATTCATTAAAATTTTATTTTATTTTCCCGCCAAATTACTCTTTTCGTTTCTGCGATCCTGTTACTCCTGGTCGGAATTTTCAAGCAAAAATTGTGAGAAAAATTCATTAAAATTTTATTTTATTTTCCCGCCAAATTACTCTTTTCGTTTCTGCGATCCTGTTACTCCTGATTCAAATTTTCAAGCAAAAATTGTTAGAAAAATTCATTAAAATTTTATTTTATTTTCCCGCCAAATTACTCTTTTCGTTTCTGCGATCCTGTTACTCCTGGTCGGAATTTTCAAGCAAAAATTGTGAGAAAAATTCATTAAAATTTTATTTTATTTTCCCGCCAAATTACTCTTTTCGTTTCTGCGATCCTGTTACTCCTGATTCAAATTTTCAAGCAAAAATTGTTAGAAAAATTCATTAAAATTTTATTTTATTTTCCCGCCAAATTACTCTTTTCGTTTCTGCGATCCTGTTACTCCTGGTCGGAATTTTCAAGCAAAAATTGTTAGAAAAATTCATTAAAATTTTATTTTATTTTCCCGCCAAATTACTCTTTTCGTTTCTGCGATCCTGTTACTCCTGATTCAAATTTTCAAGCAAAAATTGTTAGAAAAATTCATTAAAATTTTATTTTATTTTCCCGCCAAATTACTCTTTTCGTTTCTGCGATCCTGTTACTCCTGATTCAAATTTTCAAGCAAAAATTGTTAGAAAAATTCATTAAAATTTTATTTTATTTTCCCGCCAAATTACTCTTTTCGTTTCTGCGATCCTGTTACTCCTGATTCAAATTTTCAAGCAAAAATTGTTAGAAAAATTCATTAAAATTTTATTTTATTTTCCCGCCAAATTACTCTTTTCGTTTCTGCGATCCTGTTACTCCTGATTCAAATTTTCAAGCAAAAATTGTTAGAAAAATTCATTAAAATTTTATTTTATTTTCCCGCCAAATTACTCTTTTCGTTTCTGCGATCCTGTTACTCCTGATTCAAATTTTCAAGCAAAAATTGTTAGAAAAATTCATTAAAATTTTATTTTATTTTCCCGCCAAATTACTCTTTTCGTTTCTGCGATCCTGTTACTCCTGGTCGGAATTTTCAAGCAAAAATTGTTAGAAAAATTCATTAAAATTTTATTTTATTTTCCCGCCAAATTACTCTTTTCGTTTCTGCGATCCTGTTACTCCTGATTCAAATTTTCAAGCAAAAATTGTTAGAAAAATTCATTAAAATTTTATTTTATTTTCCCGCCAAATTACTCTTTTCGTTTCTGCGATCCTGTTACTCCTGGTCGGAATTTTCAAGCAAAAATTGTTAGAAAAATTCATTAAAATTTTATTTTATTTTCCCGCCAAATTACTCTTTTCGTTTCTGCGATCCTGTTACTCCTGATTCAAATTTTCAAGCAAAAATTGTTAGAAAAATTCATTAAAATTTTATTTTATTTTCCCGCCAAATTACTCTTTTCGTTTCTGCGATCCTGTTACTCCTGATCCAAATTTTCAAGCAAAAATTGTGAGAAAAATTCATTAAAATTTTATTTTATTTTCCCGCCAAATTACTCTTTTCGTTTCTGCGATCCTGTTACTCCTGATTCAAATTTTCAAGCAAAAATTGTTAGAAAAATTCATTAAAATTTTATTTTATTTTCCCGCCAAATTACTCTTTTCGTTTCTGCGATCCTGTTACTCCTGATTCAAATTTTCAAGCAAAAATTGTTAGAAAAATTCATTAAAATTTTATTTTATTTTCCCGCCAAATTACTCTTTTCGTTTCTGCGATCCTGTTACTCCTGGTCGGAATTTTCAAGCAAAAATTGTTAGAAAAATTCATTCAAATTTTATTTTATTTTCCCGCCAAATTACTCTTTTCGTTTCTGCGATCCTGTTACTCCTGATCCAAATTTTCAAGCAAAAATTGTTAGAAAAATTCATTAAAATTTTATTTTATTTTCCCGCCAAATTACTCTTTTCGTTTCTGCGATCCTGTTACTCCTGGTCGGAATTTTCAAGCAAAAATTGTTAGAAAAATTCATTAAAATTTTATTTTATTTTCCCGCCAAATTACTCTTTTCGTTTCTACGATCCTGTTACTCCTGATCCAAAATTTCAAGCAAAAATTGTTAGAAAAATTCATTAAAATTTTATTTTATTTTCCCGCCAAATTACTCTTTTCGTTTCTGCGATCCTGTTACTCCTGATCCAAATTTTCAAGCAAAAATTGTGAGAAAAATTCATTAAAATTTTATTTTATTTTCCCGCCAAATTACTCTTTTCGTTTCTGCGATCCTGTTACTCCTGATCCAAATTTTCAAGCAAAAATTGTGAGAAAAATTCATTAAAATTTTATTTTATTTTCCCGCCAAATTACTCTTTTCGTTTCTGCGATCCTGTTACTCCTGGTCGGAATTTTCAAGCAAAAATTGTTAGAAAAATTCATTCAAATTTTATTTTATTTTCCCGCCAAATTACTCTTTTCGTTTCTGCGATCCTGTTACTCCTGATCCAAATTTTCAAGCAAAAATTGTTAGAAAAATTCATTAAAATTTTATTTTATTTTCCCGCCAAATTACTCTTTTCGTTTCTGCGATCCTGTTACTCCTGATCCAAATTTTCAAGCAAAAATTGTGAGAAAAATTCATTAAAATTTTATTTTATTTTCCCGCCAAATTACTCTTTTCGTTTCTGCGATCCTGTTACTCCTGGTCGGAATTTTCAAGCAAAAATTGTTAGAAAAATTCATTAAAATTTTATTTTATTTTCCCGCCAAATTACTCTTTTCGTTTCTGCGATCCTGTTACTCCTGATCCAAATTTTCAAGCAAAAATTGTTAGAAAAATTCATTAAAATTTTATTTTATTTTCCCGCCAAATTACTCTTTTCGTTTCTGCGATCCTGTTACTCCTGGTCGGAATTTTCAAGCAAAAATTGTTAGAAAAATTCATTAAAATTTTATTTTATTTTCCCGCCAAATTACTCTTTTCGTTTCTGCGATCCTGTTACTCCTGGTCGGAATTTTCAAGCAAAAATTGTTAGAAAAATTCATTAAAATTTTATTTTATTTTCCCGCCAAATTACTCTTTTCGTTTCTGCGATCCTGTTACTCCTGATTCAAATTTTCAAGCAAAAATTGTTAGAAAAATTCATTAAAATTTTATTTTATTTTCCCGCCAAATTACTCTTTTCGTTTCTGCGATCCTGTTACTCCTGATTCAAATTTTCAAGCAAAAATTGTTAGAAAAATTCATTAAAATTTTATTTTATTTTCCCGCCAAATTACTCTTTTCGTTTCTGCGATCCTGTTACTCCTGGTCGGAATTTTCAAGCAAAAATTGTTAGAAAAATTCATTTAAATTTTATTTTATTTTCCCGCCAAATTACTCTTTTCGTTTCTGCGATCCTGTTACTCCTGATTCAAATTTTCAAGCAAAAATTGTTAGAAAAATTCATTCAAATTTTATTTTATTTTCCCGCCAAATTACTCTTTTCGTTTCTGCGATCCTGTTACTCCTGATCCAAATTTTCAAGCAAAAATTGTTAGAAAAATTCATTCAAATTTTATTTTATTTTCCCGTCAAATTACTCTTTTCGTTTCTGCGATCCTGTTACTCCTGGTCGGAATTTTCAAGCAAAAATTGTGAGAAAAATTCATTAAAATTTTATTTTATTTTCCCGCCAAATTACTCTTTTCGTTTCTGCGATCCTGTTACTCCTGGTCGGAATTTTCAAGCAAAAATTGTTAGAAAAATTCATTAAAATTTTATTTTATTTTCCCGCCAAATTACTCTTTTCGTTTCTGCGATCCTGTTACTCCTGGTCGGAATTTTCAAGCAAAAATTGTTAGAAAAATTCATTAAAATTTTATTTTATTTTCCCGCCAAATTACTCTTTTCGTTTCTGCGATCCTGTTACTCCTGATTCAAATTTTCAAGCAAAAATTGTTAGAAAAATTCATTAAAATTTTATTTTATTTTCCCGCCAAATTACTCTTTTCGTTTCTGCGATCCTGTTACTCCTGGTCGGAATTTTCAAGCAAAAATTGTTAGAAAAATTCATTAAAATTTTATTTTATTTTCCCGCCAAATTACTCTTTTCGTTTCTGCGATCCTGTTACTCCTGATTCAAATTTTCAAGCAAAAATTGTTAGAAAAATTCATTAAAATTTTATTTTATTTTCCCGCCAAATTACTCTTTTCGTTTCTGCGATCCTGTTACTCCTGATTCAAATTTTCAAGCAAAAATTGTTAGAAAAATTCATTAAAATTTTATTTTATTTTCCCGCCAAATTACTCTTTTCGTTTCTGCGATCCTGTTACTCCTGGTCGGAATTTTCAAGCAAAAATTGTTAGAAAAATTCATTAAAATTTTATTTTATTTTCCCGCCAAATTACTCTTTTCGTTTCTGCGATCCTGTTACTCCTGGTCGGAATTTTCAAGCAAAAATTGTTAGAAAAATTCATTCAAATTTTATTTTATTTTCCCGCCAAATTACTCTTTTCGTTTCTGCGATCCTGTTACTCCTGATCCAAATTTTCAAGCAAAAATTGTTAGAAAAATTCATTCAAATTTTATTTTATTTTCCCGCCAAATTACTCTTTTCGTTTCTGCGATCCTGTTACTCCTGGTCGGAATTTTCAAGCAAAAATTGTGAGAAAAATTCATTAAAATTTTATTTTATTTTCCCGCCAAATTACTCTTTTCGTTTCTGCGATCCTGTTACTCCTGGTCGGAATTTTCAAGCAAAAATTGTTAGAAAAATTCATTAAAATTTTATTTTATTTTCCCGCCAAATTACTCTTTTCGTTTCTGCGATCCTGTTACTCCTGGTCGGAATTTTCAAGCAAAAATTGTTAGAAAAATTCATTAAAATTTTATTTTATTTTCCCGCCAAATTACTCTTTTCGTTTCTGCGATCCTGTTACTCCTGGTCGGAATTTTCAAGCAAAAATTGTTAGAAAAATTCATTAAAATTTTATTTTATTTTCCCGCCAAATTACTCTTTTCGTTTCTGCGATCCTGTTACTCCTGATTCAAATTTTCAAGCAAAAATTGTTAGAAAAATTCATTCAAATTTTATTTTATTTTCCCGCCAAATTACTCTTTTCGTTTCTGCGATCCTGTTACTCCTGATCCAAATTTTCAAGCAAAAATTGTTAGAAAAATTCATTCAAATTTTATTTTATTTTCCCGCCAAATTACTCTTTTCGTTTCTGCGATCCTGTTACTCCTGGTCGGAATTTTCAAGCAAAAATTGTGAGAAAAATTCATTAAAATTTTATTTTATTTTCCCGCCAAATTACTCTTTTCGTTTCTGCGATCCTGTTACTCCTGGTCGGAATTTTCAAGCAAAAATTGTTAGAAAAATTCATTAAAATTTTATTTTATTTTCCCGCCAAATTACTCTTTTCGTTTCTGCGATCCTGTTACTCCTGATTCAAATTTTCAAGCAAAAATTGTTAGAAAAATTCATTCAAATTTTATTTTATTTTCCCGCCAAATTACTCTTTTCGTTCCTGCGATCCTGTTACTCCTGATCCAAATTTTCAAGCAAAAATTGTTAGAAAAATTCATTAAAATTTTATTTTATTTTCCCGCCAAATTACTCTTTTCGTTTCTGCGATCCTGTTACTCCTGGTCGGAATTTTCAAGCAAAAATTGTGAGAAAAATTCATTAAAATTTTATTTTATTTTCCCGCTAAATTACTCTTTTCGTTTCTGCGATCCTGTTACTCCTGGTCGGAATTTTCAAGCAAAAATTGTTAGAAAAATTCATTAAAATTTTATTTTATTTTCCCGCCAAATTACTCTTTTCGTTTCTGCGATCCTGTTACTCCTGGTCGGAATTTTCAAGCAAAAATTGTTAGAAAAATTCATTAAAATTTTATTTTATTTTCCCGCCAAATTACTCTTTTCGTTTCTGCGATCCTGTTACTCCTGATTCAAATTTTCAAGCAAAAATTGTTAGAAAAATTCATTAAAATTTTATTTTATTTTCCCGCCAAATTACTCTTTTCGTTTCTGCGATCCTGTTACTCCTGATTCAAATTTTCAAGCAAAAATTGTTAGAAAAATTCATTAAAATTTTATTTTATTTTCCCGCTAAATTACTCTTTTCGTTTCTGCGATCCTGTTACTCCTGGTCGGAATTTTCAAGCAAAAATTGTTAGAAAAATTCATTAAAATTTTATTTTATTTTCCCGCCAAATTACTCTTTTCGTTTCTGCGATCCTGTTACTCCTGGTCGGAATTTTCAAGCAAAAATTGTTAGAAAAATTCATTAAAATTTTATTTTATTTTCCCGCTAAATTACTCTTTTCGTTTCTGCGATCCTGTTACTCCTGGTCGGAATTTTCAAGCAAAAATTGTGAGAAAAATTCATTAAAATTTTATTTTATTTTCCCGCCAAATTACTCTTTTCGTTTCTGCGATCCTGTTACTCCTGATCCAAATTTTCAAGCAAAAATTGTTAGAAAAATTCATTAAAATTTTATTTTATTTTCCCGCCAAATTACTCTTTTCGTTTCTGCGATCCTGTTACTCCTGATCCAAATTTTCAAGCAAAAATTGTTAGAAAAATTCATTAAAATTTTATTTTATTTTCCCGCCAAATTACTCTTTTCGTTTCTGCGATCCTGTTACTCCTGATTCAAATTTTCAAGCAAAAATTGTTAGAAAAATTCATTAAAATTTTATTTTATTTTCCCGCCAAATTACTCTTTTCGTTTCTGCGATCCTGTTACTCCTGATTCAAATTTTCAAGCAAAAATTGTTAGAAAAATTCATTAAAATTTTATTTTATTTTCCCGCCAAATTACTCTTTTCGTTTCTGCGATCCTGTTACTCCTGATTCAAATTTTCAAGCAAAAATTGTTAGAAAAATTCATTAAAATTTTATTTTATTTTCCCGCCAAATTACTCTTTTCGTTTCTGCGATCCTGTTACTCCTGATTCAAATTTTCAAGCAAAAATTGTTAGAAAAATTCATTAAAATTTTATTTTATTTTCCCGCCAAATTACTCTTTTCGTTTCTGCGATCCTGTTACTCCTGGTCGGAATTTTCAAGCAAAAATTGTTAGAAAAATTCATTAAAATTTTATTTTATTTTCCCGCCAAATTACTCTTTTCGTTTCTGCGATCCTGTTACTCCTGATTCAAATTTTCAAGCAAAAATTGTTAGAAAAATTCATTAAAATTTTATTTTATTTTCCCGCCAAATTACTCTTTTCGTTTCTGCGATCCTGTTACTCCTGATTCAAATTTTCAAGCAAAAATTGTTAGAAAAATTCATTAAAATTTTATTTTATTTTCCCGCCAAATTACTCTTTTCGTTTCTGCGATCCTGTTACTCCTGATTCAAATTTTCAAGCAAAAATTGTTAGAAAAATTCATTAAAATTTTATTTTATTTTCCCGCCAAATTACTCTTTTCGTTTCTGCGATCCTGTTACTCCTGATCCAAATTTTCAAGCAAAAATTGTTAGAAAAATTCATTAAAATTTTATTTTATTTTCCCGCCAAATTACTCTTTTCGTTTCTGCGATCCTGTTACTCCTGGTCGGAATTTTCAAGCAAAAATTGTTAGAAAAATTCATTAAAATTTTATTTTATTTTCCCGCCAAATTACTCTTTTCGTTTCTGCGATCCTGTTACTCCTGATTCAAATTTTCAAGCAAAAATTGTTAGAAAAATTCATTAAAATTTTATTTTATTTTCCCGCCAAATTACTCTTTTCGTTTCTGCGATCCTGTTACTCCTGGTCGGAATTTTCAAGCAAAAATTGTTAGAAAAATTCATTAAAATTTTATTTTATTTTCCCGCCAAATTACTCTTTTCGTTTCTGCGATCCTGTTACTCCTGGTCGGAATTTTCAAGCAAAAATTGTTAGAAAAATTCATTAAAATTTTATTTTATTTTCCCGCCAAATTACTCTTTTCGTTTCTGCGATCCTGTTACTCCTGATTCAAATTTTCAAGCAAAAATTGTTAGAAAAATTCATTAAAATTTTATTTTATTTTCCCGCCAAATTACTCTTTTCGTTTCTGCGATCCTGTTACTCCTGATTCAAATTTTCAAGCAAAAATTGTTAGAAAAATTCATTAAAATTTTATTTTATTTTCCCGCCAAATTACTCTTTTCGTTTCTGCGATCCTGTTACTCCTGGTCGGAATTTTCAAGCAAAAATTGTTAGAAAAATTCATTAAAATTTTATTTTATTTTCCCGCCAAATTACTCTTTTCGTTTCTGCGATCCTGTTACTCCTGGTCGGAATTTTCAAGCAAAAATTGTTAGAAAAATTCATTAAAATTTTATTTTATTTTCCCGCCAAATTACTCTTTTCGTTTCTGCGATCCTGTTACTCCTGATTCAAATTTTCAAGCAAAAATTGTTAGAAAAATTCATTAAAATTTTATTTTATTTTCCCGCCAAATTACTCTTTTCGTTTCTGCGATCCTGTTACTCCTGATTCAAATTTTCAAGCAAAAATTGTTAGAAAAATTCATTAAAATTTTATTTTATTTTCCCGCCAAATTACTCTTTTCGTTTCTGCGATCCTGTTACTCCTGGTCGGAATTTTCAAGCAAAAATTGTTAGAAAAATTCATTAAAATTTTATTTTATTTTCCCGCCAAATTACTCTTTTCGTTTCTGCGATCCTGTTACTCCTGATTCAAATTTTCAAGCAAAAATTGTTAGAAAAATTCATTCAAATTTTATTTTATTTTCCCGCCAAATTACTCTTTTCGTTTCTGCGATCCTGTTACTCCTGATCCAAATTTTCAAGCAAAAATTGTTAGAAAAATTCATTCAAATTTTATTTTATTTTCCCGCCAAATTACTCTTTTCGTTTCTGCGATCCTGTTACTCCTGATCCAAATTTTCAAGCAAAAATTGTTAGAAAAATTCATTAAAATTTTATTTTATTTTCCCGCCAAATTACTCTTTTCGTTTCTGCGATCCTGTTACTCCTGGTCGGAATTTTCAAGCAAAAATTGTTAGAAAAATTCATTAAAATTTTATTTTATTTTCCCGCCAAATTACTCTTTTCGTTTCTGCGATCCTGTTACTCCTGGTCGGAATTTTCAAGCAAAAATTGTTAGAAAAATTCATTAAAATTTTATTTTATTTTCCCGCCAAATTACTCTTTTCGTTTCTGCGATCCTGTTACTCCTGATTCAAATTTTCAAGCAAAAATTGTTAGAAAAATTCATTAAAATTTTATTTTATTTTCCCGCCAAATTACTCTTTTCGTTTCTGCGATCCTGTTACTCCTGGTCGGAATTTTCAAGCAAAAATTGTTAGAAAAATTCATTAAAATTTTATTTTATTTTCCCGCTAAATTACTCTTTTCGTTTCTGCGATCCTGTTACTCCTGGTCGGAATTTTCAAGCAAAAATTGTTAGAAAAATTCATTAAAATTTTATTTTATTTTCCCGCCAAATTACTCTTTTCGTTTCTGCGATCCTGTTACTCCTGGTCGGAATTTTCAAGCAAAAATTGTGAGAAAAATTCATTAAAATTTTATTTTATTTTCCCGCCAAATTACTCTTTTCGTTTCTGCGATCCTGTTACTCCTGGTCGGAATTTTCAAGCAAAAATTGTTAGAAAAATTCATTAAAATTTTATTTTATTTTCCCGCCAAATTACTCTTTTCGTTTCTGCGATCCTGTTACTCCTGATTCAAATTTTCAAGCAAAAATTGTTAGAAAAATTCATTCAAATTTTATTTTATTTTCCCGCCAAATTACTCTTTTCGTTTCTGCGATCCTGTTACTCCTGATCCAAATTTTCAAGCAAAAATTGTTAGAAAAATTCATTAAAATTTTATTTTATTTTCCCGCCAAATTACTCTTTTCGTTTCTGCGATCCTGTTACTCCTGGTCGGAATTTTCAAGCAAAAATTGTGAGAAAAATTCATTAAAATTTTATTTTATTTTCCCGCTAAATTACTCTTTTCGTTTCTGCGATCCTGTTACTCCTGATCCAAATTTTCAAGCAAAAATTGTTAGAAAAATTCATTAAAATTTTATTTTATTTTCCCGCCAAATTACTCTTTTCGTTTCTGCGATCCTGTTACTCCTGGTCGGAATTTTCAAGCAAAAATTGTTAGAAAAATTCATTAAAATTTTATTTTATTTTCCCGCCAAATTACTCTTTTCGTTTCTGCGATCCTGTTACTCCTGGTCGGAATTTTCAAGCAAAAATTGTTAGAAAAATTCATTAAAATTTTATTTTATTTTCCCGCCAAATTACTCTTTTCGTTTCTGCGATCCTGTTACTCCTGATTCAAATTTTCAAGCAAAAATTGTTAGAAAAATTCATTAAAATTTTATTTTATTTTCCCGCCAAATTACTCTTTTCGTTTCTGCGATCCTGTTACTCCTGGTCGGAATTTTCAAGCAAAAATTGTTAGAAAAATTCATTAAAATTTTATTTTATTTTCCCGCCAAATTACTCTTTTCGTTTCTGCGATCCTGTTACTCCTGATTCAAATTTTCAAGCAAAAATTGTTAGAAAAATTCATTAAAATTTTATTTTATTTTCCCGCCAAATTACTCTTTTCGTTTCTGCGATCCTGTTACTCCTGATTCAAATTTTCAAGCAAAAATTGTTAGAAAAATTCATTAAAATTTTATTTTATTTTCCCGCCAAATTACTCTTTTCGTTTCTGCGATCCTGTTACTCCTGGTCGGAATTTTCAAGCAAAAATTGTTAGAAAAATTCATTAAAATTTTATTTTATTTTCCCGCCAAATTACTCTTTTCGTTTCTGCGATCCTGTTACTCCTGGTCGGAATTTTCAAGCAAAAATTGTTAGAAAAATTCATTAAAATTTTATTTTATTTTCCCGCCAAATTACTCTTTTCGTTTCTGCGATCCTGTTACTCCTGATTCAAATTTTCAAGCAAAAATTGTTAGAAAAATTCATTAAAATTTTATTTTATTTTCCCGCCAAATTACTCTTTTCGTTTCTGCGATCCTGTTACTCCTGATTCAAATTTTCAAGCAAAAATTGTTAGAAAAATTCATTAAAATTTTATTTTATTTTCCCGCCAAATTACTCTTTTCGTTTCTGCGATCCTGTTACTCCTGATTCAAATTTTCAAGCAAAAATTGTTAGAAAAATTCATTAAAATTTTATTTTATTTTCCCCCCAAATTACTCTTTTCGTTTCTGCGATCCTGTTACTCCTGGTCGGAATTTTCAAGCAAAAATTGTGAGAAAAATTCATTAAAATTTTATTTTATTTTCCCGCCAAATTACTCTTTTCGTTTCTGCGATCCTGTTACTCCTGATCCAAATTTTCAAGCAAAAATTGTTAGAAAAATTCATTAAAATTTTATTTTATTTTCCCGCCAAATTACTCTTTTCGTTTCTGCGATCCTGTTACTCCTGATCCAAATTTTCAAGCAAAAATTGTTAGAAAAATTCATTAAAATTTTATTTTATTTTCCCGCCAAATTACTCTTTTCGTTTCTGCGATCCTGTTACTCCTGATCCAAATTTTCAAGCAAAAATTGTGAGAAAAATTCATTAAAATTTTATTTTATTTTCCCGCCAAATTACTCTTTTCGTTTCTGCGATCCTGTTACTCCTGATCCAAAATTTCAAGCAAAAATTGTTAGAAAAATTCATTAAAATTTTATTTTATTTTCCCGCCAAATTACTCTTTTCGTTTCTGCGATCCTGTTACTCCTGATCCAAATTTTCAAGCAAAAATTGTTAGAAAAATTCATTAAAATTTTATTTTATTTTCCCGCCAAATTACTCTTTTCGTTTCTGCGATCCTGTTACTCCTGATCCAAATTTTCAAGCAAAAATTGTTAGAAAAATTCATTAAAATTTTATTTTATTTTCCCGCCAAATTACTCTTTTCGTTTCTGCGATCCTGTTACTCCTGATCCAAATTTTCAAGCAAAAATTGTGAGAAAAATTCATTAAAATTTTATTTTATTTTCCCGCCAAATTACTCTTTTCGTTTCTGCGATCCTGTTACTCCTGGTCGGAATTTTCAAGCAAAAATTGTGAGAAAAATTCATTAAAATTTTATTTTATTTTCCCGCCAAATTACTCTTTTCGTTTCTGCGATCCTGTTACTCCTGATCCAAATTTTCATGCAAAAATTGTTCGAAAAATTCATTAAAATTTTATTTTATTTTCCCGCCAAATTACTCTTTTCGTTTCTGCGATCCTGTTACTCCTGATCCAAAATTTCAAGCAAAAATTGTTAGAAAAATTCATTAAAATTTTATTTTATTTTCCCGCCAAATTACTCTTTTCGTTTCTACGATCCTGTTACTCCTGATCCAAAATTTCAAGCAAAAATTGTTAGAAAAATTCATTAAAATTTTATTTTATTTTCCCGCCAAATTACTCTTTTCGTTTCTGCGATCCTGTTACTCCTGATCCAAATTTTCAAGCAAAAATTGTTAGAAAAATTCATTAAAATTTTATTTTATTTTCCCGCCAAATTACTCTTTTCGTTTCTGCGATCCTGTTACTCCTGATCCAAATTTTCAAGCAAAAATTGTTAGAAAAATTCATTAAAATTTTATTTTATTTTCCCGCCAAATTACTCTTTTCGTTTCTGCGATCCTGTTACTCCTGATCCAAATTTTCAAGCAAAAATTGTGAGAAAAATTCATTAAAATTTTATTTTATTTTCCCGCCAAATTACTCTTTTCGTTTCTGCGATCCTGTTACTCCTGGTCGGAATTTTCAAGCAAAAATTGTGAGAAAAATTCATTAAAATTTTATTTTATTTTCCCGCCAAATTACTCTTTTCGTTTCTGCGATCCTGTTACTCCTGATCCAAATTTTCATGCAAAAATTGTTCGAAAAATTCATTAAAATTTTATTTTATTTTCCCGCCAAATTACTCTTTTCGTTTCTGCGATCCTGTTACTCCTGATCCAAAATTTCAAGCAAAAATTGTTAGAAAAATTCATTAAAATTTTATTTTATTTTCCCGCCAAATTACTCTTTTCGTTTCTGCGATCCTGTTACTCCTGCTCCAAATTTTCAAGCAAAAATTGTGAGAAAAATTCATTAAAATTTTATTTTATTTTCCCGCCAAATTACTCTTTTCGTTTCTACGATCCTGTTACTCCTGATCCAAATTTTCAAGCAAAAATTGTTAGAAAAATTCATTAAAATTTTATTTTATTTTCCCGCCAAATTACTCTTTTCGTTTCTACGATCCTGTTACTCCTGATCCAAATTTTCAAGCAAAAATTGTTAGAAAAATTCATTCAAATTTTATTTTATTTTCCCGCCAAATTACTCTTTTCGTTTCTGCGATCCTGTTACTCCTGATCCAAAATTTCAAGCAAAAATTGTTAGACAAATTCATTAAAATTTTATTTTATTTTCCCGCCAAATTACTCTTTTCGTTTCTGCGATCCTGTTACTCCTGATCCAAATTTTCAAGCAAAAATTGTTAGACAAATTCATTAAAATTTTATTTTATTTTCCCGCCAAATTACTCTTTTCGTTTCTGCGATCCTGTTACTCCTGATCCAAATTTTCAAGCAAAAATTGTTAGAAAAATTCATTAAAATTTTATTTTATTTTCCCGCCAAATTACTCTTTTCGTTTCTGCGATCCTGTTACTCCTGATCCAAAATTTCAAGCAAAAATTGTTAGAAAAATTCATTAAAATTTTATTTTATTTTCCCGCCAAATTACTCTTTTCGTTTCTGCGATCCTGTTACTCCTGATCCAAATTTTCATGCAAAAATTGTTAGAAAAATTCATTAAAATTTTATTTTATTTTCCCGCCAAATTACTCTTTTCGTTTCTGCGATCCTGTTACTCCTGATCCAAATTTTCATGCAAAAATTGTGAGAAAAATTCATTAAAATTTTATTTTATTTTCCCGCCAAATTACTCTTTTCGTTTCTGCGATCCTGTTACTCCTGATCCAAATTTTCAAGCAAAAATTGTTAGAAAAATTCATTAAAATTTTATTTTATTTTCCCGCCAAATTACTCTTTTCGTTTCTGCGATCCTGTTACTCCTGATCCAAATTTTCATGCAAAAATTGTGAGAAAAATTCATTAAAATTTTATTTTATTTTCCCGCCAAATTACTCTTTTCGTTTCTGCGATCCTGTTACTCCTGATCCAAATTTTCAAGCAAAAATTGTTAGAAAAATTCATTAAAATTTTATTTTATTTTCCCGCCAAATTACTCTTTTCGTTTCTGCGATCCTGTTACTCCTGATCCAAATTTTCATGCAAAAATTGTGAGAAAAATTCATTAAAATTTTATTTTATTTTCCCGCCAAATTACTCTTTTCGTTTCTGCGATCCTGTTACTCCTGATCCAAATTTTCAAGCAAAAATTGTTAGAAAAATTCATTAAAATTTTATTTTATTTTCCCGCCAAATTACTCTTTTCGTTTCTGCGATCCTGTTACTCCTGATCCAAATTTTCAAGCAAAAATTGTTAGAAAAATTCATTAAAATTTTATTTTATTTTCCCGCCAAATTACTCTTTTCGTTTCTGCGATCCTGTTACTCCTGATCCAAATTTTCAAGCAAAAATTGTTAGAAAAATTCATTAAAATTTTATTTTATTTTCCCGCCAAATTACTCTTTTCGTTTCTGCGATCCTGTTACTCCTGATCCAAATTTTCAAGCAAAAATTGTTAGAAAAATTCATTAAAATTTTATTTTATTTTCCCGCCAAATTACTCTTTTCGTTTCTGCGATCCTGTTACTCCTGATCCAAATTTTCATGCAAAAATTGTGAGAAAAATTCATTAAAATTTTATTTTATTTTCCCGCCAAATTACTCTTTTCGTTTCTGCGATCCTGATACTCCTGATCCAAATTTTCAAGCAAAAATTGTTAGAAAAATTCATTAAAATTTTATTTTATTTTCCCGCCAAATTACTCTTTTCGTTTCTGCGATCCTGTTACTCCTGATCCAAATTTTCAAGCAAAAATTGTGAGAAAAATTCATTAAAATTTTATTTTATTTTCCCGCCAAATTACTCTTTTCGTTTCTGCGATCCTGTTACTCCTGATCCAAATTTTCAAGCAAAAATTGTTAGAAAAATTCATTAAAATTTTATTTTATTTTCCCGCCAAATTACTCTTTTCGTTTCTGCGATCCTGTTACTCCTGATCCAAATTTTCAAGCAAAAATTGTTAGAAAAATTCATTAAAATTTTATTTTATTTTCCCGCCAAATTACTCTTTTCGTTTCTGCGATCCTGTTACTCCTGATCCAAATTTTCAAGCAAAAATTGTTAGAAAAATTCATTAAAATTTTATTTTATTTTCCCGCCAAATTACTCTTTTCGTTTCTGCGATCCTGTTACTCCTGATCCAAATTTTCAAGCAAAAATTGTGAGAAAAATTCATTAAAATTTTATTTTATTTTCCCGCCAAATTACTCTTTTCGTTTCTGCGATCCTGTTACTCCTGGTCGGAATTTTCAAGCAAAAATTGTGAGAAAAATTCATTAAAATTTTATTTTATTTTCCCGCCAAACTACTCTTTTCGTTTCTGCGATCCTGTTACTCCTGATCCAAATTTTCATGCAAAAATTGTTCGAAAAATTCATTAAAATTTTATTTTATTTTCCCGCCAAATTACTCTTTTCGTTTCTGCGATCCTGTTACTCCTGATCCAAAATTTCAAGCAAAAATTGTTAGAAAAATTCATTAAAATTTTATTTTATTTTCCCGCCAAATTACTCTTTTCGTTTCTGCGATCCTGTTACTCCTGATCCAAATTTTCAAGCAAAAATTGTGAGAAAAATTCATTAAAATTTTATTTTATTTTCCCGCCAAATTACTCTTTTCGTTTCTACGATCCTGTTACTCCTGATCCAAATTTTCAAGCAAAAATTGTTGGAAAAATTCATTAAAATTTTATTTTATTTTCCCGCCAAATTACTCTTTTCGTTTCTACGATCCTGTTACTCCTGATCCAAATTTTCAAGCAAAAATTGTTAGAAAAATTCATTCAAATTTTATTTTATTTTCCCGCCAAATTACTCTTTTCGTTTCTGCGATCCTGTTACTCCTGATCCAAATTTTCAAGCAAAAATTGTTAGAAAAATTCATTAAAATTTTATTTTATTTTCCCGCCAAATTACTCTTTTCGTTTCTACGATCCTGTTACTCCTGATCCAAATTTTCAAGCAAAAATTGTTAGAAAAATTCATTAAAATTTTATTTTATTTTCCCGCCAAATTACTCTTTTCGTTTCTACGATCCTGTTACTCCTGATCCAAAATTTCAAGCAAAAATTGTTAGAAAAATTCATTCAAATTTTATTTTATTTTCCCGCCAAATTACTCTTTTCGTTTCTGCGATCCTGTTACTCCTGATCCA
This sequence comes from Ocypus olens, assembly GCA_910593695.2. Taxonomy (NCBI): domain Eukaryota; kingdom Metazoa; phylum Arthropoda; class Insecta; order Coleoptera; family Staphylinidae; genus Ocypus; species Ocypus olens. The sequence goes on from OU343061.1 coordinate 40,313,065, forward strand.
AATTTTCAAGCAAAAATTGTGAGAAAAATTCATTAAAATTTTATTTTATTTTCCCGCCAAATTACTCTTTTCGTTTCTGCGATCCTGTTACTCCTGATCCAAATTTTCAAGCAAAAATTGTTAGAAAAATTCATTAAAATTTTATTTTATTTTCCCGCCAAATTACTCTTTTCGTTTCTGCGATCCTGTTACTCCTGATCCAAATTTTCATGCAAAAATTGTTAGAAAAATTCATTAAAATTTTATTTTATTTTCCCGCCAAATTACTCTTTTCGTTTCTGCGATCCTGTTACTCCTGATCCAAATTTTCAAGCAAAAATTGTGAGAAAAATTCATTAAAATTTTATTTTATTTTCCCGCCAAATTACTCTTTTCGTTTCTGCGATCCTGTTACTCCTGATCCAAATTTTCAAGCAAAAATTGTTAGAAAAATTCATTAAAATTTTATTTTATTTTCCCGCCAAATTACTCTTTTCGTTTCTGCGATCCTGTTACTCCTGATCCAAATTTTCAAGCAAAAATTGTTAGAAAAATTCATTAAAATTTTATTTTATTTTCCCGCCAAATTACTCTTTTCGTTTCTGCGATCCTGTTACTCCTGATCCAAATTTTCAAGCAAAAATTGTTAGAAAAATTCATTAAAATTTTATTTTATTTTCCCGCCAAATTACTCTTTTCGTTTCTGCGATCCTGTTACTCCTGATCCAAATTTTCAAGCAAAAATTGTTAGACAAATTCATTAAAATTTTATTTTATTTTCCCGCCAAATTACTCTTTTCGTTTCTGCGATCCTGTTACTCCTGATCCAAATTTTCAAGCAAAAATTGTTAGAAAAATTCATTAAAATTTTATTTTATTTTCCCGCCAAATTACTCTTTTCGTTTCTGCGATCCTGTTACTCCTGATCCAAATTTTCAAGCAAAAATTGTTAGAAAAATTCATTAAAATTTTATTTTATTTTCCCGCCAAATTACTCTTTTCGTTTCTGCGATCCTGTTACTCCTGATCCAAATTTTCATGCAAAAATTGTGAGAAAAATTCATTAAAATTTTATTTTATTTTCCCGCCAAATTACTCTTTTCGTTTCTGCGATCCTGTTACTCCTGATCCAAATTTTCAAGCAAAAATTGTTAGAAAAATTCATTAAAATTTTATTTTATTTTCCCGCCAAATTACTCTTTTCGTTTCTGCGATCCTGTTACTCCTGATCCAAATTTTCATGCAAAAATTGTGAGAAAAATTCATTAAAATTTTATTTTATTTTCCCGCCAAATTACTCTTTTCGTTTCTGCGATCCTGTTACTCCTGATCCAAATTTTCAAGCAAAAATTGTTAGAAAAATTCATTAAAATTTTATTTTATTTTCCCGCCAAATTACTCTTTTCGTTTCTGCGATCCTGTTACTCCTGATCCAAATTTTCATGCAAAAATTGTGAGAAAAATTCATTAAAATTTTATTTTATTTTCCCGCCAAATTACTCTTTTCGTTTCTGCGATCCTGTTACTCCTGATCCAAATTTTCAAGCAAAAATTGTTAGAAAAATTCATTAAAATTTTATTTTATTTTCCCGCCAAATTACTCTTTTCGTTTCTGCGATCCTGTTACTCCTGATCCAAATTTTCAAGCAAAAATTGTGAGAAAAATTCATTAAAATTTTATTTTATTTTCCCGCCAAATTACTCTTTTCGTTTCTGCGATCCTGTTACTCCTGATCCAAATTTTCAAGCAAAAATTGTTAGAAAAATTCATTAAAATTTTATTTTATTTTCCCGCCAAATTACTCTTTTCGTTTCTGCGATCCTGTTACTCCTGATCCAAATTTTCAAGCAAAAATTGTTAGAAAAATTCATTAAAATTTTATTTTATTTTCCCGCCAAATTACTCTTTTCGTTTCTGCGATCCTGTTACTCCTGATCCAAATTTTCAAGCAAAAATTGTTAGAAAAATTCATTAAAATTTTATTTTATTTTCCCGCCAAATTACTCTTTTCGTTTCTGCGATCCTGTTACTCCTGATCCAAATTTTCATGCAAAAATTGTGAGAAAAATTCATTAAAATTTTATTTTATTTTCCCGCCAAATTACTCTTTTCGTTTCTGCGATCCTGTTACTCCTGATCCAAATTTTCAAGCAAAAATTGTTAGAAAAATTCATTAAAATTTTATTTTATTTTCCCGCCAAATTACTCTTTTCGTTTCTGCGATCCTGTTACTCCTGATCCAAATTTTCAAGCAAAAATTGTTAGAAAAATTCATTAAAATTTTATTTTATTTTCCCGCCAAATTACTCTTTTCGTTTCTGCGATCCTGTTACTCCTGATCCAAATTTTCAAGCAAAAATTGTTAGAAAAATTCATTAAAATTTTATTTTATTTTCCCGCCAAATTACTCTTTTCGTTTCTGCGATCCTGTTACTCCTGATCCAAATTTTCAAGCAAAAATTGTTAGAAAAATTCATTAAAATTTTATTTTATTTTCCCGCCAAATTACTCTTTTCGTTTCTGCGATCCTGTTACTCCTGGTCGAAATTTTCGAGCAAAAATTGTGAGAAAAATTCATAAAAATTTTATTTTATTTTTCCGTAAAATGACTCTTTTCGTTTCTGCGATCCTGTTACTCCTGGTGGAAATTTTCGTGCAAAAATTGTGCGAAAAATTTAATATTATTTTCACGTAAAATCTAACATCCAAAATATTATTCGAGCAATTATATAAAAGTAGCAGATTTTCTGTTTCTCGGACATCAATCAATTTCATTAATTAAAGTTATCCATACAACAACCAAATTGGAGCAAACTGTAAAATCAGCAAAGAAAATCTGTAAGATAACAGAAAACAGTAAGTAAATTCAGGAAGTACCGTAAACACAGCATCAATTACAGAAAGCCATGACAAATATGCAGAAAACTGCAGTTTCAATCACAGAAAACTGTAAAGTAGACGAATTACCTACCATTAACTGTAATATTCACCAATAACAGGGAACTTTAAAACCGATGTATCGCAGCATACTGTAATGAACCAGCGCATACTGTAATATTCACCAATCACAGGTAACTTTAATACTGAGGAATTACACCAAACTGTAATGGATGAATGACCACAAACTGTAATGGATGAATATTTAATGTTATTTAACTGTAATATTTATTTTTGGAGTATTTTTTAAATAAAAACTGAAGCAATGTATTTATTTTATTAAAGTAACTGATGGACCACATCACAATTTGCATTGACTTAAAAAATAAATTGTTAATGCAGTAAACATTTGTCGTAAATAGCGCCTTTAAGAAGGATTAAGGCATTGTATGACTTACCTGCAGCGCTCTCTCACGTTTTACGCTCTCTTGTAGAATAGTATTTCCTGCACTGGATTTTGCAACCAATCCCTCCATTGAATGCTTCGATAAACAGTAAACGGCTACAAAGTTTACAATCCTCTAGAATATCACTTGTTGCTCTAATGCGTTCCCTCTGGGTAATGTTTTCCTTGGTGCTGTTTAATTGTAAAGTTATATTATGATAGCCCTTCCTGTATATGCAATTAATGAATTAAACTCACTACAAGACGTCATTTGCGGGCGTGCTGCTGATATAGTTGGATCAATGGATCTTTGCGTGTGCGTCATTACTGAAGATTGAGTTTTCTCACCTTGGACGACATACGTACACACATGATGGCACCTAATTCAACTTACCGTAGAGAGAGATTAAACGCATGAAAATGTTGTCTAGGTTCAGCTATTTATGACGTGTACGCAAAGATCCATTGATCCATTTGTTTCTCGATTTTCCTGTAAAATGTTCACCTTTTTCAACAAACAGCCAATGAAGGATTTAGGTGGGATAGGGTAATATAAAACACATAGGTACAAGTGTAAGTTATATTTCCTGCTTCATAACAAATTACAACGTTTCATTTATTGTTAATTTATTAATATTATTCACTTGGGTGGGTTAATCTCATTTTTTTTTTCATTTTTCTTCATCGTTAATTTTTGATATGTCTTTGACAAAATAGAGGTCGTTAAATGAAGATACTACTCGCACAATGGATCAGTATATACATGTACACATACAATTTTTATAATTAATTTTCTGGGTTAGTGTTAGTAAAAAACGCCAACTCGTCCATTCGTACTACAAGGAAAATCCGCTCGAAATATAACAATTGGCCTTCAAGTACCACATACGTTAATTGTTATGGTTAATTAATTGGGTAAATATACTTTTAAATTCAACCGAATAAAACTCTCAGTCTAGTCAAATTAGCAACAATATATAACATTTCTTTCTTACTACTAACAATAAGTAAAAAACCGTTTCCGAATTATATATATAAAAAAATGAACGCTGGGATCAGTCTAAATGTAGGAATAAAATTAAGTAGAAGCAAAAAACTGGATTCTCCGCGTCCTCGCGTCTAAACGAAGATGAAGGCGGCGTCGGTTTGGCACGTCTTCGTCGCGCAGGTTTTGTCCTCGTGCTGCTGGGCGCGCACCCACTTGCCGTGACAATGGGGGGCCGAAAGTGCTGACCACCTCGTGAAGAGCCCCGTCACTCCGTGCCCTTGACACCGATAGCCCAGGTTCTTCCTGAGGGCCTCCGCCTCGCACCTCACGCAGACCGTCTCGCCTGCAACAAAGGGAATCCGTTAATTGGATATTCATCGAGTTCGAGGGTGCTCGAATGTGCGCGCTTATTAAAATCGCAAAAAGCTGTGCATGTGTGAAGGGGTGCTCTTCAAGCACTCCCAATTACAGGGGATGGTCTTAGTGAGAAACCGGAGCGATCTCCAGCCTCCACCCTTCGAAAAAAAAAAAAACGCACACGTACACAAATAGTAAGCGGTTGGCAACGTCGTTAACATAATGAGGGTGGCACCGCAACTGAAAATGCAACGGGGAGGTTTCGCGAACGTCTGCGGAATCCGATCCTTCTTTGTGTCGACAAGGGAATAATTAACGCGGAGGAATTAAAAAAAAGCGGACGACAATTAGCGCAGCAAAACAGTACAATCGCGTAATTCGATTCCATTCAGGCGGATTGCAAATTCATTAAAACAACGGACGGTTTAAATTTATTCACTATACGCGGCAGAAAGGGCTTCAAAAGTTGAATAACTTTGGCCGAATTGATATCGACTTTTCAGGCCCGTCTTAAATGGGATGGGGGGTCTCAGGGACCCTCGCTTTGGCCCATAGAATGAGTACATTTTATAATTTCTCATGTTTATTTATACATTATTATCTTATCATTACCGTAACTTTTTAGGGGCACATAAACTTGTTGGTGCTCAGAGCTCTATAAAACTTTCAGAAGGTTTTCAGGTATATGAAATATTTTTTGAAGATCGAATTAGCTCATATTTTAAATATATTAAAAGATAATTGACGCACCTTGCTTGTAAATAAAATGGCAGCACTCGAATTTGAGTGAGTGAAATGTGCACCACCCGATTAAAAAAATTCTAAAAAAGTTATCGCCCGCGGAATTTATTTCAAAATTTCCTAATTTGCTTAGAAATAACATATTTGTGACATACCGAAAGATAATTGACGTACCTTTCCTGTAAACAAAATTGCAGCACTCTGAACTCGAATTTGAGTGAATGAAATGTGCACCACCTGATTAAAAAAATTCTAAAAAAGTTATCGCCCGCGTAATTTGCGTCAAAATTTCCTAATTTGCTTAGAATTAACATATTTGTAACATACCAAAAGATAAATAACGCACCTTAATTGTAAACAAAATGGCAGCCCTTTGAACTCGAATTTGAGTGAGTGAAATGTGCACCACCCGATTAAAAAAATTCTAAAAAAATTATCGCCCGCGGAATTTGCTCCAAAATTTCCTAATTTGCTTAGAAATAACATATTTGTAACATACCAAAAGATAAATAACGCACTTTAATTGTAAACAAAATGGCAGCCCTTTGAACTCGAATTTGAGTGAGTGAAATGTGCACCACCCGATTAAAAAAATTCTAAAAAAATTATCGCCCGCGGAATTTGCTCCAAAGTTTCCTAATTTGCTTAGAAATAACATATTTGTAACATACCAAAAGATAAATAACGCACCTTGCTTGTTAACAAAATGGCAGCACTCTGAACTGGAATTTGAGTGAATGAAATGTGCACCATCCGATTAAAAAAATTCTAAAAAAGTTATCGCCCGCGGAATTTGCTTCAAAATTTCCTAATTTGCTCAGAAATAACATATTTGTAACATACCGAAAGATCATTAACGTACCTTTCTTGTAAACAAAATGGCAGCACTCTGAACTTGAATTTGAGTAAATGAAATGTGCACCACCCGATTAAAAAGATTCTAAAAAAGTTATCGCCCGCGGAATTTACTTCAAAATTTCCTAATTTGCTTAGAAATAACATATTTGTAACATACCGAAAGATCATTAACGTACCTTTCTTGTAAACAAAATGGCAGCACTCTGAACTTGAATTTGAGTAAATGAAATGTGCACCACCCGATTAAAAAAATTCTAAAAAATTTATCGCCCGCGGAATTTACTTCAAAATTTCCTAATTTGCTCAGAAATAACATATTTGTGACATACCGAAACGTACCTTTCCTGTAAACAAAATGGCAGCACTCTGAACTCGAATTTGAGTGAATGAAATGTGCACCACCCGATTAAAAAAATTCTAAAAAAGTTATCGCCCGCGGAATTTACTTCAAAATTTCCTAATTTGCTCAGAAATAACATTTGTGACATACCGAAAGATAATTAACGTACCTTTCCTGTAAACAAAATGGCAGCACTCTGAACTCGAATTTGAGTGAGTGAAATGTGCACCACCCGATTAAAAAAATTCTAAAAAAGTTATCGCCCGCGGAATTTGCTTCAAAATTTCCCAATTTGCTCAGAAATAACATATTTGTGACATACCGAAAGATAATTGACGTACCTTTCCTGTAAACAAAATGGCAGCACTCTGAACTCGAATTTGAGTGAGTGAAATGTGCACCACCCGATTAAGAAAATTCTAAAAAAGTTATCGCCCGCGGAATTTACTTCAAAATTTCCTAATTTGCTTAGAAATAACATATTTGTAACATACCAAAAGATAAATAACGCACCTTGCTTGTTAACAAAATGGCAGCACTCTGAACTGGAATTTGAGTGACTGAAATGTGCACCATCCGATTAAAAAAATTCTAAAAAAGTTATCGCCCGCGGAATTTGCTTCAAAATTTCCTAATTTGCTCAGAAATAACATATTTGTAACATACCGAAAGATAATTGACGTACCTTTCCTGTAAACAAAATGGCAGTCCTCTGAACTCAAATTTGAGTGAGTGAAATGTGCACCTCCCGATTAAAAAAATTCTAAAAAAGTTATCGCCGGCGGAATTTACTTCAAAATTTCTTAATTTGCTCAGAAATATTTTATTTCTGACATCCCGAAAGATCATTGACGTACCTTTCCTGTAAACAAAATGGCAGCACTCTGAACTCGAATTTGAGTGAGTGAAATGTGCACCACCCGATTAAACAAATTCTAAAAAAGTTATCGCCCGCGGAATTTGCTTCAAAATTTCTTAATTTGCTCAGAAATATTATATTTGTGACATCCCGAAAGATCATTGACGTACCTTTCCTGTAAACAAAATGGCAGCACTCTGAACTCGAATTTGAGTGAATGAGATGTGCATCACCCGATTAAAAAAATTCTAAAAAAGTTATCGCCCGTGGAATTTGCATAATATATTATAAAAATAGAGTAAAATAAAAATGCCGCACCGCGGATTAAAAACGAATTTCATACAAAATGTTTCAAAAACATATCAGTACAAATGCATTTTTCAATGTTTGAACACAAAAGAATAATTGAAAGGCAGAGATCATTCTAAACGCAAGCTTTAAAAATTGCGAAGAATAATTACATCCCAACAGCTTTAAACACGACGTGACGAGAATTTAAAGAGCCTCATTTGCGTAGATTCAATCATGCGCTTAAACGAACGTAAAAAGTATTCGTCTAACTGGCCCCACTTACTCACCTTCTTTTAAATTGCTGAAAGTGGGCTCCTTTTTGCAGGCTTTCGAGGCCTTAACCACTTGAAACTCCACGCAGTATCTGCAAACAAAAAAAACACGGTGTAAATGAAGGCTTGCAAAAAAAAGGTCCGCAATTTGTATCAATCAATTTACGAGCGGAAATATTTGCGTGCGAAATCATCAGTAAACTAGTAATTAAACCGGACGGACGTGTATATGAATCCTTTGGCAACAGCGGGGTTGGTGATAAGGGACGGCAACCCACGGGGGAGAGTCACGCAACATCCATCGGCGAATTCCCATGGCATTGTGGCGGGGAATTGCTTTAGAAATACAAAACTTTGATTGTCAATCAAAACTGACACGACGCTTCTTCTCACGTCGCCCCTCCACTTCTCCCACAAGAGGCTTCTGGATTATAGAGATACTTTCAATTTATCCCCGGCAGGCCTGGAAACAATGGAGTGGCGTCGTCGGCAGAAATAAACGAACTCGCAAATTGTCTGGCGCCTTCCCGACCTGCCCGAGATATGAGTTTTGTTTTTCGTAAACAAAAACCGACGAAAAATGACAATACGTGTCCCGCGCACTCTTGACTCCGAGGAAATTCAATTTTGAACGTAACGTCTTATCGAGACGTCTGCACTCCTGAGCAAAAAGGACGAACGACACAAAACGAGCGTTTGAAAAATGTACACTTATCATCAATTTCGATCACCATTATACGGTTTTAATTGAAAGATTTAACGAATGTCAGCGTAAATATGTGTTTGAAGGTAAAACTCAATTAAGTAAAGAATCAATAGGTAAGTACACTGTCGAGCATAAAACTAGGGTCACTCCGTAATTTGATTTTTTTTTGTAATTTTTTTTTTTTAATTGATACCCTATTGCGTATGCTCTCGAGGCAGTAACTGCATCTTCAAAGCTCTGAAAATATACATCAATCATATGCTTCTGTATTAGTAAATGGCATTTCTCTTCAATATTTTTACGAATATATAATTATAAAAAAATATCACAACAAACGCCAGAACACTAATAATTGATTGTCAGTCATCTTGAGCATATGTTTCTTCTGTTATATTTCATGGCTAGTATGATATTAAATGTTATCAGATTATTTATCTAAAAATAAAGCAAATTCGGGCCAAATTTGCTTTTAACGTTATTTGGACTAGTTCTAGGTATTAGATAAAGTGTGAAGGGGGTACGGAATGTGCCGAATGACTTTTAATTATTATTTATCCAACCTACACACCTACGAAAGTAATAAAAAAAACATAATTTGTCAAAAATGATTCTTTTTGCCAGTGGCGGCTCGTGGAACATGTTGATGGTAGAGCCACTTTCACAATTTTGGATGAGAAATGGAAATGACAAATTATGCAAATTAAATACCGGCAAAAAAAACAAAAGTTTGCACATAAAAAGCAATCACCTTAACAATCTAAAGTGTAGACCAATAAAAAATACGCTCTTAATTAAGGTAAAAAGTTTAGACAAATATCGAAAATTCGCGGTTAAAAAAAAAATGCAGACCAAAAATCCGAAAATCTAAAATTTGGAACAAAGAAATGAAAAATACAGGTCAAAGATCTAAAATATAGGCAAAAAAAAAACAAAAATGCAGGTATAAAAAAATGCAAACCAAAAAATTGAAAAATCAAACAAAAAATAATTTCCCATTTTCAGCCCCCAAAATTACTTATTAGCTCAAAATATGTTGACGACCAGAAACTCGAAAATGGCAGTCAAAAAGTAACCAAAAAGGAAAAAAAATTTGCCCATAAAAAATAATAATTCAAGTTAAAAAATCTAAAATGAAGGGGAAGAAATCAAAAACTGTACTTCAAAATATCGAATTTAAAGTCGCGTATAAAAATCAATAGGTCTTAAAATCGACCAAAAATTCGATCCCAAAAATCAAAATTGCAGACCAAAAAATCGAAAATTTTAACAAATAAATCGAAAATTTAGGCTAAAAGATCAAAAATTTAGACCAAAATATCAAAATCCCGCCTTAATAATAAAAAATGAGAACAAAAAGGTTGAAAATTCAAGTACCAAAATTTCCATTTACAGCACTCGGGGTGATTAGCCCCAGAAAACAAAAGAAAAAACTAAAAATTTGCTTCGTGGCGAAGAAAATTTGCACTCGACGATTTGAAAAATTGTAAAAATCGTATTACCCCAAGGATTCGCTTCAAATAAACTTCAATTATTCAAAAATGGTGTACTTTTGATTTCCTGCGAAAACAACGACATGCTCCTACAGAAAACAAGGGAATAAACTCAAAATTTGCTCTGTAGTGGAGGAAATTTGCACTCAATGTTTTGAAAAATTGTAAAAAATTAATCACTTGCAGAATTAGCACTTAATTAAGATAAAAAACTAAAATATGAGCACAAAAAATCGAAACTTTACAAAATTATCGAAAATTCGTGACCAAAAATCCGAAAATTTCTACAAAAAAAGATCAAAAAGTTTAACCAAAATAAAGAATATTTAGGGCTAAAGCTCTAAAATTTGGAACGAAGAAATAAAAAAATACAGGTCAAAGATATATAATATAGGCCAAAAAAATAAAAAAATATTGGTCTAAAAATAAAAAATGCAAACCAAAAAATTGAAAAATCAAGAATAATTTACCATTTTCAGCCCCCAAAATAACTCTTTAGCTCAAAATAAGTTGCTGACTAGAAACTCGAAAACCTCGGTTCCTGGAAGTCCCACAATTTTTTTTTTATTGACAAATAGTGTTCTGAATGGTCTCAGACTTGAAAAAAACAAAAAAAACGTTTGAAGAAAAATTAAATTTAATCGGTTTTAGCCAAAAAGTAATCAAAAATCAAAAAGAAGCGCCCATAAAAAATAATCATTCAAGTTAAAAATCTAAAATGAAGGGCAAGAAATCAAAAACTGTAAAAAAAAAACTCGAAAATATCGGCAAGAAATAAAAAAGTTGCGTATAAAATATCAATAATTTAGGTTAAAAAAAATTAAAATATAGGATAAAAAATTAAAAACTTCGACGAAAAATTTTATCCTAAAAATCAAAATTGCAAACCAAAAAATTGAAAATTTTAACTAAAAAATCGAAAATTTTGAAGAAAATATTTTCTTTGGAAATTCGTAAAGACGCATTATTCAAGATTAGTCTGTCAACATTTCAACCATCTGTTGCAATAAATGTGGAATTCCTATGTGAATTTCTAAAAAAATGCGCTTTTTTGGTCATCAAAATTTGCTTTCTAGTGCAACCATTTTTGTTGTGGTAAACTTGCAACTATTTTTTTTATTCGTAAACACACATTATTCAAGATTAGTCTGTCAAAATTTCAACCATCTGTTGCAATAAATATGGAATTCCCATGCAAATTTCTGAAAAATGCGCTGTTTTGGTCATCAAAACTTGCTCTTTAGTGCAACTATTTTTGTTGTGGTATTTTCTTTGGAAATTTGTAAAGACACATTATTCAAAATTAGTCTGTCAAAATTTCAACCAATAAATGTAGAATTTGCATGTGAATTTCTGAAAAATGCGGTTTTTTTTTGGTCATCAAAATTTGCCTTTTAATGCAACTATTGTTGTCGTGGTGAACTTGCGATTGCTTTCTTGGAAATTTGTAAAAACACATTATTCAGAAATAGTTTCATGCGAGTCTACAAAACGCTCGACGTACATTTAAAATATAATTTAAATTTAGAATAAACCATGAAAGCGTAAATATAATGATACCATCAAGTCGGAGAAAGTAATATGATGGCCACATCACAATTTTTATTGGTTTTAAAATTACACTAAATTCGTCATATTTTGATGTTTTAATCATTAAAATCGGACGCATTTGGATGTTCTGCAATTTAGAAAATCAAAATCGCAATTGAAATCTTCGAACTTCGAAAACGTGAAATTCTGACGTTTTTCATCGATTTTTTGAAAAATGTCTATATGCGCTGCGTCTCAAAAACGGACCGAAATTTTCATATGAAACTTTAAATTGAAGTTGACAATTCGAAGCACATACAAAACATTCACTGTTGAGGATTTTTTTTTTGTTGTCTCCCCTTCGATTTTTCACACGAAGAAGAAAAATAATTTTTGAGTTACGGAACAAGGAAACATGTCGAAAGAAGTATCGGCCAGCTGGGATTTTTTGAAATTCGAATTTTCACTCGATGAAAAAAAAAATCATTTTTGAGTTACGGAACAAGGAAACTTGTCGAAAGAAGTATCGGCCAGCTGGGATTTTTTGAAATTAGATTTTTCACTCGATGAAAAAAAAACATTTTTGAGTTACAGAACAAGGAAACATGTCGAAACAAGTATCGGCCAGCTGGGATTTTTTGAAATTCGAATTTTCACTCGATAAAAAAAATCATTTTTGAGTTACAGAACAAGGAAACATGTCGAAAAAAGTATCGGCCAGTTGGGATTTTTTGAAATTCGAATTTTCACTCGATGAGAAAAAAAAAATTTTTGAGTTACGGAACAAGGAAACATGCCGAAAGAAGTATCGGCCAGCTGGGATTTTTTGAAATTCGAATTTTCACTCGATGAAAAAAAAAATCATTTTTGAGTTACGGAACAAGGAAACATGTCGAAAGAAGTATCGGCCAGCTGGGATTTTTTGAAATTCGAATTTTCACTCGATGAAAAAAAAAATCATTTTTGAGTTACGGAACAAGGAAACTTGTCGAAAGAAGCATCGGCCAGCTGGGATTTTTCGAAATTCGAATTTTCACTCGATGAGAAAAAAATCATTTTTGAGTTACGGAACAAGGAAGCATCGGCCAGCCGGGATTTTTGAAATTTTAATTTTCAAACCTTTCATGGTAGGAAAAAATATGAAACGATAAAATACAATTACCACAGGTTGTGCAACGTTACCGTCGTCTTTATTAAAATTAAGTGACAAATTTTATAAACACGACAACCCCAATAAATTCAAAAGTTCCGGTGCACTGTAGCGACATTACGATAGGAGTTTCGCGGTCTCCCCCCGGGATCGTATTTCATCCGAAAAACAAACACGCGGCCGCGCCGGATCCCGCAAAAAAAGTGCGTTCCCGAGGGGCGGCAGAAACCGCCCCCCCCCCCCCCGCAAAAGAAACGCGCTTATATTATCACAGCAAGGATTGACACAGTTACAATTTATTGCAAAAAATATTTTATTATCATTTCAGGATGTGATTTTTTTTTTTTCATAAATCAACCGATATCATGCGAAAATAATTCCCGTATGATTTGTGTATTTTTTTGCGATTATGTGATGTATCCGTGTTTTTGTTTTTTGTTTTTTTTTTATTAAGATAAATTTGCGCGCGGGGGTGGAAATAAATGGCGTTTTTGATTTAATTACGCGATACGGCGCGCGGACCGATGAGAACAAACGATGTCGGCCGTTACGGAACAGATTGAAATTAAACGAATTACAAGGGAATATCGGGCTGAAGGAGTCATCTACTCCTTCTGCGCGGGGGGAAGCCGGGGGTGATTCATTGCCGGCGCCGCCGCGGGGTAATTAATCACCAGCCCGTTTTAAAAGACACGTGTCGCCGCCCCCCCACACACATGCTACGTTCCTATTTCGGGTTTGTCTCCCGTTCGCGCTGCTCTATTTTGATCCAACGTTTCGGGTGGTCGCACCCCGTAAGCTCGATCGCACATCCTCAGGGACAAATATGTATTACATTCAATAAATGCACTTAGGGCAGGAAAACAACTCGATTATTTCACAACTGATTTTTACTTTCTCAGTTACGAAGTACGAGAAAGTATTGTGATCGTGATTTTTTTTTCAATTTTTTTTTACAGAAATATCCGTTTTGGAGTCCCTAGATGCCATTTCAACAATTCCTGGAATTTTTTTTTTGTGTCTGTGTGTGTGTCTGTGTCTGCGTGTGTGTGCGTCTGTCTGGCTGTGCGCGCTGTATCTCAAAAACTAATTGAGTAATTGATATGAAACTTTGAACATCCGTCTTATTTGATAATCTGAAGAACTGAAAAGCTTTTGGTAAAATTTCGCACACCGGAAGTGGACGTTTACCTTAACTGTTTTTTGTTTTTTGCCAATATTTTCCTAAATATAAAAAATATCACAAAAAAATTTAAACAAAATTTTAAGACAACAAAGAAATAAACATTTTTTGCTTGAAAACATTTTTCATAAAATCATTTTTATTCGATAAAGAAATTTATTCTATTTTTTTAAATTTTTGGTTTATAATTATAAAACGATAATAGTTACAGCAAATTTATGTTAATAATAATTGTAGAGAATGCTAAAATTAACAACTTATAAAGAATACGTTTTTTTTTTAAATCCCTTTAGTTTTTGAGTAAACTGAGTTTTTGAATTTGAAGTATAATTTTTCCATCTTTCATGATTTTTTTTTCTAGTTTTCTCCTAGTTTACAAAGCGCTCGACGTACATTTAAAATATGATTCAAATTGAAAGCGTAAATATAAATGATACCATCAAATCGGAGAAAGTAACATGGAGGCCACATCACCATTTTTTCCTACCATGGAAGCTTTGAAAATTCAAATTTCAAAAAGTCCCAGCTGGTCGATGCTGTTTTTGACTTGTTTGTTTCCTTGTTCCGTAACTCAAAAATGATTTTTTTCTCATCCAGTGAAAATTCGAATTTCAAAAAATCCCAGCTGGCCGATGCTTGTTTTGACATGTTTCCTTGTTCCGTAACTCAAAAATGATTTTTTTTTTCATCGTGTGAAAATTCGAAGGGGAGACGACAAAAAAAATTCCTCAACAGTGAATGTTTTGTATGTGCTTCGAATTGTTAACTTCAATTTAAAGTTTCATATGAAAATTTCTGTCCGTATTTGAGACGCAACGCATATAGACATTTTTCAAAAATGGTTGGAATCGATTAAACGAAGTAAAAATTAAGATTTCGAAAAAATCTCCAACGTCAAAATATGCCAAATTTAGTGCAATTTAAAATTTGGTGAAGAAAATTTTTGTTAAAATCGATGCAAAACGTCAGAATTTCACATTTTCGAAGTTCGAAGATTTTAATAGCGATTTTGATTTTCTAAATTGCAGAACATTCAAATGCGTCCGATTTTGATGATTAAAAAAATTTCCTCAAAATATGACGAATTTAGTGTAATTTTAAATTTAACACAAAATTAACACAAAATACTCTAAATTGCACGATTCTGATGACTCCAACGTCAAAATGTGCCAAATTTAGTGCAATTTAAAAGTTAGTTAAGAAATATTTTCGTAAAATACGTCAAAATTTCACATTTTCAAAGTTCGGTGATTTTAAATTGCGATTTTGATTATTTAAATTGCAGAACAGCGATTTTGATGATTCAAACGTAAACATCAGACGTGTTTAGTGTAATTTTAAAATGGACGAAACTTGCTTGTAAAACACGAAATGCCGAAATTAAAAAAGAAGTTTGAATATTTTAAAATTGTGATTTTGATTTTTGAAATTGCACAACTGCTGAACGTGTTATCCGATGTTGATGACTCTAACATCAAAATGTGCCAAATTTAGTGCAAATTAAAAGTTAGTTACAAAATATTTTCGTAAAATCAATGAAAAACGTCAAAATTTCACGTTTTTAAAGTTCGAAAATTTTAAATTGCGATTTTGATTTTTTTAAATTGCAGAACAGCCAAACGCGTTCTCTAATTTTGATAATTCAAACGTCAAAATATGACAAATTTAGTATATTTTTAAAAAACGATTACTAAATTTTCTCAATAAATTAACACAAAATTGCACTTTTCTAAGTTTAAAGATTTTAAAATCGCGATTTTGATTTTTGAAATTGCACAACTGTCGAACGCGTTGTCCGATTTTGATGATTTCAATGTCAAAATGTGAAACATTTAGAGCAATTTCAAATACTGTCGTTAGATCAACGCAAATCGCGTTCTCTGATTTTGATAATTCAAACGTCAAAATATGTCGTAAAATTATTTTCTGGAAAAAGTGTCCCAAAAAAAGGTTTTTCGAAATAATCAGCAATAAAGTCGCAAAAAATATAAAAAAATATTGACTTTTTCGGTTTTTATCGAATATATCCGTAGTCAGAATATTTAAAATTTGTTTTTAACAAATTATTCAGAAATAAAATGCGCAACTTTGCCTTAATTTAACCAACTCTCTTGTAGTTCCGAGATAGTAATGCTAATGCATCGAATTTGTAACACCCTGTATACTGTTAAAATTTGGATCATCATGTCCAACAAAAATTTTGATAAAACCTTAGCGTTATTACCCATCTGATTATAATAGAAAAATTTAAAATTTAGTAGCGTTTCCTAATTTTTACTTTCTCCGTTACGAAGTACGAGAAAGTATTGTGATCGTGATTTTTTTTTTCAAAATATTTTTTTACGGAAATATCCGTTTTGGGGTCCCTTGATGCCACTTTAACAATTTCTGAATTTTTTTTTGTGTGTTTCTGTGTGTGTCTGTGTCTGTGTGTGTGTGTCTGTCTGTGTGCGCTGTATCTCAAAAACTAATAGAGCAATTGATATGAAACTTTCAACATACGTCTTATTTGATAATCCGAAGAACTTAAAAGCTTTTGGTAAAATTTCGTACACCGGAAGTGGGTGTTTACCTTAACTATTTTTTGTTTTTTTGTCAATATTTTCTTAAATATGAAAAATATCACAAAATTTTTTAAACAAAAATCGAAGATAACAAAGAAATGAACATCTTTTGCTTGAAAACATTTTTTATAAAATCATTGCTATTCAAGAAAAAAAATTATTTTATTTTTTTAAATTTTTGGTTTATAATTATAAAATGATAATAGTTACAGCAAATTTATGTGGATAATAATTGTAGAGAATGCTAATATAAACAACTTATAAAGAATAAGTTTTTTTCTAAATCCCTTTAGTTTTTGAGTAAACTGAGTTTTTGAATTTGAAGTATAATTTTTCTCTTTCATAATTTTGACTTTTTAAACGTCAGTTTCATCTGCTCGGTGTACATTTAAAATATGATTTCAATTAAAAATAAACCATGAAAGCGTAAATATAAATGATACCATCAAGTCGGAGAAAGTAACATGATGGCCACATCACCATTTTTACTTTCTCCGTTACGAAGTACGAGAAAGTATTGTGATCGTGATTTTTTTCCAAAAATTTTTTTTACGGAAATATCCGTTTTGGGGTCCCTAGATGCCATTTCAACAATTTCTGGAAAAAAATTAAATGTTCGTGGTGTTTCTACCACTATTTCCTCAACTACAGAAAACGGATACACATTCAGTACGTACATCGAGACGGAAGAGCTCCAATTAGGTCAGTTGTATGCATTCCATTGTATTCCCTTGCCGTGTAAATGCGAACGAAGGTCCTCGCATTACGGCTGAAACCCCCCCTTTAGAAATCACCTCTATGACGGTCTCTATTGTTATCTCGTGTTCGTATGTTTTTGTACAAAGCGAAGATTCGGTGGAGTTATGCGGGTTATTTTGCACGTGTCGAAACCCGAAGTGCGTACATTACGATTTCATGAATTTTGATTCTACGGCTTTCCCTCTCCCCGACGGAACCCCATAAATCCCAGGTGGACTGAGGGATGGGCCCGTGTGTTATTTAAATTCCACGCTCGGTTTCCGGATTTCAGGTGTGCGCCCATTCCGCGTTCCCCGTCCCGAATGTCTGCAATAAATAATCGTAATCTCTTCGTGGGACAACTTCGCGTCCATCTATCTTGGAGCGAGCGCAGGAGCTATCTGCTGCACTTCCGCCCCCGCGCAGTTAAATGGGAGAAATGCGTATCTCTCCCCGGCACGGCAAACACTCAATCGGCGACAATAAATCCCCTACAAAGGAAAAATAAAGAGCATCGTCGCATGGGGGCGCCGCGCTTCCCGCTGGGAAATTATAAATCAGGCAGCAGATATTGAGACATCAATCCGGATTTCTGAAAAAAAGTGGTAGAAACGAGGAATCAATCGTAGGTCCCCCTAGATGATTTATCCAGCGCAAATTCTGCGGGCCTCGTCTTAATTACACCCATCAATAATGTAGCCGGAGCAAAAACCGCCCCTCATAGATAAAGCCATTAACGCACTGATCTGTTCAAACAAGCTCAATACCCGCCCCTCATCTCATATTTATAAGATACGCGAAAATTCAAGACGCGCTCGCGCCCCTTCCCGGAATGAAGATAAATCTAAAACCGGCCCCCCAATCCCTCGGGGATTATTACGAGCCCGTTCGATCAATCATCCCGCTACAACAGAATCAACAGATCCGCATTAAAGTCCGAAAAAAAACGAGTATATTACATTGTTTATAAATAAGCGACAAGCGGGAAATTAATTGATTACGCTTGATTTTCATGGCTCATCGACCACCCGGAACGGACCATACATCTTCCACCGATGACAGAGTGCTTCGGCTATTGACAGCGCCAACACTAAAGCACCTTAATTAAAGAGAATGATGCAATAAATTGCCCAGAAAATTCTTTTCCCTAATCCAATCAATTAATAATTTATAAGCGATTATTGGTGTAATAAATATCAGACTCAAATAAGAAAAGAAAACTTTCATATGTATTATAGATAACCTAAAAACCCCGAGAATGTGAATTTTTGCATTACAAGGATAACTATACCGTAATTAAAAGCGGTAAATATTAAGAGTTTAAACATTTAGCCTTTAATTATTCTTAAATTTAATCTTCAGTATTCCTTCCATAAGTTAGAATTCGTCTGCAGTACATTAATATTTTATATTATTGCTCCATATATTTTGTATCTTGTGCAGGTCCATCCTTCCTCACGCAAAGTTCTGCATTACTCTTTGTAGCAGATAGCAGCAAATTCTCTGCGAAATGAATTCTTAAATTTCTCCAGTATACGAAGTTAACTAATGTAAAATAAATACAATTAAATAAATACTAATCGAAGTTGCTCCGTATATAGCTGAATCAAAAGTGTGAACATGCCTCCGACAGGGATCGAACCTGCAACCTCCAAATTCGATCCCTGTCGGAGGCATGTTCACACTTTTAATTCAGCTATATACGGAGCAACTTCGATTATTATTTATTTAATTATATTAATACTCCATAATTCGGGAAACCATCGAATATAAAATAAATACGAATTCGCACCGATTGCAAGTTAGCCATGAATCCGGCACCTCCACCAATTTTCTAAGTAATCTCTACTAATTTACAGAAAATTTATAAAACATCGAAACTAATCAAATTATGCATTTAACTTACGGATTTTTCGATAAGACATCTTTCGAAACATGGTCAATTTTCAGAAAATCAAAAGTTATCGTTAGGCTTGGTTCAGGTTCGATATTTTCGGCCACAAATGTTTTATGGCGCTTTATTAATAATATTAAGTCTAAAAAAATGACTCAGTTTTTCATTTTCTTTTAAATACTTTAACTTTTATGAAATTTAGTGAATTATCAAAAGTCGGGTTCGATATTTTCGGCCACAAACTTTCTATAGGGCTTGATTAATAATATTAATGATTCGTTGATTATTTGATCAATGCGATTATTTGAAGATAATGATATGAAAACAGATATTAATTCTACTAAATTTAAAGATTTTGAATGCTTAAAATACTTGACTAGTTTCGCCTTATGACCAAATAGCGGCATAAGGCTGTTTAAGGTAATAACCTACTCCACGATTTTTTACACGCCATTCGTTAACATGTTATTATCATAAATCCAACACTACGCATTTTTTCTAATTCTCCCTTACATCAGATGTTAAGTAGTTACCATGGCATTCAATGTTTTGTTGAAATATTTTGTCCAATTTTATCTATGTTTTCGTCCAATATTAAGCGTATTGTTACGTTGTAGTTTTTATTTAGACTAGTATTATTTTCATATGTATCTAAACTTTATTTTTCCCAGTAACTGTTGCGAAATGTACAAATAAATAAATAATAATAATTCTGTGTTACACAAGTCAATGATACACAAAATATTAATAAGCAGCAAGAGGCTGCTACATTTTAACACAGCATGGATATTTAGCGTGTGAGTTTAAACGGCCCCACGTTGGGCGCCACATGTTGCGGAAAGCGCGAGTCGTGGCTCTGAAGAGGCTTTCCTTACTTTCAATTCTAACGGAATCAGTTGGACGTTCATAATGTAAAATGTTTGTTTGGTATTTTGTGAGGTAATCAGCGTAATTACTATTATTAATAATGCATCCTGCGTTATCACAATTTAATTACCAGAAACATTTTTAGTTCAATATTAAATTTCGACGCGAAAACGCAGTGAAAATAATTGTACAGTTGATACAGCGTGTACGTTTAGCGTGTGAGTTTAAACGGCCCCACGCTGGGCGCCACGTGTTACGGGAAGCGCGAGTCATGACTAGGGGTGTTCGATTATGGAAACGAATAATCAAATATTGATTATTTTTAAAAATCGATTGTATCAATAAATCAAAATAATCGATTAATCAAATAATCAAATGATTGATTAACACGTTCAGTGCTAACTAAATCCAACGGAACTTTCAGCAAGGGTGAAAGATATTTTTTTAAATAAAACTCTAGTTTGTGTTACAAAATCATAGTTTCTAGATAGTAAACAAATATTATACAATAATTTATTCATTTCGCCATGCGCTCTGCTAATAGTAACACAATGACGTGTTTGCGCGACATGCGCACTCAACGTGTTAATCTAATAGTCAAATTACCAAATGATTAATCGATTAACCAAATGATCGATTAAGCAAATTATCAGTTGACTGATTATTTTTCGAGTAATAATCAAACAACCGATTAATAGATTATTTATCGATTATTCGATTATTTTGCACAGCTCTAGTTATAATGGCATATTCAGGAAATTTAAATGGCAAAGTCACAATGGCATATTTTACCAGTCAAAACTGGCATATTTTAACTGTCAAAACTAGCATATTTACCAGTCAAAATTAGATAATATATTTTAATAGTCAAAATGGTATATTTTACCAGTCAAAACTGGCATATTTTAACTGTCAAAACTGGCATATTTACCAGTCAAAATTAGATAATATATTTTAATAGTCAAAATGGTATATTTTACCAGTCAAAACTGGCATGTCTTGACTGTCAAAACTGGCATATTTTAACTGGCATATTTACCAGTAATATATGGCATATGTTAACTGTCAAAAATTTCATATTTAACTAGTCAAAACTAGCATATGGTAACAGTCAAAAACGGCATATTTTACCACTAAAAATATATAGCATATTTTAATAGTCAAAATGGCATATTGTACCAGTTTCAATTAGCATATTCTAACTGTCAAAACTGGCAAGTTTTAACTGTCAAAACTGGCAAATTTTAACTGTCAAAACTAGCATTTTTACTAGTCAGATATGGCATATTTTACCAGTCAAAAACAGATGGCATATTTTTAAAGTCACAATGACATTGTACCAGGCAAAACTGGCATTTTTTGAACTGTCAAAACGCATATTTACCAGTCAAATATGGCATATTTTAACAGTTTAAAATGGCATATTTTATCAGTCAAAATGGCATATTTTATCAGTCAAAATGACATAGTATATTTCAATAGTCAAAATGGCATATTTACCAGTCAAATATGTATGGCATATTTTAACAGTTAAAAATGGCATATTTTATCTGTCAAAATGGTATATTTTATCAGTCAAAATGAGATAGTATATATTAATAGTCAAAATGGCATATTTACCAGTCAAATATGGCATATTTTAACAGTTAAAAATGGCAAATTTTATCAGTCAAAATGGTATATATTAATAGTCAAAAATGGCATATTTTACCAGTCAAAACTGGCATGTCTAGACCGTCAAAACTGGCAAATTTTAACTGGCATATTTACCAGTAATATATGGCATATGTTAACTGTCAAAAATGTCATATTTACTTAGTCAAAACTAGCATATGGTAACAGTCAAAAATGGCATATTTTACCACCAAAAAATATATAGTATATTTTAATAGTTAAAATGGTATATTGTACCAGTCCAAATTGGCATATTTTAGCTGTCAAAGCTAGCATATTGACTAGTCAAATATGGCATATTTTACCAGTCAAAAACAAATGGCATATTTTAACAGTCAAAATGGCATATTGTACCAGTCAAAATTGGCATGTTTTAACTGTCGAAACTGGCATATGTAACAGTCCAGTATGGCATATTTTAACAGTTAAAAATGGCATATTTTATCAGTCAAAATGAGTATATTTTAATAGTCAAAAATGGCATATTTTACCAGTCAAAACTGGCATGTCTAGACCGTCAAAACTGGCAAATTTTAACTGGCATATTTACCAGTAATATATGGCATATGTTAACTGTCAAAAATGTCATATTTACCTAGTCAAAACTAGCATATGGTAACAGTCAAAAATGGCATATTTTACCACCAAAAAATATATAACATATTTTAATAGTCAAAATGGCATATTGTACCAGTCTAAATTAGCATATTTTAACTGTCAAAACTGGCATATTTTAACCATCAAAACTAGTATATTTACTAGTCAAATATGGCATATTTTACCAGTCAAAAACAGATGGCATATTTTTAAAATCACAATGGCATATTGTACCAGTCAAAATTGGTATATTTTAACTGTCAAAACTGACATATTTATCAGTCAAATATGGCATATTTTAACAGTTAAAAATTGCATATTTTATCAGTCAAAATGAGATAGTATATTTTAATAGTCAAAATGGCATATTTTACCAGTCAAAATTGGCATGTCAAGACTGTCAAAACTGGCAAATTTTAACTGGCATATTCACCAGTAATATATGGCATATGTTAACTGTCAAAAAGTCATATTTAACTAGTCAAAACTAGCATATGTTAACAGTCAAAAATGGCATATTTTACCAGTCAAAAATAAATATTATACCAGTAAAAATTGGCATATTTGAACTGTCAAAACTAGCATATTTACTAGTCAAATATGGCATATTTTACCAGTAAAAATCAGATGGCATATTTTAATAGTCAAAATGGCAAATTGTACCAGTCAAAATTGGTATATTTATGGCATATTTAATCAGTCAAAATTAGATAGTACATTTAAATAGCCAACATGTTATATTTTACCAGCCAAAACTTGCATGTATTAACTGTCAAAACTGGCTTATTTTAACTGACATATTTACCAGTAAAATATGGCATATGGCAACAGTCAAAAATGTGATATTTAACTAGTCAAAACTAGCATATAGTAACAGTCAAAATGACATATTTTACCCGTCAAAAATAGATAGGATATTTTAATAGTCAAAATGGCAAATTCAACCAGTCAAAAGTGGCATGTCTTAACTGTCAAAACTGGCATATTTTAACTGTCAAAACTGACATATTTTAGCTGTAAAAACTGGCATATTTACTTGTCAAATATGACATATTTTACCAGTCAAAAATAGATTGCATATTTTAATAGTCAAAATGGCATATTTTACCAGTCAAAACAGGAACATTTTAACTGTCAAAACCGGCATATTTACCAGTCAAACATGGCATATTAAAACAGTCAAAAATGGCATATTTTACCAGTCAAAAATAGATAGCATATTTGAATAGTCAAAATGGCATATTTTAACAGTCAAAAATAGATAGCATATTTTAATAGTCAAAATGGCATATTTTAATAGTCAAAATGGACATATTTTAACTGTCAAAACTGGTATATTCTAACTGTCAACACTGGCATATCTACCAGTTAAATATGGCATATTTTAACAGTAAAAATAGCATATTTTACCAGTCAAAACTGACATATTGTACAAGTCAAATATGGCATATTTTATAGGTTAAAATGGTTATTTTAAAAGTCAAAAGTGACATTTTGTATAGATATAATAGCATATTTAAAAAACTTAAAATAGCATTTTTTTACTGTCAAAAATGACTTATTTTACCAGCCAAAAATAGCAAATAGCATTCAAAAATGGCTTAGTTTAACAGTTAAAAGTGGCATATTTTAAAAGTTAAAAATGGATATTTTACCTGATTTTCCTGAAAATATAATATTGAAATCGAGACTGGCAACTTTTTAATGTTGAAAATAGCACATTTTTAGAGGCGAACATTGCTTCTTCGAATAATCAGATAATTAAATAACCGATTAATCATACGATCGATTAATTTATTATTAAATAATCAAATGATCAATTAATCAAATTATAGATTAATCGATTCATTGATTATTTTCGAGTAATCATCAAACAGCCGATTAATCGATTGATCGATTATTTATCGACTAATCGATTATTTTGCACAGTCCTAGTTGTGTCTCTCCTTGCTTTCAATTCAGCCGAACTGCAACAATACCCCTTCTGGGATAACGTGTAACTCATGAGTCGATTCAGTGACTCGAAATGAGTTATGAATGTTTTTGTTGGCGTTTGTGTATGTTTTTTTTGCTTAACATTTTAAGCGGAAGAGAGTCGACTCTTTTGTGCAGGCGAGGACCTTTTTGACTGTTTTTGACGAGTTGGCGCATAAAAAACAGCCATTTCGCCCACCTCTAGTGCACACTCAAAAACAATGAGGTTGTATGAAACGCACGGACCCACCTTAATATCGTATCTCGCTTGGGAATATTCTCAAGGCGCTCGAAAAAGCCGTCCCTGAATCGTTGCGTTCAACCGCGAACGGATGAAGATTCAAGTCCCAATAAACAAATGCAACTAAAACGGCATTCAAACATGAAGATATTGCGTGCAGGCGGAGACTTCAGGCCTCCACTATTTTCGAGTACTATCCATTCTAAAAACACTAGAGTCCTTTGCCGCACCCTGTACTTTACATTATTTGTACATTATTTGTATTTGATTACAGCATTCAGGCAATAGATTTCGCCACTTTGGCGTTTCTACCTGTATTTGATTAGTTTATGAGAGACTCCAGATTGATTATAACAATAAATAAATCTCCACATATAATTCTTACAACTCCAGCAGATCTAGAAGAAATTTAACAATACGAAAATTTTCAAATCAATTTTGAAATTGAAATATTGGTAGGCAATTTAATTGGTTCTTCTATTAATATTTGCATTATATTATCACGTAAATGAAATTTGTGCACATATGTAATATAATTTTATAAAGCTCGCACACACACGATGGAGCGTTAACATCCGATACGAGATAATTTGAAAATTGAATCCGTGACTGAATTTGAAGCCATTTGATGCTAAACGACGTGCGCGCGTGTGGGTGGTAAAATGGTAACTCCGTATTAAAATTTTTCGAATCAATAGCGCACATGACTTATAATGCAAACATCAAATTGAATAGAAAACATGCATTGTTCTAATTCAGGTTCACAAAGTTACCACCCATGTGAGTAGTAAGGGTTGTTTATTTGTACAGAGCATGTTAAAGCTGACGAGAAGGCTAATTACTCGCATTTTATCGTGTGAGCCACAAAATTTTGTTTCACAGTTGGCGTCGTGAGATAAACAAGGTATGTCGCATATTATTACGTCATGAGCATAGATTAGTTCAATTGAATAAGATTTAAAAAAATGAATTAATCTCAGACGTGATCGCTATGTTTCTCTCTCTCAGTCATGGCCAATTCTGAAACAAAATTCTGTGGCTCACACCTTACAAGTTTGCTTCATAAACTAGCACTTATAATACCATGTCGAATATATTCGCAGTGGTATCACGAATTGCGCTTGATTGGAGTGTATTAGTAAATTAATAAAAATTATTATGATTATTATTATTGGCATGGAAAAGTCTATGCTTTGAGGCGAAATATACAGGGTGTTCCATTTATACCGACAAACTTTTAGGGGTTGTAGGGGACATCGTATCAAACATATTCTGTTTTGTAAACATTTGTCCGAAAACTCCTTTTTTATTGATCTTTATTAAATGTTTAATGTTGGCGGCGTTTACTTCGTGGTAAATCTTGATTGCAGATTGGAATAAAACACTTTAACTTATGTTTGAAAATGACCAGTGAATGGTCGAAACTAGTCACATAAATAAAATATAGTGGTATAAAAAAGTGTTTTATTACAATCTACGATCTTTATTAAGTTTATTGCGTTTTAATCAAATTCTTGTTTACAATAATTGTTCAAAATGTTGACCATGCCGGTAAGTAGATTTTAAGAATAAATTTACCTACTACATAATTATTTATGTTTTTTTCTCGAAAACTAAGCGTTTTCGGACATATGTTTATAAAACAAAATATGTTTATTTTGATCTCCCCTACCACCCCTAAAAGTTTGTCGGTATATTTATGGAACATCCTGTATATTCCGCAAATTGTTCTTTAAATAAAATAAAATTTTAAAACTAATTATTTGCTTCAGTTTAAACTTACTACCCTTTACTACTGTAAATTGCTACAATTCGTATGATCCATCATCTTTTTAGAACCCCGAGTGTTCTCATACGTTATATTGGACCGCGTGAGAACAAACCGGAAGCACGCCCGCGGAGATCAGACTCGGACTTTCTATTGTTTTTTTTTTTCGGTAAAAATTGCTCCGGTCGCCGAGGTTTTCTCTCTCCGCGGGCGTTCTTGCAGGAGGGGACGATTTTTGCTCCATCTTTGGAGGGGCTTTCAAATTGCTGTTTATTTCCGCGTACGTGCACGGTAAAAATGTAAAGACTTTATTCCGCAATGGCGCTTCCTGAAATTTCCATAAAAATATTTCCGGACGGCAATTTTCCACTCCCCGTCGAATTTCGGTGCAACTCTATTCAAGACTTGATTATCCGCATAAGATATTTCTTGCTTAAGAAAGCTACTTTATTCGCGTCGTAAAACGCCGTGTGTGTGAAACTTTAAAATTAAATTAAATATGAAAAAAAATTAGGTAAGGCTGTTACATTTTTAATTTGTTTTTCTATTATAATCGCCAAAGTTTTACCAAATTTTTTGTAGGGCACGATGATCCGATTGAACAGTATATAACTTCTTCATTATCGGTAGATACGGGATTTAAACATTGCATTAATTTCCTGTTGAATGAAGTTATCCACCGATAATCAAGGAAACTGCAAACAGCGACAATTATTTGCGTACATTTATTTACTGCTTTTCGGTCTTAAATTCAACATTTTCAAATAATAAGTTCTAATTTAATTCACTTCTTCGACACCTGACATCCACTCAAATCCTCTTCCATCTCCTTTCAACAATTCCCTACATGACATTTACTCCGCTCTCAACTCATCACATTCCTTTCATATATGCTCCATGTTTTTTTGCCTCTCCGCATAATCTGCACTCCTTCCTATCTTCAATCATCCGGAAACTACATACCCTCTCTTTATTTCCACATCTGAATCTTCATTCTTCTTTCGTGTTTCATCTTTAACCCTTAGATAACGAGCTAGTTTATAACAGTAGCAAGCTTATTCATGAGTCTATCACATGGTGGATGCGCCGGGAACATAAATTTATGTCATACGCTCGCCGTAATGTCTTCCACATTATTGAAATTTCCAAAGGAGATAATTTTCGAAGAAGTGCAGCTGCCGGTAAGAACGCAACGAAGGGATAAGTCTCCACCCGCTGTGCGCCGATGTATTGAGGACCGTTTTTGTTCAGTGCAGCTGCCAGTGCTACACAATGGACTGCTGATTCGCCTCCCGCTGCCTGCCTACGTGCCAAAATCGTTCCGGACTTAAGATGTTCTCAGAAGTGCAATTTGCCGGTTCAAACACGTGTGCCGACCTCGACGCCCCCGTCATACCCTACCACCACCCGCAACCCGGAGCAGAGTAGGGAACGTGACATCACATGACAGTCATCTTCATTGTCTTCAACGGCTCATAGTGGATGGTGATGAATATCGCGTGACAAAAGTTACCAGTGGGCGTATACCCAAATATAAGAATGTATACTGTTTCCGTTTCTTCTTAGATATTACTTTTCCAATGATATAATTCAAAATATACACAGTTTAGCTTCCGTAAAGGAGGCTTTACTATCTACCATCGAAGAGGTTGCGGAGGGGATGAAGCCATTGTCCGGCAGTAGCCTTAGAAGTTAAAATGCCTTTAATACCCTCACATGGCCTACCATGCTATCAGAGCTTATCTGGAGAAAGGTACCAGGATATCTCTATGAAACGCTAAGGAGCTTGTGGCATCGCACAGTGGTTCAGAATTCGAAAAAGCTGGCCACAAGTCTAAATCTTGATAAACTTTAACATAAATGGGTAGATTATGAATTTGATGACAAAACTGAAAAATTCAAAATGGCGGACATAAGTAATAAAATTATTGTTGTCTTCACTGGAGAAATCCAATATTTCTGAAAACCAATGATCTCAGCTCTCCGGTGATTATTTTATAATTTAGTCAGGGTATGTAGAAGGTCTTTTTTATACCATAAAATGGTATAAATTTCGAGTAAATTTTGAAAATTTTAAGTTGGTCACAATTATTTTTACATTTATTTGGCCACACTGAAGAAATTCGCAACTTTAACAACAATTTAATGATTATTTTCAAAATTAGTGAAAACTTCCATTCTTATTTACACCTATTACCATGGTTACGATCAAAATAAAAGTGTCATATAAATTACGATTATTGTATAAATTCTAATTTGAATTTTCTATAAATTAAAACTTAATGATATTGAAAAAAAAATGTACCAAAAAATCACCACGAATTAATTAATAAAATGGTTTTTGGCCCTAGGCTTCGAGTCAGTGGCACTCTCCACCCTCGGGCCAAAACCATAACTTATACTGTACAGGGTGTGTGCCAATTGACGGGAAACTATTGTGATCGTAAAAAATTCCAAAAAATTTCTTTTTGCGGAAATATCCAATTCGTCGACAATTTTCGTAAAAAAACTGTTTCTCTGCCTTTATGTCTGTCTGTCTGTCATATTTATTTTCTACTTTATTCGTACAAACCAGGAGAAAGTATTGTGATCGTAAAAAATTTCCAATATTTTGTTGCGGAAATCGCCATTTCGTTGATTCCTACAATTTTTGTGACAAACATGTGCCTGTGTGTCTGCCTTTGTATCTGACTGTCTTATTTATTTTTACTTTCTCCTTATAAAGTAATGAAAAATATTGTGATCATCAAAAATTTCCAAACATTTTTTTTTGCGGAAATATCCATTTCGTCGATTTCGACAATTTTTATTAAAAAAATGTGTGTCCGCTTTTCTGTCTATCTGTCTGTCTGTCATATTGATTTTTTTACTTTCTCCGTACAAACTTCGGGAAAGGGTTGTGATTGTAAAAAAAATCCAAATATTTTTTTGCGGAAATATAAATTTCTTCGATTCTGACGATTTTTGTAAAAAAATATGTGTGTCTGGCTTTGTGTCTCTCTTTCTGTCATATTTAGTTTCTACTTTCTCCGTACAAACTACGGGAAAATATTGTGATCGTGAAAAATTTCTATCTTTATTTTGCGGAACAGCCGTTTCGACAATTTCGACAATTTTTGTGAAAAAAAAGTTTTTGTGTATATGCCTTAATGTCTGGCTGTCTGGCTGTCTGTCATATATATATTTTTTTATTTTCTCCTTACAAACTAAGGGAAAATATTGTGATCGTAACAAATTTCCAAATATTTTTTTTTGTGGAAATATCTATTTCGTCGATTCAGACAATTTTTGTAGAAAATTTGTGTGTTAGCCTTTATGTGCGTCTGTTGTGTCATTTTTATTTTCTACTTTCTTCGTACAAACCACGGGAAAGTATTGTGATCGTAAATAATTTCCATTTTTTTTTTGCGGAAATCGCTATTTCGTTGATTCCGAAAATTTTTGTGAAAAAAATGTGTCTGTGTGACTGCCTTTGTGTCTGTCTGTCATATTGATTTTTACTTTCTCCTTACAAACTAAGGAATAATATTGTGATCGTAAAAAATTTCCAAATATATTTTTTGCGGAATTATCCATTTCGTCGATTCCGACAATTTTTGTAAAAGTCTGCCTTTGTATATGTCTGTCTGCCATATTTATTTTTTACTTTCTCCATACTAACTACGGGAAACTATTGTGATCGTAAAAAAAATCCAAACATTTTTTCTTTGTGGCAAAATCTATTTCCGTCGATTCCGACAATTTTCGTAAAAATGTGTGTCTGCGTGTCTGCATGTCTGTCATATTTATTTTTTACTTTCTCCATGCAAACTACGAGAAAGTATAGTGATAGAAAAGAATTTCCAAACATTTTTTTTGCGGAAATATCCATTTCGTCGATTTCGACAATTTTTGTTAAAAAAAGTCTGTGCGAGTATCTGCCTTTGTGTCTATCTGTCTGTCATTTTTATGTTTTACTTTCTCCGTACAAACTTCTTTCAAATTCCTTATTTGTTCTGTTTTACTAATTTGACTAGAAGGAGATCTTTCATAATATTCCAATATAAAAAAATGGTGATGTGGCCATCATGTTACTTTCTCCGACTTGATGGTATCATTTATATTTACGCTTTCGTGGTTTATTTTCAATTAAAATCATATTTTAAATGTACATCGAATGTTTCGTAGACTCGGATGAAACTGACGTTTAAAACGTCAAAATTATGAAAGATGGGAAAATTATGCTTCAAATTCAAAAATTCGGTTTACTCAAAAACTAACGAGATTTCGAAAAAAACTTATTCTTTAGAAATTGTTCATTTTGGCATTCTCTACAATTATTATTCACATAAATTTGCTGTAACTATTATCGTTTCATAATTATACAGCAAAAATTAAAAAAAAATTAATAATTTTTTTTCTTGAATAGCAATGATTTTATGAAAAATATTTTTAAGCAAAAGATGTTCATTTCTTTGTTGTCTTTAATGTTTGTTTAAATGTTTTTGTGATATTTTTTATATTTAAGAAAATATTGGCAAAAAACAAAAAACAGTTGAGGTAAACACCCACTTCCGGTGTACGAAATTTTACCAAAAGCTTTTCAGTTCTTCAGATTATCAAATAAGACGTATGTTCAAAGTTTCATATCAATTGCACTTTTAGTTTTTGAGATACAGCGCACACAGACAGACACACACACACACACACACACACACACACACACACACACAGACAGACACACACACACACACACACACACACACACACAGACACAAAAAAAAATTTCCAGAAATTGTTGAAATGGTATCTAGGGACCCCAAAACGGATATTTCCGCAAAAAAAATTTTTGAAAAAAAAATCACGATCACAATACTTTCTCGTACTTCGTAACGGAGAAAGTAAAAATTAACATTGAAAATCCTATGTTCTGTTTTGTTCATGTACACCCTGTATACATAAACACATCACTAAATACAAGATATTTAATAAAATATAAAGTCGAATTTTTCAACGATATTGCACATCAGCAATAAAAATAATCCTACACTGAGGAATGCAAGTGAATGTAGCTAATTGTTGTTTATCACGTTAAAGGACACTATAATAAATAGTTTTATTGCTATAGGAACACAGGCATATACAGGCAAAAAATATTTGCATGAATATTTAAAATGCATCTACCTATTTTTAAGGCAAATTCCTATAATTGCTAACAAAAATTTTATATGCATATTAAATGTAATAGCCATTAATTTATCTTCAGGAAGATCCATAATAACAAGGAAAAAATCCCAGCACATAAAGATTAGTATTTATAGTGAAAAACCGACGCCAAACTTTTACTTCGTCCGAAAGTCTCACACGCGTCTAACAAAGTAACACGTTTGAACGCGAATTACGAGACATTTTGAAGTAGATACAATCATATTCTTCCAGTGTGGCATCCCGTGGAGCCCTCTGGACACGACTATATTGTACTAAACTCAAAATATTAACTTTCATTTTTCGACTTTTGGCCAGCTTTTTCGAATTCTGAACCACTGTGCGTCGCCCTGGCCGCGGAGCAGGCGGCGGCAACGACTATCAAGGCAGCGTTGGAATGGGGAATTGAGGACCCATAACCAAGGAAACGGAATCAACAGATTTATAAAAATTATATAAACGAGACGCACACAAAATGTTCTTGTACCCCAAACGTAAATAAATTGGAGAAAAGTAAAATAAGTAGCCTTACCTTAATGCAATTATGCTACAAGCTATTTATGAGATGAGGATCATCTATGAGTGAGAAGCAGGTGATAAAGAAGATACAGATACAGCCGGGGTAGTGCCGCAAGGATAGATCTTGGGTCCACTCCTCTGTAACTTGATCTATGACGATGGTCTACGTTTGAAGTTCCCAGAAGAAGTGGAGATCATACTCCTGGTCACTCTGGAGCTGAAGGACGACCGAAAACGCAGCCGCCTGGATGCCCACATGAGATTAGAGATTGCCGCTGAAAAGGCTGGGCCGGCCTGGCTTTCAAAAAAAGACGAAACGATAGAGTACCAATGCTGGGCAACGAGGTAGAGGTGACCCCCAATCTGAAGTACTCGAAGCAGCTCTCAAGTAGTTTAGACGGTGACGAGGCGGCCAAGTCAACAAAGTCAGTTGCCAATGGGACCAGGGAAGCATAAGAGAAGAATAGTGATGGGGGTAGCTTGGGCTTCATACCTAAATTTGTTATCGGCGCTTAGTTTATCTAAGCGTCTTAACAAATGCGTAATTATCTTAATTTGCATTTGATGAGTTAACTATTGCTCCTTTCTCAATATTAACATAAATCCGCATTATTGAAATTTCCAAAGGAGATAATTTTCGAAGAAGTACAGCTGCCAGTAAGACACAATGGAGAGATAAGCCTTCACCTATTGTGCACCGATGTCCCCAAGAAATCGTTAGGACATTTCACAGAACAGTTAGTGAAATGTGCAGCTGCCAGGACAACAGAATGGGCTGTCGATCCGCCTCTCGATGCCTACGTGACAAAATTGGTTCGAACCCAAATTGTTCTTGGAAGAGCAATTTGCCGGTTAGAAAACGTGCGCCGACCTCGACGCTCCCGTCACACCCTACCACCACCACCACCACCACTCGCAACCCGGAGAAGAGTAAGGCGTGGACCGCGTAAAAGGCCTTGGAGCGCTCCCCAGATAGGCAGACGAAACACAAGCAGTCATTTCTCAACAATCAGAAAGAATTACATCAATCACACAGACACGAAGTTCTGCAACAGAGCCGCCGACGTCGCCGAAGCCAAGCCGCCGAGCCAACGACGCCGCAGCCGCTGATCCGACGACGCCGCAGCCGCCGACCCAACGACGCCACGCTGCCATCGCTGCCGCCGCCGTCACCGTCGCTGCCGTCGCCGCTGCCTTTGCCGCCACTGCCGATGCCGTCGTCGCCGCTGCCATCGCCGCCGCAGTCTTTGCCGCCGTGCCGCCGGTTACTTCTCCGCGAACTCGTCGGGCATCCCGGTGCGAACTAAGTGAAGTGTTGGTGACTATTTCTTTTCGTGACTTTTATTGTTGACTTTCGTGTGTATATATTTTCTTGAACTTTGAACATTATTGTACCGTATCATCCGTGTGTAAATAATAGCGATCATTATCGCGCCCATCAGAATTTTTCTACCTCTGCCCCCATCCTTTGTGTGTTTTTGTGCTGTTCTAATAGCGACACCGACTCCAAGAGCTAGCTGGAGATAATCGAGGAGCGGTTTTCACCCCTTCGCTGTTGCCCCCGTTAACAAATTCGAAGAAGAATATCAATATCGACGGCCTCAGGAAGGCATATTGCGGCCCTGCGAATAATTGTGAATTCGCAGTTGTGTCAGTACCTGTGACTTTTTGCATTTAATTAAACTTATTAGCCTAACTCGACAAGTGTACACGAATGTAATGACACGAAAATAAATTATTATTATTATTATTATTATTATTATAATTAGGAGATATGGGAAAGTGGACAAGGTCGATGTCCTGGCATACACGATCCCCCCACGATCAACGCGATTTGGGTGAAAGTTTTTAGGGCTGCAAAGAACGAAGAGTGGAAAAGGAAAGGCAGCTCTGTATGGGAGCGTGGGCGATACAGAGGCACGGGAAGATGACGTACTCCCTTTCACAATTGTTGACCGGCCATGGATGTTTCCAATCCTTGTAGCGTCTCGACGCGCCACAGATGTTCTTATACCAGCGGAGTGATGACCGGGGTGGAGAGCGCCGAATGTGTGCAGCGATCCCTTTTAATTTTAAGGGTATTCGGCTAAAGCCGGGCCCACACGATACTACGAACACCTTCCAACATTGGACGCTGGATGGTTGGGCGCATTATGCGGGAGATCCACGAACTACGAGTGGCCAGCTTCCAGCGTCAAACGTTCGTGTTGGAAGGTGTTCGGCCGGCTGTCGGTCTTTTAGTCTGCTTCAAAGGGTTTTCTCTGTCATTGGTTGGCATACTTGGTGGCATTGGATACATTCCCACACGACATTTGTACGAATGACAACCGTGTATCATAAGTAACGGTATTTTTAATATTTATTTTACGTGCTTATAAATATAAATAATAGGTAAGTAGGTAGGTACAAGTTCACTGGCAATAATATTTTATTAATTAGTAAATCATGACAATTATAAAAAAAATTTAAAATTAACTGAACTTAAGGGTTTAATACTTAATTAAATGATTAAAAAAAAGTAAAAACAAATAAGTAACTATCATAACATAAATGAATAATAACCTGTAATATACTGTACTTTTAAGCATTTTTTTAAATTTTGTTATACTGTAGTTATATCTGTCTGTGTATTTATGACGTGTGTAATACTATATTTAGCATGAATAAACAAATGAAATGAAATGAAATGAAATGAAATGAAACCTCTACTATATGTACTGTCACCCTAGCGGTGAATCTGAGTGACTCCTTCAGATAAACGTTGGAACCAACTGCATTTGGATCCAACGTTTGTCTATCGTGTGGTAGCGCATGTGTCAAGACGTTCGTCCAACGTTTCATCACTTGGAAGCAAACATTTGAGGCAAACGTTCGTAGCATCGTGTGGGCCCGGCTTAAAGCGCTCGGTAGAGTGTCCAAAAGCCTCACCATCAAGGATCCTTCATCCGGTTTTACGTTGAATTGCTGCATCCGAAGAACCAAGCCTTCGAAACGTGCGATATGCGTTACCATGTCATCACCTGGAACTAGGCTGAAACCGAAAAACTCAGACTGGACCGCATGACTGGCTTGTTTCGTCTGCTGTTCGAATACCGCATGCAACTTCAGCCACATATCTCGTGCAGTTTCACAGGCAACCAGTAGAGCCATTACTTTTGATTCCACTGATTTAACGATGACTTGACAAGCGGCTCGATCGGCCTTATCCCACGTCCTGAGAGAGACCCCATGCGCTGCCAACTCGTCCCGCGTAGCATTTCCTCCAGGTGCATTCGGTTTTGTAAGCTCTCCGGCACACACTTTATAGGCTCCATCCGTTGCTCGCAACAAATTCCTGATAGCGAACTTCCAAATTGTCCAGTTTTCAGCGCCGCATAGCTTCTCGATTCCATGGAAATCCATTGCTTCCTCTGCGCAGTTGCCGGCCAAACCTGAACACTTAACCACTGCTTCAGTGCAAAAATTCCACTCGAGAGGCGCCTGCAGTTTTGTTTGCAATATCCAAATTGCTCAAAGTGAACCACGCTCTGCTACCTTGTTGTGGATTCTCTCAATATGCTTTAATTAGACACAGCCAGACAATTCGAGTTTTTTTTTTATTTTGACAGACAGGAATAACAAGTTAACAAAAGAAGGGGGAAGTTCAACGTTGAATGTTTGATAAGTGTTCCAATTGAAATGAAAAACTATAATAGTTTACTTCAACACAAGGCCCAAAAAGCAAGAAAGAGCAAATGCTTTTATAGCTAGGGAATCATCCACAAAGAGTGCCAAACGGTAAATCAACACTGTTATGAGGTTCTTGAAAGACTCCGAAAAAGGGTCATTCGTGTGAGACCGAACCAATCAAGAACAATTGGATCCTGCATCATGACACAGCAATTTCAATAAACGAGTTTTTGGCCAATAAAAATATTCATGTGGCTCTACTTAACTGACTTGAGTCCTGCAGACTTTTTCCCATTTCATATATTGAAAATTGCGACACTCGAAAACGTTCAAACGGCTGTAAACGACCAGCTGAAGACTATACCAGTATCCGAGTTCCAGAACTGCTATGGGGAGTGTAAGAATCATTTCCAATGCTGCGTGGCTCCCCAAGAGAATTACTTTAAAGGAGACAACATTCAATTGTAATTCTATTCGAATAAAACTAATTTAAAAAATCAGTCTTATCACTTAATTTTCACACCTTATATATAGCGGATAACGTGAAGGATTCGCTTATGTTTCTGGTATAAATCGAATACTACAACACCCATCCTGCATTACTCAAGGGGTAAAATACTGTGAAGAAAACGTTCCACCTTTAACAACATGAAGAACCTCTTGCTAGTCAATGCTGTGAGCTTACAGCCAAGATCATCCGGAACTTCGTGGAGGTTGAAGCCCGCGTTCCATGTCTGTTTTTTGTAATTCCTCACCTGTCCCAGCTTACTCAGAGGTAAAAAAACTGTGAAAAAATCATTCCACCTTTAACTACACAAATACCCTTTTGCTAGTCGACGTGGTGAGCTTAAAGTCAGAGTCGTTTGAAACCTCGTGGAGGTTGTAGCCCGCGGTCATCGGCTGTTTTTTTTTAAATTCCCCATAACCAATTTGTCATAGCACCTATTCTCGCTTACTTAGAGGTAAAATACTGCGAAAAACGTCATTCCGCCTTTAACTTTAACCTTTTGCTAGTCGACGCAGTAAACTTAAAGTCAAATTCATCCGGAACCTCGTGGAGGTTGCAGCCCGTGTTCCATATCTGTTTTTTAATTCCTCATAGCCAATTTCTCATAGCACCTGTCCTAGCTTATTCATGGGTAAAAGACTGTGAAAAATGATTCCACCTTCAACTGCACGAATAGCTTTTTGCAAGTCAGCGCTGGAAGCTTAAGGTCAAAGTAATCCGGAACCTCGCTGAGGTAGCGTAATAGCATGTCTGTATTTTTTTTAATTCCCCATAGCCAATCCATCATATGTCACACTATTAACAATTAAACGGGGAGTAATGTTTTTTAAAAGACTCAAACTTTTCCGGTCTAAGCGGCTTCTGTTAGAGCAAGCCATGACCACCCAAGCGAAACAAAACATTGCAACTACTATCAACGGCAACAGGTTTCAATTCTATGGATTAATTTTCTTTTTAGGGTTCCTGAATTCCTCAGAGTGAATAATTTTGGATATCGCGCCTTAACAACAAGGACCGCAACAATAAACGAGTTACAATTTGCATAACTTAAAATATATACATATATGTAATTATGGTACGCGAGGAAGTCTAACGACATGAAATTTTCCACCGCAATATCGAACAAGCCTTCCGCCCCCAAGTCACATTAACGCGTTGTTATAGTAGATGCCGTAATTTGATTAAACGCGATCGGAAACTCGAAAAATTTCTCCTGACACGCATTAAGGGGGTAAACTTAACGTTTAATTAACCCAGAATGGGGAAACACGTAGCGCCGCCCCCCCTGATTAAATGCGAAACGGGACCAGTCCCCGCCACATATGCTAAACACCCCTAACCACCCACCAGTGCCGCGCGTGTTCGCGTCTATCAAATTAATTTGTCGCCCTGTCGCCCCCGGGGTAAGTTTATATCTACTAGAACTAATACGTACGTACCAATAATGCATTTACCACCCTCGCGGCAGGTGGTGCAACACGGGGGATAAGTTAGGGGTGAATTATGCATATATCGGCCGTTTATTTCAACGCGGGGATTATCGAAGTTGGCCGATAAATAACCAACGACAAGGGTTGCTGCAGGTAATCCCGAAATCGCCGCATCCCTATTAGTGGGCAGCTTTTAAAACGTCCCCGCCGTGGGATGTGAATCCCCGCGCCGCATTAATTTTACGTGTGTGCGTGTGCCGGCCTGAATAAATGTAACGACCTTTCGACTGTTTACTTAACAATTGTTAATTCCGATTCGGGCTTCATTTTCCGTGAAAATTACACAAAACTCGGATACGCATCACGTCTCCAGTCTCGGCAAACACTTGTGGAAACGTAAACGGAACTTAAATGTATATAAATTGTTAATTCGTTGTGTTTCAAAGTGGAGTTCGCTTTTTAAACTTCGTATAATTCGACAATAGAGTGGACATTAGGTTAATGGGGATTATTTAGTGACGGCAGAGGACGGGTCTGAATTATAAAGTACAAGGCCGAAAAAATGTAGGAAAGTTCGTTTATAACCTTATAATTTCCTGGCCTAATCTGATTGCAGTCAGCCCCTATCAAAATTTTTAACACTAGTACGAGTGCCAGTTTCCTAAATAGGTTTAATTATTATCATCGTATGCAACCACATTTACGTCTACGCGTTTATATAGTTGCATATGATACTTCTCATTGATGGAGTTTTATGCGTAAATATTAAAAATTATTTCAGTCCTAGGGTTTTACCGAGTGTAAGCGATGGATAAAATTCTCATTTTACTATATATTTTTTTAACTTTGTTGCATTGTTCTTTTTTTAATAGAAAATACAATCATCTCGCCTCCGTAATAAATCCATCACGAGGAAAAATAATCACTTCCGGAACCGAGAATGATTTATTCCGCATATAATAACATCACCGCAGCAACTGTAATAAAAATAATCGAAGCGATCGTATGTATGCAGCAAAATTACATCCCCTTGGCGCGGCGCGAGAAGGCTGCGACCAAACAAATGCATATCAGCGCAGGGGCGGCATTTTTCATCCGCGACATTTATGTAAGACGCGGCGTCATAAAAGTATGGCCGCTGTTACTATTATTATTACCATCATTCATTCACGACGGATGTCGTTGCACCCCACGCGAATTATCATGCAAATCGGGCATTCTCTCTCACTCACTGTTTCGAAGGATCGTATTCCGGATGGTCCTCCGGGTAGCTCATGCGTAGGTTTCTCCGGATGTCCACCGTTTCGTTCACTTTGCGCATCTTCGACAGCGATCCGGGGAGTAAGATTGCGATTTCTGGAAACAAAAAAATATACAAAATTAATAATTTGACACAATACATTTTCGAATTGTGTAATACTCGAGAAAAAAATTAAAAAGAAATATGAAACGTGTCGACGAAATTCTACAAAAATTAAACTAGATTTGCAAATCATTGTTTTATCAAATTAAGTTGAGTTTTTGAAAATCCGCCAATTATTTCGCGAGTTGTGAATTTTTGAAAATTTTAGTTTTCGAATTGTGTAATACTCGAGCAAAAATTTAAAAATAAATATATAACGTGTCGACGAAATTCTACAAAAATTAAACTAGATTTGCAAATCATTGTTTTATCAAATTAAATTGAGTTTTTGAAAATCCGCAAATTATTTCACGAGTTGTGAATTTTTGAAAATTTTAGTTTTCGAATTGTGTACTACTCGAGCAAAAAATTTAAAAAAAATATAAAACGTGTCGCCAAAATTCTACAAAAATTAAACTAGATTTGCAAATCATTGTTTTATCAAATTAAATTGAGTTTTTGAAAATCCGTCAATTATTTCGCGAGTTGTGAATTTTTGAAAATTTTAGTTTTCGAATTGTGTAATACTCGAGAAAAAAAATTAAAAAAAATATAAAACGTGTCGGCGAAATTCTACAAAAATTAAACTAGATTTGCAAATCATTGTTTTATCAAATTAAATTGAGGTTTTGAAAATCCGCCAATTATTTCTCGAGTTGTGAATTTTTGAAAATTTTAGTTTTCGAATTGTGCAATACTCGAGAAAAAAAAATATAAAACGTGTAATTTTACAGAAATTAAACTAGATTTGCAAATTATTGTTTTATCAAATTAAATTGAGTTTTTGAAAATCCGCCAATTATTTCGCGAGTTGTGAATTTTTGAAAATTTTAGTTTTCGAATTGTGTAATACTCGAGTGAAAAATAAAAAAATAAATATAAAACGTGTCGACGAAATTCTACAAAAATTAAACTAGATTTGCAAATCATTGTTTTATCAAATTAAATTGAGTTTTTGAAAATCCGCCAATTATTTCTCGAGTTGTGAATTTTTGAAAATTTTAGTTTTCGAATTGTGTACTACTCGAGTGTAAAATTAAAAAAGAAAATATAAAACGTGTCGACGAAATTCTACAAAAATTAAACTAGATTTGCAAATCATTGTTTTACCAATTTAAATTGAGTTTTTGAAAACCCGCCAATTATTTCGCGAGTTGTGAATTTTTGAAAATTTTAGTTTTCGAATTGAGTACTACTCGAGTGAAAAATTAAAAAAAAATATATAAAACGTGTCGACGAAATTCTACAAAAATTAAACTAGATTTGCAAATGATTGTTTTATCAAATTAAGTTGGGTTTTTGAAAATCCGCCAATTATTTCCAGAGTTGTGAATTTTTGAAAATTTTAGTTTTCGAATTGTGTAATACTCGAGCAAAAATTAAAAAAATATATATAAAACCTGTCGACGAAATTCTACAAAAATTAAACTAGATTTGCAAATCA
Source organism: Ocypus olens (assembly GCA_910593695.2). Lineage (NCBI taxonomy): Eukaryota > Metazoa > Arthropoda > Insecta > Coleoptera > Staphylinidae > Ocypus > Ocypus olens. The sequence goes on from OU343061.1 coordinate 40,353,605, forward strand.
TTGTTTTATCAAATTAAGTTGGGTTTTTGAAAATTCGAAAATTATTTCGCGAGTTGTGAATTTTTGAAAATTTTAGTTTTCGAATTGTGTAATACTCGAGTGAAAAATAAAAAAATAAATATAAAACGTGTCGACGAAATTCTACAAAAATTAAACTAGATTTGCAAATCATTGTTTTATCAAATTAAATTGAGTTTTTGAAAATCCGCCAATTATTTCGCGAGTTGTGAATTTTTGAAAATTTTAGTTTTTGAATTGTGTAATACTCGAGCAAAAAATTAAAAAAAAATATATAACGTATCGACGAAATTTTACAGAAATTAAACTAGATTTGCAAATCATTGTTTTATCAAATTAAATAGAGTTTTTGAAAATCCGCTAATTATTTCGCGAGTTGTGAATTTTTTAAAATTTTAGTTTTCGAATTGTGTACTACTCGAGTGAAAAATTAAAAAAAAATAATATAAAACGTGTCGACAAAATTCTACAAAAATTAAACTAGATTTGCAAATCATTGTTTTATCAAATTAAATTGAGTTTTTGAAAATCCGTTAATTATTTCCCGAGTTGTGAATTTTTGAAAATTTCAGTTTTCGAATTGTGTACTACTCGAGTGAAAAATAAAAAAAAATATAAAACGTGCCGACGAAATTCTACAAAAATTAAACTAGATTTGCAAATCATTGTTCTATCAAATTAAGTTGGGTTTTTGAAAATTCGCAAATTATTTCGCGAGTTGTGAATTTTTGAAAATTTTAGTTTTCAAATTGTGTACTACTCGAGTGAAAAATGTAAAAAAAATATATAAAACGTGTCGACTAAATTCTACAACAATTATACTAGATTTGCAAATAATTGTTTTATCAAATTAAGTTGGGTTTTTGAAAATCCGCAAATTATTTCGCGAGTTGTGAATTTTTGAAAATTTTAATTTTCGAATTGTGCATTACTCGAGAAAAAAATTTAAAAAAAATATAAAACGTGTCGACTAAATTCTACAAAAATTAAACTAGATTTGCAAATGATTGTTTTATCAAATTAAATTGAGTTTTTGAAAATCCGCCCATTATTTCATGAGTTGTGAAATTTTGAAAATTTTAGTTTTCGAATTGTGTAATACCCGAGAAAAATTTATTTAATACTTTCTGCAACAAGTAAGGTTGTTTCTAATTTACAATACATTTTACTAAAGACCAGCCTTTAATTTGACATTATTGTAAACAAATATTATTGACAAGCTCTTGTACCAACACAACTACGAAAACGAATTAAAGATTAACTTGAATCGCCCTCGGTATATTTATTTTTGTTTCTGTTTCTTTTGCTGGAGCTTCGCCGGAGCAGCAATCATTTTATTTTAATCTGTCTCCTTGTGACTGGCGCCCAACATGAAGAGGAAGTAGGGGAACATATGCAATCCGTTCATAACCTCCTGACGTTCTAAGCGCGGTTGATATATTCTCTCATAACCTCCTGACGTTCTAAGCGCGGTTAGTATACGTTAAATCCTTTCACAAACCCTTGAGGGTCTATGCGCGGTTGTTATACGTTATATGTACTAAGCGGAAATGATTTCGTTCCATTTTTAATATTAACCACACATAACTACGAGAACGAACGAATCCGGCCTACAAGTAAATCCTTTTTTCGATACTTCGTATTTGACTTCGTTGCGGGGAAATAGGAATTGCAAATGGATTAAATTTCTAGGAAACGGTAACGTCTTCGTAACGAACCCGGGAAATGCGTTTTCCGGGTCGTATAAATGGAAATGTGTGATTAAAAGAGGAGCGCTGCAAATTGATGCTTCATATACGGTTGATGTGGGGCGGACTCATCTATTGGATATGTCAACAAGGCCCTTGGGTGGCGGCTTTTATTATTTATGATATTTTATTTAATCGCAAGGTCTGGAAATGAAAACGCGCTCGTTTATTTATGTCCACGGTCTCTTCGTTTTGTTTGTTTTTAATTTTAGCAATATTTAGCCAGCGGGCACGCAAACTTTAATATACAGTCTGAGGTAGGGAAGTTTTTATTTATTCTGCAGGGGCCCGCTACATCCGATAATTTGTAGGAATGGCAAGGGGGTGGACTTTTCATCCGCAGTAACGTAATCTGTTTATTGATTGAATAATCCGTATAAAATGTATTTCAAATTGAACGCAAAATTTATTTATTTACAAGGACGATCGGTTATGCATTGCGTGGTTTATTTATATTATTTCAGCCTATATTTAAAATATATATTCATACAGCGTGTTTTCATATTGTGTTTCCGCAGCCCAAACAACAAGGGTCGACGGTGAACAAATACATTTTCAAAATTGGCACGTTTATCAACAACATTCCGCTTCGAAACGTATTTTTTTGAGCGAATTTGTTTGTCGAAATATACAAACATTATTCTTGTTTCTTTGATAAAAATGTAGTAATATTGTGCTTAGTTAACTAAGACCTCAATGAGATGTTTTAAATGATTCATCAGCCAATGATAGTTTCTCATGGAAGTGCTGCGAGGAGTCTATGGAAGAAAATTAATACGCGTTATATATTTTCATAACCTCCTGACGTTCTAAGCGCGGTTGGTATACGTTATATCCTTCTACATCCTCCTGACGTGTTCTAAGCGCGGTTGGTATACATTATATCCTTTCATAACCTCCTGACGTTCTAAGCGCCGTTGGTATACGTTAAATACTTTCATAACCTCCTGACGTTCTAAGCGCCGTTGGTATACGTTATATCCTTTTATAACCTCCTGACGTTCTAAGGGCGGTTGGTATACGTTATATCCTTCCATATCCTCTAAGCGCGGTTGGTATACGTTATATCTTTTCATAACCTCTTGACGCTCTAAGCGCCGTTGGTATACTTTATATTCTTTCATGATACTTTCCAACATCCAAGTCCATCGGGTTCATTTACTAAGAAAACAGAGGCCCGGAAAAAAATATTGGAGCTTCAATTCCACCCTGTACTTTCATAACTTCCCGACGTTCTAAGCGCAAATTTTATAGGTTATGTCCTTTCACAACCTCCTGACGTTTTAAGCGCGGTTGGTATAAGTTATATTTTTTCATAATTCCCTGATATTCCAAGCGCGGTTGGTACATTTGAATTTTTCTGACGTTCTAAGCGCGGTTGGTATATGTTATATTCTTCCACAGCCCCCTGAGAATCTTCGCGGGGTTGATTTACGTTATATCCTTTGATAACCTCCTGACGTTTTAAGGGCGGCTGGTATATATTACATCCTTGCATAACCGCCTGACGTTCTAAGTGCGGCTGGTCTTTTCATAGCCTCCGCGGGCGAATAATGTCGGCGGTCTTTATTCCGAATTTACGTAACTCAAGCGTTCATTTGGACGTGACATAGCGTACGGAAAATTGAAGACAATTAACGCACTTTCTTGACTACAATTAAACGAGGAATTCAATAAAATAACCAGAAATTACATTCAGTACGGTAATAGAGGCCCCGAAAAAATTCCATCCTGTACTTTCATAACTTCCTGACGTTCTAAGCGCGGATTGTTTAAGTTTCATCCTTCTATAACTTCCTGATGTTCTAAGCGCGGATTGTTTAAGTTTCATCCATTCATAACTTCCTGACGTTCTAAGCGTAAATTTTTAAGTTTCATCCTTTTATAACTTCCTGACGTTCTAAGCGCGGATTGTTTAAGTTTTGTCCTTTCATAACTTCCTGAGGATCTACGCGGGGCTGATATACGTTGTGTCCTTTAGTAACCTCCCGACATTCTAAGCGGGTTTTGTGTGTGTAATGTCATTACATAACTTCCTGACGTTCTAAGCGCGGATTGTTTAAGATTCATCCTTTCATAACTTCCTGACATTCTAAGCGCGGATTGCTTAAGTTTTGTCCTTTCATAATCTCCTGAGGATCTACGCGGGGCTGATATACGTTGTCTTTTAGTAACCTCTCGACATTCTAAGCGCGGTTTGTGTGAGTAATGTCTTTTCATAACCTCCTGACGTTCTAAGCACGGTTTGTATACGTTAAGACCTTCCAAGACCCACCCCCCCCCCCTCCCCATATACGTTATATCCTTTAATAACCTCGAGACATTCTAAGCGCGGCTGGTGTATGTTATATCCTTTCATAACCTCCTGACGTTCCAAGCGCGGTTGGTATACTTTTATACGGGATGTCTCAACAGTCTGTTCTCGGATGCTCATAGTAAAAGCTGTAAGAAAAATCTGTTGGTGGATCATCATAGATCGTGTCTGAAAGTTTGTTCTAAAAATATTTTTATATATACAGGGTGAGGCACCGCATACGACGCGGTCATTTTAAGGAAAACCATGCAACTTCGTGTTATTTTGTTCAAATGGATAGATGTAGGATAGTTGTATGCACAATTTAAAATTATTACCAGTTATACAGGGTGTTCCATTAAAAAGATACACATCAAAGTTATGTTTTTTTTTTAAATGGAACACCCTGTATTTTTTGTCATTTTTGAATTCTAGGGAACAAATAAAGGTGTTACTTCAAAATTCCCTATACCTATCGTTTACCGTTTTCGAAATATTTAAAGATTAGTTGAAGTGCATGGTATGGGTGAAATTTTATATTTGCCTCAGTGATTGATGTTAAATCATTACAATCATTTCTATTGTTTGGTTGCAGGTTTGAACTACAGCGAAAACCATGATTTAGTATAAAAAATTATACAGGGTGATAAAAAAAACGTGGTAGAAAATCTTAACTTATAAAGTTGAATAACTTCGTTTTTTCAAATGGCACACCCTGTATTTAGTAACGTATTATCACGTAGAATCCAGTTATATAATAATAATTATTGATATGAAAATCGCTAAACACAAGAAAACTATTGAGATTAGGAACAGGGAACCCTTATACAATCTAAAAGATAATTGGATTCTACGTGATAATACGTTACTAAATACAGGGTGTGCCATTTGAAAAAAAGAAGTTATTCAATTTTATAAGTTGGGGTTTTCGACCACGTTTATTTTATCACCCTGTATATTTTTTTACACTAAATCATGGTTGGCGCTGTAGCTCGAACCTTCAACCAAACAATAGAAATTATTGTAATGATTCAACGTCAATCACTGAGGCAAATTTAAATTTCACCCATACCATGCACTTCAACAAATCTTTAAATATTTAGAAAACGGTAAACCGATAGGTATAGGGAATTTTGAAGTAACTCACCTTTATTTGTTCCCTAGAATTCAAAAATGACAAAAAATACAGAATGTTCCATTTAAAAAAACATAACTTTGATGTGTATCTTTTTAATGGGACACCCTGTATAACTGGTAATAATTTTAAATTGTGTATACAACGATCCCACATATATCCATTTGAAAATTATAACACGAAGTTGCATGGTTTTCCGTAAAACGACCGTGTCGTATGCGGTGCCCCACCCTGTATATGCAGGGTGTTTCATTTTTGAGTTGCACACCGAAGTTATTTTTTTTTTAATGGAACACCTAGTATTTTTTTCAATATTTAGATAGACCAATTCCAAAACAACAAATTAATATGAGGTACTAGGATGTTTTAATCGTCGATTGTTTAGTTATTTACTCTTTTATATTAAAACATGTTTGAATACACCTCCGCCTTAAAAAAAAACATTTTTTTTTATTCAGTTAGAAAATTATCTATTACTTTAGCTTCTAATGCGTCATCATTTTGTAGCGATGTGGTTATCTATTTATACAGGGTGTTCGAAAAGGTAAAATATACATTTTCTCATGTTTTTTTTAAACCTCCGCTTAAAAAAAAATTAAATTTTTTATTCAGTTTAATCAATAATTGTTTAGTTATTTACTCTTTTATATAAAAATGGACACTAGTTTAAAGAGCCACACCTCCGCCATTTTGAAAGAATCAATTTATTTAATTCGGTTAAAAAATTGTCTATTACTTCGGTTTTTAATGGGTTGTCATTTTGTAACGATGTGGTGATCTGTTTATACAGGGTGTTCCAGAAACGCAAAATATACTTCTTCTCATTTTTTTAAATGTAACAAACTTTATGAATTGAGAAAATGTATGTTTTTCGATTTGGAACACTTTGTATAAATTGTTCACAACATCGCTCATTACGTTTTTATTCAGTTTAATCATTATTTGTTTAGTTATTTACTCTTTTATATGAAAATGGACACAAGTTTAAAAAAGCCACACCTCCGCCATTTTGAAAGAATCAATTTATTTAATTCGGTTAGAAAATTGTCTATTACCTCGGTTTTTAATGGGTTGTCATTTTTTAACGATGTGGTGATCTGTTTATACAGGGTGTTCCAAAAACGCAAAATATACTTCTCATTTTTTTAAATGTAACAAACTTTATGAATTGAGAAAATGTATGTTCTTCAATTTGGAGCACCCTGTATAAATTGTTAACAACATCGCTCATTACGTTTTTATTCAGTTTAATCACTATTTGTTTAGTTATTTACTCTTTTATATGAAAATGGACACAAGTTTAAAGAGCCACACCTCCGCCATTTTGAATAAATCAATTTATTTAATTCGGTTAGAAAATTGTATATTACCTCGGTTTTTAATGGGTTGTCATTTTGTAACGATGTAGTAATCTATTTATACAGGGTGTTCCAAATACGCAAAATACACATTTTCTCATTTTTTTAAATGTAACAAACTTTATAAATTGAGAAAATGTTTGTTTTTCGATTTGGAACACCCTGCATAAATTATTCACAACATCGCTCATTGCGAGCCGAAGTAATAGAAAATTTTCTAACGGAATTAAATAAATTGATTGTTTCAAAATGGCGGAAATGTGACTCTTTAAACTTGGGTCTGTTTTCACATAAAACAGTAAATAACTAAACACTGAATAAAAAAATTGTTTTTTTTTAAAGCGGGGGTTTAAAAAACATGAGAAAATGTATATTTTACCTTTTCGAATACCCTGTATAAATAGATTACTACATTGCTACAAAATAACGACCCATTAGAAAAGCTGAAGTAATAGATAATTTTCTAACTGAATAAAAAAAAAATGTTTTTTTAAGGCGGAGGTGTTACTCTTCAAACATGTTTTAATATAAAAGTGTAAATAATTGATGATTGTAAAGAACCTAGTATCTTTATTAATATGTTGCTTTTGACGTGGTCCACCTAAATATTTAACAAAATACTGGGTGCTCTATTAAAAAAATGTAACTCAAAAACGGAACACCCTGTATATATGAAAATATTTTTAAAACATGCCGTCAGACACGATCTATGATAATCCATCAACAGATTTTTCCTACAGCTTATAGTGTGGGCACAATTTTCCGAGATCAGATTGTTGGGACACCCTGTATATTTTTGACGTTCTAAGCGCAGTTGGTGTACGTTAAGTTCTTTCATAACCCCATGAGGATCTACGCTGTGTTGATATACGTTATATCCTTTCATAACCTCCTGACGTTCTAAGCGCGGTTGGTATACCGGGTGTAAATGAATTCTGGTAGACCCCAAATATCATTTTTCTTTATGAAATTTAGTATGGTGTTTTTAGGGAATAAAGTGCGTCGACATGTCTACTTTTAATAAAAAACTACACTTCCGGTTAAACCGGAAATGACCATAACTTTTCTATTTTAATTGGAACACCCTGTACGTTTTTACATAATTTTATTCGTCACTAAATTCATAGTTGTGTCATAAGTAACCCTTTTGGTTATTAGTTTTTTGTTTAAACTCAATTTAAATTTGTTTTTTGTTTAAATTTAATTTAAATTTAAACTAAAACTAACAACCAAGAGGTCACTTATGATACATCTCTGAAGTCAGAATTTAGTGACGAATACAATTACGTAAAAATATACAGGGTGTTCCGTTTAAAATAGAAAAGTTATAGTCATGAAATTTTTACTAAAAGAAGACATATCGACGCACTTTATTCCCAAAAAACACCATACTAAATTTTATAAAGATTTTTCCTAAAATGAAAATGATATTTATAGTCCACCAGAATTCAGTAACACCCGGTATATTATATCCTTTAATAACCTCCTGACATTCTAAGTGCGGTTGGTATACGTTATATCCTTTCATGACCCGCCGTTCTAAACGCGGTTTGTATATGTTATATCCTTTCATAACCTCCCGACATTCTAAGCGCGGTTGTATGTTATAACTTTTTATAACCTCCCGACGTTCTAAGCGCGGTTGGTATACGTTATATTCTTTGATAACCTCCTGACGTTCTAAGCGCGGTTGTATGTTATATCCTTTCATAACCTCCTGACGTTCAAAGCGCGGTTGGTATACGTTATATCCTTTGATATACTCTGGCTGCGCTATGAAGGCGTCTGAGGTGAATAATGAAGGTTGGAAGGGCCGTCCTCATTAGAAGTGATTGGATATTTTTTTACTTTACACTCACACATATTAAGTATACTTGCTAGTTTTTGGTGCACTATCGGCTTCCATTTGTAAATCATTGTTTCTTACAAGGTTACAGATAACACCTCAGATGCCTTCATAGCGCGGCCAGACTTTAACCTCCCGACGTTCTAAGCGCGGTTGGTATACGTTATATCCTTTGATAACCTCCTGACGTTCTAAGCGCGGTTGGTATATGTTATATCCTTTGATATACTCTGGCTGCGCTATGAAGGCGTCTGAGGTGATTAATGAAGGTCGGAAGGGCCGTCCTCAAAAGAAGTGATTGGATATTTTTTTACTTTACACTCACACATATTAACTACACTTGCTAGTTTTTGGACCACTTTCGGCTTCCATTTGGAAATCATTGTTTCTTAAAAGGTTACAGATAGCACCTTAGATGCCTTCATAGCGCGGCCAGACTTTAACCTCCCGAGGTTCTAAGCGCGGTTGGTATACGTTATATCCTTTAATATCCTCTTGACGTTCTAAGCGCGGTTGGTATACGTAATATCCTTTGATAACCTCCTGACGTTCTAAGCGCGGTTGGTATACGTTTTATCCTTTCATAACTTCCAGACGTTCTAAGCGCCGATTGTATACGTTTTATGTAGGAAATGGATATTTTTAGGGTTGCTTGCAGCGCCTGATTTATGGTCATATAACTAATGTGTTAATTACACAACTATATCACTCAGTAAGCGCGAATAATGAAGGTAATGCAAAGAATGGTTGCAGCTGCTGTTTGGTTAACAGTTTCATAATATCTGTAATGAATGAATTTTGGGTTTAAGGCGCATCGACAGCTAAAGTCATTTGCGCACGATTTCTGAAGCATGCATAGTTATTTATTTTATCGTAACCTCCTGACGCTTTTTCCGCGGTTAATATGGCTTTTCCAGACAGATAAAGAATTGCCCAGTAACTTACAATTTAAAGGCATGTATTCTGCCCAAGGATCATTATTAGTGTGAAAATCGTGCATTTACTTATTGCGTAGTAGAAGAGGGCTCTGGTACTAGCCGGTGATCGCTACATAATTTATTTAACTAAAGCTGCATATTTTCATTCATAAACATAGTCCAACACAGATCGATACTGTTACATAATCAAGGGTGATACTGATTACAATCGCAACTCTAGGCTTAACGTAAGACGTCCAACACACATGCCAACGATATTTTTAAGATAACTTTATAAAAGTTTGACACTCCCTATAGGAAAATATCCTATAACTGAAATCTCTATGTATGGAGTGATACCGGGAACATCCCGCATATAAATAAATATGAACAACGAAGCCGCAAACTGACGAAAAACGCACTTTCGGATTCCGAGTGCGGGGGCGGGAGCTGATTTACGGCGCACCGGGCCGGAGCCGGAACCGGAAAAAAATATATTAAGATTAATGGGGCGCGCGTGGCTCCGACTTGTAAATTTCGCAGCCGCGGCCCCCTTCGATGCACACACACACACCCACACGCACAACCGGAGAAATATCAAATAGCCCCATTTCCACGTGATAGTAATTTAAAAGTTAAAACAAGTGAGAGTCTCGAAAGCGTAGTTATATTTCGTTTGCACTTCCCCGGAAACGGAATCGCTCGCTGCAGACGGCTAAATCTCGGAGGCGTGTCATGTCGGTGGAATTGCGTGTGTTGTTTGCGGGGAGATTATTTCCGAATTATCTTCCCTTGTAAGAGGATGTTAACAGGGACGCGTGTTGAGGAGAGTTAGGGGTCTGCGGGAATTGGTGTAAGTGGTAAGTTTTAATTTAATGATCTTGGGATGGTATTAATACCGCCTTTTTCAACCAATGATCTATGCGGGGTTGATATACGGATTATCCTTTCATGACCTCCTGACGTTCTGAGCGCGGTTGGTAAACATTATTATATCACATTATATTGATAACAAAAAATTATATGCATGCAGGGTGAATTGCGGTAATCGTGCTGGGTGTACAATTGCTGCGGCAATCTATTGTATACGTTATGTCCCTCCGAGGATCTACGCAGGGTTGACATACGTTATATCCTTTTATAACCTCCTGATGTTCTAAGCGCGGTTGCTGTAAGTTTTATCCTTTCATAACCTCCTGAGGTTTTAAGCGCGGTTGATGTACATTATTATATCGCATAATATTGATCACATAAAATTATTACCATGCATAAGTAAATAATTATCGTGGTAATCTTGCTAGGTGTACAATTGCTGCGACAATTGAGTATGTTGGTATTGCTTATTATATCGCATAATATTGATGACATAAAATTATAATCATGCAGGGTGAATAATTATCGCGATAATCGTGCTGGGTGTACAATTACAGCGACAATTGAGTATGTTAGTATTGCTGCATTTTCTATTACAAAACCTCTGTAAGCGCGGATTGTATACGTTATGTCCTTTAATAAGCCTATGAGGATCTACGCGGGGTTGATATACGTTATATCCTTTTACAACCTCCTGATGTTCTAAGCGCGGTTGGTGTAAGTTATATCCTTTCTTAACTTCCTGACGTTTTAAGCGCTGTTGCTGTACATTATTATATCGCATAATATTGATCACATAAAATTATTACCATGCATAAGTAAATAATTATCGCGGTAATCGTGCTGGGTGTACAATTGCTGCAACAATTGAGTATGCATTTTCTATTGCAAAATCTCTATTATCGCCGGACTTTCCAAACTGTTTCATGTTATTATGTTCTCAATTTGATAGTTTGTCTACACGAATGATTACAGAATTACAGACATAATTATCTTCCTTTACATCGATCTATTAAATGTTTTACCGCCATCTTATGAGTGGGTTTAACACCCATAGTAATTCCGATATCCCAGTTTATCTTTGATGGGGGATAATTGATGTTTCCTTTACGATTAACTGCCTTCTACATTTTCTTTACTGCTGTACAACTCGTTAATCATTATTCCAACTCATCCGTTTTATTTCATTTCACTTCAAATGAACCGCAAATACAACTATTTACGCTACAAATGAATCCCGGCATTTAATCCAACGCCCTTGGCGTATAAAACTCAACATAGAAACAATCCACTTCCGGTGTAAATAAGGAGAGTACAGGCCGTGAACTAACTAGTTTACAGCTTCACAGTAAAACCACACGAACTCCTACGTTCGCGTCGGTGGCGAAGAAGCCATTTTCGAAATCCACACCTTTATTTTCGCGGCGACGTATCCCTTACACGACAGTTTTTCAGTTACTTTATAGTGAGGATTTGTTCCCAATATCCCGGAAACCCTCGAAATAACGTGTGTGTTTCCGATGTAACGACCGTCACTCCCAATTCTATACAGAATTAAAAAAAAAGAATCCGGTTGCGATCAATACGCAAGAATAAAATCCGGATAATTAATCGGCGGGGACATTAGATTTAAGTGTTATTGCGGTCATTTGGGGTCGGTTTAAAGTGGGCATTGTTTTGCCCTTAATTGCGCGTCGTGTAGATGTCGCCGCAACGTTTACAAAGCGGGCATGGTCGCCTTAATTGAGCGTAATTCGCCTAGATGGCGGTTGTAACCGATCTAATCGCCGGCGACGAGATAATACCGATTTTACGGGGGCAATTAAGCGCGCAGCTCGCACTTCCGGATTCCAATTTTAATTGTGCGCTCCCCGTAATCCGATTACCAATTTGGGGTTTATCGCTGTTGCGTTTCATCCACGAAAATATTGTAATGCTTTGTAAGAGAGTCGAAAGCTAAAATGTTTATTGGAGCGACGTTTAAAATAACAGTCACAGTTTAAGTAGCAATCACATTTTGTCACCATTTAAATAGCAGTGATTTAAAGTAGCAGTTATTTTAAGTAACAGTGATTTTAAGTAACAGTGATTTTAAGTAGCAGTGATTTTAAGTAACAGTGATTTTAAGTAGCAGTGATTTTAAGTATGCAGAATGCTTGAATATTTTGCATAAATATTGAAGCCTTGATTTTGATAACTGATTTTGAGTTATAGTTAATTGTGATTTGCTTTGATTTTAAACGAAATTCTTATTTTTTTTTTCAAGATTTATTACATAAAAATAACATTTTCTGGTTTCTAGTTGAATAACTCAAAATCATTCTGCAGAATATTATGATCTTCTACATAAATTATAAAGCCCTAATATTGATAAGTGATTTAAGGTAACAGTGTATTGTGATTTGCTTTGATTTTAACAGAAAATTTTCCCAATATTTGTAACAAAAATATCTTCAGAATGTTTTGATATTTTGCAGTTCTGATATTAGTAGGTAATGTTGAGTAACAGTCCGTTGTGATTTGTTTTAAATTTTAACGAATTTTCACTCTTTCTCAAGATTTAATATAAAATATGATTTTTGAGTTTCTAGTTGAAAAAAATCAATCTGTAGAATGTATTGATCTTCTGCATGGATATTAAAGCCCTGATATTGATGAGTTATTTTGAGTAACAGTTAATTGCGATTTGCTTCGATTTTAAGCGAATTTTCTCAAAATTTATTACAAAAAATTGACATTTCCAACTTTTCTGTTGAATAACTCAAAAACCATCTACAGAATATTTTGATATTTTGAGTGAATATTATAGCCCTGATGTCGATGAGTGATTCTGAGTAACAGTTCATTGCGATTTGCTTCGATTTTAAGCGAATTTTCTCAAAATTTATTACAAAAATTGACATTTCTGATTTTTCTGTTGAATAACTCAAAAACCATCTGCAGAATGTTTTGATATTTTGAGTGAATATTATAGCCCTGATGTCGATGAGTGATTTTGAGTAACAGTTAATTGCGATTTGCTTCGATTTTAAGCGAATTTTCTCAAAATTTATTACAAAAAATTGACATTTCCAACTTTTCTGTTGAATAACTCAAAAACCATCTGCAGAATGTTTTGATATATTGAGTAAATATTAAAGACCTGATGTCGATGAGTGATTTTGAGTAACAGTTAATTGCGATTTGCTTCGATTTTAAGCGAATTTTCTCAAAATTTATTACAAAAAATTGACATTTCCAACTTTTCTGTTGAATAACTCAAAAACCATCTGCAAAATGTTTTGATATTTTGAGTGAATATTATAGCCCTGATGTCAATGAGTGATTTTGAGTAACAGTTAATTGCGATTTGCTTCGATTTTAAGCGAATTTTCTCAAAATTTATTACAAAAAATTGACATTTCCAACTTTTCTGTTGAATAACTCAAAAACCATCTGCAAAATGTTTTGATATTTTGAGTGAATATTATAGCCCTGATGTCAATGAGTGATTTTGAGTAACAGTTAATTGCGATTTGCTTCGATTTTAAGCGAATTTTCTCAAAATTTATTACAAAAATTGACATTTCTGATTTTTCTGTTGAATAACTCAAAAACCATCTGCAGAATGTTTTGATATTTTGAGTGAATATTATAGCACTGATGTCGATGAATGATTTTGAGTAACAGTCAATTGCGATTTGCTTCGATTTTAAGCGAATTTTCTCAAAATTTATTCCAAAAATTGACATTTCTGATTTTTCTGTTGAATAACTCAAAAACCATCTGCAGAATGTTTTGATATTTTGAGTAAATATTAAAGACCTGATGTCGATGAGTGATTTTGAGTAACAGTTAATTGCGATTTGCTTCGATTTTAAGCGAATTTTCTCAAAATTTATTACAAAAAATTGACATTTCCAACTTTTCTGTTGAATAACTCAAAAACCATCTACAGAATGTTTTGATATTTTGAGTGAATATTATAGCCCTGATGTCGATGAGTTATTTTAAGTAACAGTTAATTGCGATTTGCTTCGATTTCAAGCGAATTTTCTCAAAATTTATTACAAAAATTGACATTTCGGATTTTTCTGTTGAATAACTCAAAAACCATCTGCAGAATGTTTTGATATTTTGAGTGAATATTATAGCCCTGATGTCGAGTTATTTTAAGTAACAGTTAATTGCGATTTGCTTCGATTTCAAGCGAATTTTCTCAAAATTTATTACAAAAAATTGACATTTCCAACTTTTCTGTTGAATAACTCAAAAACCATCTACAGAATGTTTTGATATTTTGAGTGAATATTATAGCCCTGATGTCGATGAGTGATTTTGAGTAACAGTTAATTGCGATTTGATTCGATTTTAAGCGAATTTTCTCAAAATTTATTACATAAAATTGACATTTCCAACTTTTCTGTTAAATAACTCAAAAACCGTCTTCAGAATATTTTGATATTTTGCATGAATATTAAAATTCTGATATTAGTAGGTAATGTTGAGTGAATAACTCAAAAGCCATCTTCAGAATATTTTAATGTTTTGCTTGAATATTAAAGTCCTGATATTGATAAGTAATTTTAAATGACAATTGGTTGTGATTTACTTCGATTTAAGCAGAGTTTCATGTAGTCTCGTATTTTGTATTTTAACTCTTAACGGGAACACGTTATAATAGGGCGGCTCGTTATATAGAGCCAAGCAACCATGGCACTAGCAAAAATTTTAAATTAATTCTTAAAACAGATTTTTTGCCAATTACTTTGGTCTAGGAAGATAAATCGACCTTTACTTTTTCAAAAAATATATTGTATATGTGGCTCTACCATCAATATGTCCCACGAGCCGCCACTGCTTGGGTTAGTTTATAACAAAATCCTACTGCCCTCAAGTATAACTACGTTACATTTCAATTGTCAACTGGGTATTCTAACGTAATTAATAGATTTAGTTTCACTCTATGTATCCGTAATGGCCTTCTCGTGTTTCGGACTGAAATGTTTTACAAAAGGCCATCCTGTAAGGCAATTGTAAGACTAATTATTCCGTACAAGTTTAACGGTATGATTTTGAATAGAATGTACCGAGCGTGCAACAAAAATCGATGACGAAGTTTTTGTTGGAAATTTCGAGTCATGTCCACACTAAACGGTGACATATCAGATATTGTAATTAAGGGTTATTAACATCTGGCATGCAAAGTATGTTAAAAAAAACCTCAAGTGTGCCATGATTTTTTATTTTTAAAACTTTAAGTTGGTAACATATATTGAGGTTATGTTACTTGCGGCATGTTCCTACTGATAAATTAATTTGCTGTGATAAACGACACAGAGAAGACGTCAAAAATTCCTTGGGCTGTGTTAATAGCATCCTAAGTACGTTTGACTGGTCTACCACTTCCTGGTTTACGGGGAATACTGCACGTTTCATGATATAAAATCATGGCACACTTGAGGTTTTTTTTTAAATGAACATACGATAGTACTTTACGCGTGCGCGTGTGATCTTAGTTCAGACACGACTTTAGATTTTAAGCGCCAACTTCGTATTCGAATAGAAAGAAAAAATAAACGAAATTTTTGTTTTGGTGTGATTATTTCGGATCCACCCTCTCCTATGGCGCAGCAGCCGCGCGGAAAATTCGTATTTTTAGATGTTTCCCTCGGGACCGTACTTATTGGTTTAATTCGAAAACAATCGCTAAATAAATTTCTCGGATCGAACCGCACCCCAACACAAACAATGAAACTTTCCACGTTAATTAAGCGACCTAATTACTGTTCCTTGGTTGCTTTCCGTCGCCCCCAAATTGGGAAAACTTATAGTTCTATATTTTATTTACGCCCCGACGTTAAACTTTCTGCGTGGGTGTATAATAATATTTGCGCTCGACGAGACGTTTTAAATTTTCATCGGTAATCTCCACCCGTAGCTATTCACAGGAATTTCTGTAGGATTCCCAATCCTCTCTTCAGAAAACTCGAGACAGGATTAAGAAGCGGAGGAGCTTAATTTACGTGCGGGGAAATTGGTCCTAATTTTTTTATGGGTTGTGTCAATATCGATTGGTACAGTCACTTTATGGCGGGCAGTAAATAAATAAATGTAAACTGAAAGCACGGACATTAATATTAATAGAATATTGCGGGAGCGGCGGGCGTGAAAGGCCGGATCCCAGCGGCGCGTCGTCCGATGATAATCGACCCGTCTGATAAATAATGGTTTCCTGCGTTATTGGCTCCGGATCCATACCAGCAGATGACAATGCGGTCCGGCCCGGACAGAAAATCCATACTCAACGTTAAAAAAATCCACAATAAAAGTCCATAAACCGCGTCTTCATTAAAATTCAACTTGCGGTACGCGCGTGCATCTGACCCTCCCCTGCCTAAATTGAGCGCAATCCGCAAAACACCGCGCTAATTGTCCCCCATCCGTTAATATACCCGGTGGCTCATGAATAATACCCGGGGGACCGTAATTATGTAGGAAACGGAACCATCGGAGGGGCTAATCCGATTCCGAACGCCGCCGTGCGCGCCCAGCAGATTCCAGAAAGTTACTTCGTTAAAACCGGAAGTGGCCGGTTTAAACCGTGACGACTCTGTTTATTAATTAAACGGGGGTGGATTAGAGTTAACGTGCAAAACAAAAACCCGCACGGTAACACAATTCAATCGCCCCGCATTACGCAATTTTACAAAAAGCGAAAAATTAAACGACACGCGACATCAACGAAGAGAGTTTTTATAAATGAATAAATCGTGTACAATGGAAGCAAATAAACGTGTGAAATGTTAAAATGTAATAAATTTGATCTGGCGCAGTGTATTTATAAGGTATGTCACAAGGGGTTTTCATGAAGCAAGGAATGACAGTGCTCCGGGCGACCCTTACGGTTCGTGTTTCCGGACCATGATGCCGACTAGCTATTCGTGGAAGGCAAAGAGCAGAAGGCTGAATTAAAATACGATACTAAATTGCGGAAATAAAAAAAAAGTGAAAATAGTAGATAATGAGCGTTGGAAAAGTTTGGAAACCGTGGAAAAATTTTGGGCAGACGGGCTTTGGGAGACAGACTGGAAGACAGGTATTGGGAGACAGGCCGGATTTTCTGGTCGCGTTTTCAAGTTTTCACCGTGAACAATATTAAACACTGTTATCGGCGCTTAGATTATCTACGCGTCTTAACAAATGCGCATTTTATGAGCTAACCATGGCTCCTTTTTAATATTAACATAAATTCCGTATTATTGAAATTTCCAAAGGAGATAATTTCCGAAGAAGTACAGCTGACAGTAACGATACTATGAAGAGATGAGCCTCTACCCGCTGTGCGCCGATTTACCGAGGGCATCGTTAAGACCGTTTTCGCAGAACCATTAGTGGAAATGTTCAGCTGCTACGACAACACAAAAGACGGCCGATCCGCCTCCCGATGCCTGCCTACGTGACAGAATCGGCTCGAACCCAAATTGTTCTGGGAAGTGCAATTTGCCGGTTCGAACCTCGATGCCCCTGACGTACCCCACCACCACCCGCAATCTGGAGAAGAGTAGGGCGTGGGCCCCGTAAAAGGCCACGGAGCGCTCCCCAGATATCAGCCATGTTTCAGATCCATCAGTCAGTTGGAACACAACAGTCGACTCGAAGTTTACCAACCGAAACCCCGTGGATCCACCGACGCCGCCGCAGCCGCGGACGTCGCCATTTTCGCCGCTTCCGCAGGCGCCGACGTCACCATAGTCGCCGATCCGCCGCCATCGCTTAAATTGCCGCCGCTTCCATCGCCGCCATCGCTGACACTGCCGCCGCCGCCGCCACTGCCGTTGCAGCCAGTCATTCATCCGCGATATCGTCGGCCTCTCTTGCCTCTCGCGAACTTTAAGTGTTGTGCTGGTGACTACTATACTTTTTCCTGACTGTTTATTATTTTGTGACATTATTTTCTTGACTTTATTTGTGTGTATATATTTTTGAACATTGAACATTTCTTGATTTTTATCGCGCTAATAAGACTTTTTTCTACCTGCGCCTAATTCTTGTGCTGTGTTCATAGCGACCTGACTCCATGAGCTAGCTAGAGGTCAACGAGGGCGTGTTTTTCACCCCGCGCTGCGCCCCCCCGTGACAAGTGTCACCAAACTCGAGGCCGACGACCCGAGGGCGCCGGCTACAAGGAGATGCAGAGATGGACTTCGACGAAGCGATCGCCTCCATGAAGCAGAGATTTGAAGAGCAGATGCGCCACCTTCTAGTCAAGAGTGAAATTCTGTTGATCCGGTCGGAACGAGACGAAATTCGCCGCGCACCCGAGCAGCTTCGCCAGAACCGACTTCGCTATGGCTTTCCGGAGAAGACCTCTCCACTGGAGACGTTGGCACTACCAATGCAGGTGTGCACCGCTTCCACTGGGGTACTAGTGATGATACGGTATTTCAGTAACGCTCTTTTGGGGCGGTATTTTACGGTAACGCGACGTCGCGCTCCACAGGAGAAAATACCGCGTTACCGTGGAGCGAATGCAGAGAGGCGTTCCGTTGGAACTTGGAACGAGTAACGACAGATATAAATAGCTGTTCCGTTTAAGAATTAGTAAGAGAGATTTGTCAGAAAGCAAGTTATTTTTTCATGCAAAACTATATCTCGCCTTGTGTTGTTAGCATTAATGATGATACGGTATTTCAGTAACGCTCGTTTGAGCGGTATTTTGAGATAACGCGACATCGCGCTCCACACGAGAAAATGCCGCGTTACTATGGAGCGCATGCAGAGAGGCGATCCGCTGGAACTTGGAACGAGTAACGACAGATGTAAATACCTCTCAAGAGCGAGGACCGTATCAGTCGCGCTTTCGCCCTCTCTCCCTCTCTCTCAATCGCGGTTCTATAATCATTGCGCGTTATAGTCATAGCGCGCCGTCGTACAATCGGGAACGCGACGGCGTTACTCATATAACTGCTGGCGCTGCCGCATTTCGTTCCAAGGTAACGGTATTTTGGAGCGGTATTCTCTTGGAGCGAACGCGACTGTAACGCTCCACGAGTGGAACCGGTATTTACATCTCTATGGAGTACTTGATGAGCTGAAATTCGAGGAAGCGACGCTCCTTGCCACGTACCATTCAGTTGTTTCCACCGCAACAACCACCAGCGTGGCGGAACTGACTCCACTGGCAGTCGCTGAATACATGGTCGTTTGTTCAGCCACCAGCCATCGTAACAAAGACCGTCACCACCACAGCCGTCACCATCGTAACGCCACCGACGCCGCCACTGGTTTCCCAGCCTCCACCAAAGGAGGAAACGACGTCTATCAGCGGTTATGCCAAAATTGCCCGCCAAACGACGCCAGCTGACCATGCAGCAGCCAGCTAAGACGCCGCTAATCATGCCACCGCCAAAGAGGGCCGTATAGCCAAGCCTCCAATGACGTATGGGAGCCCACAGCTTCCCCCGATGCCCTTGCCAGCAGATGACGCCTGAGGAAGCGCCGTCCACTGGTCCAACCCGACAGCCACAGGTTCGAAGACACCGCTGCCCGCCGGACGATCCACCCACGACACTACTACGGCCACAGACGCCGCCCTCCTGACGTAGTCCACAAACGCCACCACAGACGCCGTGTCTGCCGAAGACGCCGCAAGCAGCGATCGTCCCGCCTGCGGAAGGCAAACCCGGACGACCGCGACCACCACCACGACTACGGGCCCGCGAATCGTAACCACGAGTAACCGTTACCGCGACCGCGACCTATGATAATTTTAAAGTTAGTATTAGTGCCCCGCGAAAAGACGCAATAACATAGTGTAAGTGTCCTCATGAACGAAAAACCGAACAATCCACCTCCGCCTGACGACACGCAGGCACCACCCAGGAACGTGTCGTGACGCCGCCCCGACCAGCTGTGTGTACACATGGAAAACGTTCCAAATGACGAAGGCGTTGGAACCATCACCGCCCACAACACCAGCCCAGAACACACCACCGACAACCACCCGGGAAGACATGCAGTGACGCCCATCAAATCGATTGACAACACCATCTATGATCAGACCATCTTCAGCTCCAGCCGCCCCGTGCTCGATGCACCAGCCGCCTCAAGGACTGGAGAAACAGACCTCACGTCTTGGTACCCGCCGTGCCAGTGTACTTCAGGATGACAGCTCATCCTCGGACGGACCAGACGTGACTTCTCCTAGGATGCGGCCACTCCAGGCATCCAGAGTGATGCCGTGATCCGGTGTGGGATGTCCGAATCTCCTCACCTCGCACCTCAGCCTCGGAAGGATCTCCAAGGACCAGTGTCCCGGCCAGAATCCTAGGACCCAGGGTGTCGAGATGACCCAATCCCCTCGCACCACAACGGCGGAAGGATCTCCCCAAGGACCAGTGTCCTGACCAGCGAGCAGCCAGTGCTGCCTCCCCAGGACGCCCAACAGCAGTTCCTAGTGGAACT
This sequence comes from Ocypus olens, assembly GCA_910593695.2. Classification (NCBI taxonomy): domain Eukaryota; kingdom Metazoa; phylum Arthropoda; class Insecta; order Coleoptera; family Staphylinidae; genus Ocypus; species Ocypus olens. Next base: position 40,374,239 of record OU343061.1, read on the forward strand.
TGGATCCGGTGTGGGAAGACCGAATCCTCACACACCTCAACCTCGGAAGGATCCACCTTCGTGATGACGTACCCACAACAACGACTCCAACTGGCAGTTATCATATCTACATATTTTTCTACGGCGCTTAATTTATCTACGCGTTTTAACAAATGCGTAATTATCTTAATTTGCATTTTATGAGCTAACCATTGCTCCTTTTCAATATTTACATAAATTCCGCATTATTGAAATTTTCAAACGAGATAATTTTCGAAGAAGTACAGGTGCCAGTAACAATGCAATGAAGGGATAAGCCTCCACCTATTGTGCGCTTATGTACTGAGGATAACCCTAAGACCATTTTCGCAGAACCATTAGTGGAAATGTGCAGCTGCCACGACAACACAAAAAACGGTCGATCCGCCTCCCAATGCCTGCCTACGTGACAAAATTGGCTTGAACCCAAATTGTTCTGGGAAGTGCAATTTGCCGGTTCGAACACGTGCGCCGATCTCGATGCCCCCGACGCACCCTACCACCACCACCACCCGCAATCCGAAGAAGAGTAGGGCATGGGCCCCGTAAAAGGCCATGGAGCGCTCCTCAGACATCATTGTTTCAACAATCAGACTCAGATTCGTCAGTCAGTTGGAACACAACAGTCGACTCGAAGTTTACCAGCCAAAATACTGTGGATCCACCGACGTCGCCTTTTTAGCCGCTTCCACAGCCGCCGACGTCACCATAGTCGCCGATCCCGCCACGCCGACTCCGCCGCTACCGCTTCCATTGCCGCCGCTTCCATCGCCGCCACCGCTGCCATTGCCGCCGGTCATCCATCCGCGATCTCGTCGGCCTCTTTTGCCTCTCGCAAACCTTAAGTGTTGTGCTGGTGGCTATACTTTTTCGTGACTGTTTATTTTTTTGTGATATTATTTTCTTGACTTTGTGTGTATATATTTTTGAACATTTTTGTAAACTTTCTTCGTGTGTAAATAACAGTAAAATATTTGTTCGATAATTCCAATACAAAATTTTTGGGGTTTAAAAAAGCGATTTAGAAACACTTTCACAGGTGTCTTGTGTAATTTTATCTACGTGTTTAAAATTGTTCACGTTGAAACATTTTTAAAGCATTTTGTAAATTCGATTTAATTTTGATGAAATCATATTTTTTTTTAATTGACTGCAGACAGTGCGTTGCGTTGGGAAGAATTGTTCTTTTACAAATGTTTTGTGTTTCATATTGTTTACGTTTTTATTTTCGGCAGTGTTCTGACGATATATATCATCAGATATATACCGGGTGACCCAGGGATCTGTAAAAGCCCCATAACTTATTTGCTATTTGAGATATCGACTTCTAGTTTTCTTGAACTGGTACCCACACTTATTCTACATATTTTAAAAATATGTATGTTTTTATACAGGGTGTCCCAATATACATAACAGAACAAAGTTATGTTTTTTTAAATGGAACACCCTATATTTTATACTTTATTTTCAACCCTCTTGAGAAGCTGATAAAAATAGTATGAGATAGTATGGGTCTATTATGGACGGTTGGTTGGTTATGGGCAAATTTGTGGCAAAAACAAGGACACATTGAAAAAGTTGCAGAAGCGCTCCTAGCAATGCTAGCGTCGTTTTTCATACACTAAAGAATTTTCCACATAATGCAGAATAATACAAATCGGCTTTGGTTCTTTTTTATTCATACTGCTATACAGGGTGTCAACATACGCAAAATAATGGATAACTATTTTTTTTCAAATGGAACACCCTATATATCTTGCCACCAATGCATGGAATTTTTAATAAGCTTTTCAATGATGTACAATTTATATAATGAAATATTAAGGATTCTTGAGATTTATCCATAAAAACATTTTTCTTTTGTCACCTCCTGCTCATTTTTGGATTTTCAGCCAAAACTATGCATTTTCTGAAAAAATAATAAGAAACAAAAGTTGTAGAGCCAAAAATTTTCGATCGATGTAGGTGTTTCGACTTTTCCAATAATGCGTGCATTGCCCGCCAGAGTGCGCAAAATCGTCACCGTATATGCATTTTAGCGTTTTTCTCATTTTTTTTGTTAATTAATTGCACTATACTTTATTTTCCACGTCCTCTAGCAGAAATACGGGTAATTATAGAATTATTTAAATGACCTACATCGATTGAAAATCTTCCGCTCTACAACTCTTAAAAGAAGCAATTTTCGCCCAAAATGCATAGTTTTCGCTAAAAATGCAAAAAACCATTGAAAAACGCTAAAATTGATACATACATTTTCAATTTGCATTTTTAGGGAAAACTATGCATTTTTGGCAAAAATTGCTTCTATTAAGAGTTGTAGAGCGGAACATTTTCAATCGATATGGGCCATTTTAATTTCCCTATAATTTCCCGTTTTTCCGCTAGAGGGTGCGGCAAATAAAGTATAGTGCAATTTATTAATAAAAAATTTAAAAAGAAAACGCTAAAATGCATTTACCGTCACGATTTTGCGCGCTCTGGCGGGCAATGCACGCATTATCTTAAAAGTTGAAGGACCTATGGCGATCGGAAATTTTTCGCTCTACAACTTTGGTTTCTTATAATTTTTCCTGAAAATGCATAGTTTTGGCTGAAAATCCACAAATCAGCAGAAGGTGACAAAACCAATATGTTTTTATTGATAAATCTCAAGAATCCTTAATATTTTGTTATACAAACTGTATATCATTGGAAAGCTTATTAAAAATGCCATAGATTGGTGGCAACTTATATAGGGTGTTCCATTTGAAAAAAAATAGTTTTCCATTGTATTGCGTATGTTGACACCCTGTATAGCACTATGAATAAAAGAGAACCAAAGCCGATGTGTATTATTCTTTATGATGTTGCTATCTTTGCTAGGAACGCTTCTGCAATGTTTTCAATGTGTACATGTTTTTGCCACAAATTTGCCCATAACTAACCAACCGTCCATAATAGACCCATACTATCTTATACTATTTTTATCAGCTTATCAAGAGGGTTGAAAATAACGTATAAAATATAGGGTGTTCCATTTAAAAAAACATAACTTTGTTCTGTTATGTATATTGGGACACCCTGTACAAAAACATACATATTTTTAAAATATGTAGAATAAGTGTGGGTACCAGTTCAAGAAAACTAGAAGTCGATATCTCAAATAGCAAATAAGTTATGGGGCTTTTACAGATCCCTGGGTCACCCGGTATATCACGATATATATCATGATATATATCGTGATATATATTCGATGATATATATCATGGATATTTATGAAACACACAATACCAAAAAATCCCCCCATTTCTCAAATATTAACAGATGCAGCAATATGAATAGTAAGCATTTGCTGTAATATAAACTAGAGATGGGCGAAATGACTCTTTTTTGTAGAAAAGAGTCGATTCTTGAAGTGACTCACGACTCTGTTAAAAATTAAAAAGTAAGTGTGAGCAAAAAAAAAACAAAAAAAAGGTCCTCACTTTGAAAATTCTTCAATTTATCCCTGAAAACATTGAAGAGCAAAAAAGTCCTTATTTCAAAATTTTTTCAATTTGAAGTCAAATATTTTAACAATTTAAATGTTATTTTTTTACTATCTCGTAAGCAACTGTGTTTGTTTGCAATAAATAAATATAATATAATTAAAGTATGTGCATTATATAATTAATAAGTCATATCAACATTAATATTAATGACCAAGAATAAATATCAAGAAGTTGATATATATCGGATATATATCCGATATATTGATATTTATATAAATATCGGATATTTTCCGAACCCTGATTTTCGGTAAAAATCTCGAAAATAAAAACTTTAAAAAATTTACAATCCTCGCGAAAATCATTATTTTTAAAGCACAATTGTGTGAACTTAATTTAATTTTGGTTAAATATTATGTTTTGAAGAATTGTTTTTCTTTAGCGTAACTCAAGAATTTCACAACGTGAACCTCTTGAAAATTGGTATGATATTGGTGATATATTAAACTAATTTCGAAATAATATAATTATTAATATCTATTTCATATTACACTGAACGGATTGATTAGGAACTTTGGAATTGAACGTCAACATTAGTGGAATAAACTCTACTGTCCTTAAGGAAATGATATAATTTAGGAAGACTACTCTCTAGCGGCGGTGTGGCCAGTTGCCTCATCTTGTTGGCACCAAGAGTGCAGTAGAAATCAAATTAATTCTTGCGTCAGAACTGTTTTAATTGGACTGCGTTAAGAGCGTTTCCGCAGCGGTGTAATTAGGACTGCGTTGTGGGCGATGAGGCCCAATGCTAATCAATCCCTCTCCCTCCATTATAAAGTTGAACCCGAGGCACCAAGAAAACAATTAGGTAAAGGGCCCGAAATGTGTAGTTAAGCGCCACTGAGTTTTCGTAAAAAATATGGCCCGATTTTGTCGAATGATGAAAGTCACTTTGGACTATGTAACGAATTTTAGTGTAATTCTCAAGGTTGTCAGCTAGTTTATTTTTTACAAAGCCGTTTGATTCATAATTCTGCGCTTTCAAATTTACTTTTTCTTATGTAGAATACACGGCCGATTGTAAATAGTAATGCGGCAGCAAACATCACTTTTTAGAACAAAATGAAATATCCGCCATCATGATTTCATGGCAAACCATTGTTTTTAATTCAAAATAATAGTAAAGTTTTTTGCAAATATCTCGGTAAATACTCTGCAGAAAGCATTGAGTAAAGTACCAAATCGTTCAGCTTAAAAAGCTTTAAAAATAATGTAAGAAGACCGATGTTGTCAAATAATTACGGGAGCCAATGTTACCACATTTCAAATTTTACATGTAAATCCCCATGGCCCGCTTCGCAATTTAACACCTTGTATGTTTTACATAGTCATATTATACATGGATGTAAAGTCTGGCCGCGCTGTGATGGCATGAGGTGATTAACTAGGGTGTTGGGCGGGTGCTTTATGCGTCTCGATTGCCTCAATACGCGAACATGAGATGTTGGGTTGCATGCATATTTATTCCCAAAGTTATCTGTAACTTTTCAAAAACCACTGATTTATAAATAGAAGCCGATGGTGCACTAATCAATAGACGCCTTCATAGCGCGGCCAGGGTGTACCTCTATAATTGATAGAATTAATAGAAAAAAATATATACCAGTAAATTTGATGAACTATACGTATGCGCATCGAGACTGTAAGTTTATGCAGTCCCTATATTAAACTATCAAGACAATATGTTGCGATTGTTATTGTTTAATAAATAATAATTGGTAAAAATAACAATTAAGATTTGTTTATAAAAAATTACTTTACTGAGCATTGATCAATTTCGGAATAACTAAACTGGCAGAATCCATACAGATCAACTATTCGAGAACCAGTGAGTGTTAGAAGTGTTAATGATAATCGTCACTACAACACGAATAATACACGTAATGGGTCGCTTACGATTGGTGAATACGGTTCGGTAATTCATCAATTACAAAGTGGGAATAGGTGTAAGTTTTCACGCGCCCAACCAATGACACACATAGAATATTCGTGTGGGTGTATGATGGGAATTAACATTTGCTCCACGGGGGCTAAAAAGACCGCGAGGCATCGCGACGCACCCATCTCCGGGATTAGCCGGTAATTAATCGAGCGCCATCTAGCGGTTGACTATTCACGCTCGCCGCTGACGTTTCCGTCACCGCTAATAATAACAGCGGGAGATTATTACAGTAATGTATAATTACAAGCCGCCATTATGCAACCGACTGCCGCGCATAATAAAACAATTTAAAGCGACGTTATCGTGCATATCCCGAAAGTCGAAATAAACAGACCACACAAATGGAAATGGTATTAAGAGATTTAAAGTATTACCCTCGTTTTAACATTAATGGTTACCAGTAATATCACTCGTGAAATTTTCAGAATAAATAAAACCATATAAAACAATTCATTTAAACGTTATAAGAAAAAATGGTGATGTGGCCATCGTGTTACTTTCTCCGACTTGATGGTATCATAGTCATTTATATTTACGCTGTCATGGTTTATTTTCAATTGAAATCATATTTTAAATGTACATCGAGCGTTGTGTAAACTCAGATGAAACTGACGTTTAAAACGTCAAAATTATATAAGATGGAAAAATTATACTTCAAATTCAAAAACTCAGTTTACTCAAAAACTAAAGGGATTTAGAAAAAAACCTATTCTTTATAAGTTGTTTATTTTAGCATTCTCTACAATTGTTATTAAGATAAATTTACTGTAGCTATTATCGTTTTATAATTATAAACCAAAAATTAAAAAAATTAAAAACAAATTTTTCTCGAATAACAATGATTTTATAAAAAAATATTTTCAAGCAAAAGATGTTCATTTCTTTGTTGTCTTTAATGTTTGTATAAATGTTTTTGTGATATTTTTCATATTTAAGAAAATATTGGCAAAAAACAAAAAACACACACCCACTTCCGGTGTACGAAATTTTACCAAAAGCTTTTCAGTTCTTCAGTTTATCAAATAAGATGGATGTTCAAAGTTTCATATCAATTGCAGTATTAGTTTTTGAGATACAGCGCACACAGCCAGACACACACACAAAAAAAAGACTTTTCGGTTGTTTCAGCATTTCTTTTCTTTCGATATTTTAAATTTTTTTCTCTTACTCAACTGTAATAGTTGTGTTTTTAATAACTCATCTAAAAATTGGAACATTTTCAAAAACCAAAATTATTTCCAAATAATGGTGATGTGGCCATCATGTTACTTTCTCCGACTTGATGGTATCATTTATATTTACGCTTTCGTGGTTTATTTTCAATTGAAATCATATTTTAAATGTACATCGAGCGTTGTGTAAACTCGGATGAAACGTCAAAATTGTGAAAGATGGAAAAATTATACTTCAAATTCAAAAACTCAGTTTACTCAAAAACCAAAGAGATTTCGAAAAAAACTTATTCTTTATAAGTTGTTCATTTTGGCATTCTCTTTAATTATTATTCTCATAAATTTGCTGTAACTATTATCGTTTCATAATTATAAACCAAAAATGAGAAAAAAACAATTTTTTTTTTCTCGAATAGCAATGATTTTATGAAAAATGTTTTCAAACAAAATAATCTCACTTCTTTATTGTCTTCAATGTTTGTTTAAATATTTTTGTGATATTTTTCATATTTAAGAAAATATTGGCAAAAAACAAAAAACAGTTAAGGTAAACACCCACTTCCGGTGTACGAAATTTTACCAAAAGCTTTTCAGTTCTTCGGATTATCAAATAAGACGTATGTTCGAAGTTTCTTATCAATTGCTGTATTAGTTTTTGAGATACAGCGCGCACAGACACATTTTTTTTTTCCAGAAATTGTTGAAATGGCATCTAAGGACCCCAAAATGGATATTTCCGTAAAAAAAAATTTTGAAAAAAAAATCACGATCACAATACTTTCTCGTACTTCGTAACGGAGAAAGTAAAAATGCCATTTTCGTGGTTCTAGCGTTTCAAATTTTTTTGATATCTTCAATTTCCTGTTCCGCAATTGACATTTTTTTTAACATTCACAATTCCCTTAAAAATTGATTTTTTTTTAACAAAAACGATTTCCAAAAAATAAAGCATTTTTCGTGATTTTGGCGTTTTATATGTTTTTTCTTTAATTTCCTGTTCAGCAATTCAAATACATTTTTTTTAATATTCACAACTCCCTTAAATACGGGGTGACTCGTTTCGAGTGTGCCAAACGAAAACAGGAAGTGGTAGATATTGCTATTTTGAATAAAAAAGTTCAAATAAACATAACGGGTGACGCAGGGATCTGTAAAAGCCTCATAACTTATTTGCTATTTGAGATATGGACTTCTAGTTTTCTTGAACTGGTACCCACACTTATTCTACATATTTTAAAAATATGTATGTTTTTGTACAGGGTGTCTCAATATACATAACAGAACAAAGTTATGTTTTTTTAAATGGAACACCCCATATTTTATACTTTATTTTCAACCCTCTTGAGAAGCTGATAAAAATAGTATAAGATAGTATGGGTCTATTATGGACGGTTGGTTAGTTATGGGCAAATTTGTGGCAGAACTTTGTTCTGTTATGTATACTGGGACACCCTGTACAAAAACATATATATTTTTAAAATATGTAGAATAAGTGTGGGTACCGGTTCAAGAAAACTAGAAGTCGATATCTCAAATAGCAAATAAGTTATGGGGCTTCTACAGATCTCTGGGTCAACCGGTATGTCCGATTTCTTACTGTTATGGAAATAAATAATCTTAAAGATTTTTCGAAAATAAAAATTATTGATGCGAATGACTACCTCAATTTTCTTCAAAATGACTTGAAGAAATTTTAGATGATTTTCCGCTTGCACATTGGCTTAGGATGTGGTTCCAACACGATGGAGCACCTCTTGAAAATTATTTCACGATCACAATACTTCGTAACGGAGAAAGTAAAAAATCTAATTGACGCGCTAATTTGAAGTGCGTTAAATAATTCTGATTTTGTTCCGGCGTTAATATTTACTTTCTCCATAAGGTCTAGAGCAATTTGAAGGCAAGAAAATTGAAATTTTTTTTTGGGAATATGTGATACTAATATCAAATAAAACTAATTTGGAGTTCTTGGGGGTTATAATGGATTTTAGTTTCGGGGAGAGTACAAGAAACTTTTAAGTATACCAGCAAACGGTGCATTTTAAAATTTTGCCAACATCACTATTTAAAAAATTTAGGTTTCTGCTCAAGGCAGCAATCGTGTTAAAATCTTTGTTCACGAAAATGTTATAATGTGCGCATTATTTAATTCTACGGGCAGCATTAATGGGGTACATTTAACACTCAATTTCTTAAATACCCATTTGCGTGTTTAATACGCTTATTAAACATGCACACGCATTTGCGTGTTTAATATGGTTATTAAACACGTTAATTCGCGCGATAATTCACAGAACGCGATTTATGATAATATTTTGTTTACCCTGTTTAATACTAATTTTAATTGTTTTCAATTGTAATTGTAATTGCAATTACAACTTTAATTTCGATTTTAATTTTGATTTAGATTTTGTTTTTGGTTTTTTTTTCTATTTTGATTTAGATTTTAATTATGATTTTAATTTTTTTTGAACAAAGTATAGTGTACAACTCGCATATAATGGCTAATAATCACTCGAACGATTTGCTCGACTCGCCTACGGCTCGTTCGTTAATAGCCATCATTATATGCTCGTTGTACAATATACTATTATCCAATTGGAAACTCTGAGATAATCCGTACTGCCGGTTTCTATATCGAACATTGTTGCTTTGTTATTAATTCGAATTTTTTAGAAGATGTTGCACGTGCTCTATTTCATCTCCGCCATTCATTTTGAACGAGGACCACCGAAAACAGACGGCGGATATTAATCTTTGTTTTGTTTAAACAAAGTGCAAAAGGAACCCATTGTGCGGCAAACTTTGCTGATAATAAATCTTTGCGCTTTTCTAATCCGGTTTGTCAATGGGAAACTTGGCGGGGCGTCAATTAATGCGGCTTTCCGCGCGCTTAACCCCTAATTAAGGAGTCGGCCTCCCTTCGTCCCTCCGTCCTTTTGTCCGTTTTGCGACGGATTTGCGGCCCATCCGGGCTTGATCAATTCGCCGACGGGAAGATTGATGCTGACAGATTGAGCACGCGGCCCGCTACAACCGGCCCGGCCGACCCTCGAGTTATGGCTCCCCCGGCGCGGGGCTCAACTGCAGACGATCTAATGAATGTCCTCGTTTGTTACAAGCGTATGCGAATCCCCCCCTCACCCGCTGCCCCGCAGGAACTTCCGTCAAATAAACGCTCGGCAGTTTCAATTAAAAGTAAATCTTGAATGTCTGCAGCCGACCCTCTCCGCCCCCGGGGCTGTAACAGTCGCGCGTCCTTCTCTTAAATCCGGGTTATTGGAAAAGTTTCGAAGCACACGATTGCGGCCATTTATTCGAAGGAGTAGCGCTTCCCCAAATATATAACAGATAATCATTTCAATATGAGAAAAGTTTATAAAGAGCGCACGCCGCCGCCGAACCGCCGCCCCCGCAGCTGTCGCGGCGGTGACTCCCGTGGCGATCAACAGGTAAAAAGCGATTTCGCATTCCGTGTGTGTGTGTGTGTGCGGCACGAAAAAAGCTTCTCTTACATCTCTAAACGGATTCCGGGGAAAGCTTACAAACGGCATATTTGAATAATCCGACCCCGCAAACTCACAGATCATGTGATTGATTCAACTGAATAAAATACGGCATAATCAACGATTGTCGGGGGTTGGTTTAGTTACAAAGAGAAGAACTAATCACTTTAAATAAAATTGAAAAGCCTTACTTGTTGCGGAAGCATTCATGTTTCTGCGACAAATAAGGATTTTCTATTTTAATTAATATTCAATTCAATTTAAAACGCGCAGACAAAATTCCATAAAAAATCATCCTCAATGGCCGAAGTATAGCTAATTCAAAATCAATTTGGTTTTTGTAAACCCAACAATTTTCAATAGAGATATGGATTTTTGAAGATTTTCGTTTTAATTTTTTGAGCACTTGAATGAAAAGATCGCAGAAAAAAATTTAAAACGCGCAGACAAAATTCCATAAAACAATATCCTCAATGGTCGAAGAATCGCTTGTTCAAAATTAATTTGATTTTTGTAAAATTAACAATTTTTAAAGGAGATATGGATTTTTGAAAATTTTAATTTTATTTTTTTGAGCCACTTGAATGAAAACATCGCAGAAAAAATATAAAACGCGCAGACAAAATTCCATAAAAAAAATATCCTCAATGGTCTAAGTATAGCTAATTCAAAATCAATTTGGTTTTTGTAAATTTAACAATTTTCAATAGATATGGATTTTTGAAGATTTTCGTTTTAATTTTTTGAGCATTTGAATGAAAACATCGCAGAAAAAATTCCTTAAAACAATATTCTCAATGGTCGACGAATCGCCTGTTCAAAATTAATTTGGTTTTTGTAAATTCAACAATTTTTAATAGAGATATGAATTTTTGAAAATTTTAATGTTATTTTTTGAGCCACTTGAATGAAATAATCGCAGAAAAAATATAAAACGCGCAGGAAAAATTCCATAAAAAATCATCATCAATGGCCGAAGTATAGCTAATTCAAAATTAATTTGGTTTTTGTAAATTCAACAATTTTTATTAGAGCTATGAAGATTTTCGTTTTAATTTTTTGAGCACTTGAATGCAAAGATCGCAGAAAAAAATATAAAACGCGCGGAAAAAAATCCTTAAAACAATATCCTGAATGGTCGAAGAATCGCTTGTTCAAAATAATTTTGGTTTTTAAAAATTCAACAATTTTTAATAGAGATATGAATTTTTGAAAATTGTAATTTTAATTTTTTGAGCACTTGAATGAAAACATCGCAGAAAAAATATAAAACGGCAGGAAAAATTCCATAAAAAATATCCTCAATGGCCGAAGTATAGCTAATTCAAAATGAATTTGGTTTTTGTAAATTCAACAATTTTCAATAGAGATATGGATTTTTGAAGATTTTCGTTTTAATTTTTTGAGCACTTGAATGAAAAGATCGCAGAAAAAAAGATAAAACGCGCAGAAAAAATTCCTTAAAACAATATCCTCAATGGTCGAAGAATCGCCTGTTCAAAATCAATTTGATTTTTATAAATTCAACAATTTTCAATAGAAATATGGATTTTTGAAGATTTTCGTTTTAATTTTTTGAGCACTTGAATGAAAAGATCGCAGAAAAAAATATAAAACGCGCAGAAAAAATTCCTCATGACAATATCCTCAATGGTTGAAGAATCGCTTATTAAAAATTAATTTGGTTTTCGTAAATTCAACATTTTTCAATAGAGATATGGATTTTTTAAGATTTTCGTTTTAATTTTTTGAGCACTTGAATGAAAAGATCGCAGAAAAAAATATAAAACGCGCAGAAAAAATTCCTTAAAACAATATCCTCAATGGTCGAAGTATAGCTAAACAATTTTTAATGAAGATATGGATTTTTTAAAATTCAAATTTTATCTTTTTGAGCGCTTGAATTAAAACATCGCTGAAAAATATAAAACGCGCAGACAAAATTACATAAAAAATATCCTCGATGGTCGAAATATCGCTTGTATTTGTAAATTCAACAATTTTTAATGGAGATATAGATTTTTGAAAATTTTAATTTTTTTACCGACTGCGAAAAAAACGATTTCTAGTTGCAATTGTTTATCAGCTATAAGTTTAGAACAACTGCAGAAATTTCGAAAATTTTCCCGCCATTTTATTTTACTCTTCTAGCTTTTTTGATTACAGTGAAAAAAGCGAATTCCAGTCTCTATTGTTTTTTTAGCTTTTCAGCTTTACCAAAATTTAGCAAAATTAAAAATATTTCGAAAATTCGTTCACCATGTTTAGCTTTTTGAAAGCACTGCAAAGAAAAGAATTCGAAAAAGTTCAGTTTTTTAGCTACAAGTTTTAAAAAATTGAAGAAATTTCAAAAATATTTTCACCATCTTACTTTACTCTTCAAACTCTTGTAATTATAGCTAGAAAACGGATTTTCGCAAGTGTTTTTCAGTTTCCGAATAATTGAAGAAATATAAAAATAATAGATCACTAATGCCATCATACATGTCAAATATGTATTTTTTTGTTTTGTTCCAAACTCATTGTTCGTTTACATAATTACTGATTTTTCCATTATACTGTGTAATTCTTGGCTGAAGGACTACGGTCGATGGCCATTGTATTTATTATTTATTTATTTTATTACAAAAATACTCAACTCTTGAATCTCTTATAATTGTTGCGAGGAATACAAATTGGACTGGCAATTGTTTCTTTTTTGGTTTTTTAGCTGTAACTTTCCAATAAACGAAGAAATTTCGTAAATTCGCTCGCCGTTTTACGATACACTTCAAGCTCTTTCGATTACAGTGAAAAATGCGAATTCGCGTCTCGATTGTTATTCAGTTTTTTAGCTAAAAGTTTCGAATAATTGAAGAAATCTAAAAATGCGTTCGCCATCTTACTGAACTCTTGAAGTTCTTTATTTAATTGCTACGAAGAATACAAATTTGAGTTTTTAAGATTTTCAGCTATAGGTTTTGAACAGTCAAAGAAATTTAGAAAATTTTCCTTTCCTTAATTACCTAAAGATTGGTCACAGTTTACTGATATCTTAGTACTTCAGTTATTGTTCAGTTACAAAAATTATTAATTAAATTTCTCACAGCTCAGTGAGAAATTCAGTTTGTCCAGTTGCAAAAATTATAAATTAAATTTCTTACAGCTCGTAGCTTACGCAACATTCATAAACATTCAAGTTTTTAACACACGTTTTTTATCTCTCTTTAATTCATCTAACACGCATATTTAAGAGTTGTTTTTATTACTGAACATTACTGAACGTTTCCGTTTCCCAATCAAGTAACGTCATGTTACCCACCGAAGACAACGAGGGTATAGTACAATCGCCCAGAGGTGATAGTGACTCATCGCTCCATGTTGCTTGAATTAAGTTTCTAGTAAACGTATGTCCATAAAATAATTCGATTCAGTCTCGGCGGGAAATTTAAAAATTCTCGAGCGTGTAAATATTTTCCCGGCGAAACTTTGAGAGTGTATTTTTCGGCAATCGGTAAAGACAACTGGAATTTTTTTATTAAATTTAACCTTTTTATAAATGAAATGGATACAATCAATCGAAATCGGAGATGGTCAAAACCAGATACAAGCACGTGAATTTTGAGGTTAGAATAGATAGAATGAGAAAAGACAAACGTTGCATTTAGCCCTTGAATTTACATATCGACATACGTTTCGTATTTAATTTCGTTTTTCTTAAGCATGCGAACGAGTATAGATATTTATCCAGACGCGATTATTAGATCGAAAAAGCATGAGTCACTGTCACCTCTACGCGATTGTACTATATCCTTCCGCATACAAATTTAGACCATAGAAAACATCAGCATTCTTCGGCACTCGATTATTTCGCGATTCGCGTTTTAATGAAACAATCCCCGCCCGGGGGGGATTGGATAATGGATCCCAATTCTCTCTCCACTTATCAACAATCTCGCGAATTCAATTTCCTCTGTCCGGCACTTTTTTCCATGGCCGTCCGGGATTATCGGCGGAATTAAATCGTAACTACGGATGATCGCTTCCATCCGTGGGGGTTTTCCGCGTCGCCAGAAGGAACTCAGCCGAGCCGGAACGGTGACTTATTACAGATCTTCTCGTTTGCCCTTTTCTCGTTCAGCGAGAACGAAAGAAAAACGAGTTCGCTGTCTCGTCCGGATTCACGCCTCACGGTGTTTGCCCTTTAAATATTTATAAAGCTCATAGTTAAAGGCTGTACTATTATTGGCGCTTCAGATCGAGAGGGCGGCGATCTTTTGAAGCTATAAAATCTCGTATACGTACACATTCTGGACAAAATCGCGCGGATGAATAGCTCGAGATCGATGGCCAGTTATTAAAAGCTTGAGAATCACGAACGGAATGCAAGTATATGTCTTTGGCTAGCAACACAATGACCATGCGTGGTACACCAACTTACAATTTATCCCTGTGATTTCGTGAATACCTTTCCTTTCACAAGACTTACTTTTTGAACCACCCACGTAGCTTTGAGAAGTAAATGATCGAAAACTAAAACTTGAAACTAATTCGCGATGAAATGAAACAGATCCTCAATCATTTTTGTAAATTTATCATTATTTATTTACTCCGGGGATGAGGCAATCTTTTAAGAGGACACATCTAATTACCTGTTACGGGGTATCAAATTGGAACCGACGACGCCGAGAGGCGGATCGCTTTTAAGACGGCAATCCACTTTGGGGTAAATAAGAGAAAATGAGTGTACAAGAGAGGTCGTCGACTAACTACTTTACAGCCTCGTAATACGACGCCCCCAGGGGGGTTTCCGCACAGATAGGGGGCCAGGAGGGGTGGGTAATTTAGAGATAACTCGCGACGAAACGCGACTGCAACTGCACAACAGACAGAATCAAACCAGAACGACATAAAACAAATTGTTGGCACTGCGAGTGCTGTGAATCGGAAATTCCGTGTACTCACATTAAGGGCTCTGCACACACAATCAGTAAAGCTCTCAGTTCGGATTAATTAGTTCGCAATGAACAGTTCGGATTGAACACGCGCGATACAATTCTTAGTTCGAATTGTTCAGTTGTGTATACACGAATTAACTAAGTAGATAAGACAAAGTGCAACACGAAGTTGCTTGTATCAAAATCTTTATACGCAGTGGGCCAAAAAAACCGGTACATATTGTAAATTATTATTTAGCATTAAATAAACATATTTACACTTTGTGGATTGCAAAAATGATTAATTTCATTTCTGATAAGTTTTTAATCGATGATATTTCACATTAATGAGGCCGGAGTTTTTAATGCACCAACACGTCGCATTAGGCCATGATCTGTTTTTGTTTTCTAATGAATCTCAGACATTAGCCGTCACTTCCATCAGTGATTTTAGTTTTTGTGATAAAAATGGTTCGTCTTGTTTTCTTTCTTAGTGAATGCATTAGTTTAATTAACTTAAACTATATTTCAACTGTTCATTATACTGACAAGTGTAAGGCTGCTAAGCTATTAACACAATAAAGATTATTATTATTTTTTACATTTTTTTTTCGAATTTTCTTTACATAATTTTATTTTATTTTGTAGAAAAAAATTGAATTCAATTTATATTTAAATTTATTATTATTATTATTATTATTTCTTTATATTTATATAAAAATACAGATGAACCAAAAAAATATATTCATCTATAAAAACTGTTACTTTAACAAAAATAAATTTCAAATTAAAAAAAATCAATTTTTTTCTACAAAATAAAATAAATTTATATAAAGAAAATTTCTTTCTTAATCAATTGTTAATTTATAGCCGACTATTTTTAAATTCAACTGTTTTCTTGTAGATGCGATTTTTTAAATTAGTTGTTTTTTTAATTCAACATTTTTTTCTAGATGATATTTTGTAAAATTCAACGATTTATTATTGATTGCTTTCTTTTTAAATTCGACTACATTTTATAATTTTTTTTAATCAACCTGATTTGTAGTTCATTTTTTAAGATGGAAAATATTATTTCTAGGGCTAAAAATGGTAAATTATTATTATATTTTATTTTTTTCCTGCTTTTTTATTTCTAGACCAGGATTCTTTATTTTTTTGGCCCATATTTTAGATCTTTTTTTTTGTATTTTTTTTAAATTTATTTATCATTTGTATTTGGACACTCCTGGAGTGTATTACATCGTCAATTATAAAGAATTATTAAATAATTAGAGTTCTTAAAATTAGATCTTCGGCCTGTATTTTCGCTTTGTTTCTTAGAATTTTCGATTTTCAGTCCGCAATGTTGACTTTTCGGCCCGAATTTTAGTCAATTTTTTGCCTTAAATTTTAGATTTTTAACCTGAATTGATTTTTACGCGCGAATTTTTGATTTAAAAAATAATAAATACAATGGCCATCGACCGGAGTCCTTCAGCCAAGAATTACACAGTATAATGGAATAATCAGTAATTATGTAAACGAACAATGAATTTGGAACAAAAAAAAAAAATTAAAAAAAAATTTGATTTATTATCGGTATTTTCGATGTTTTTGGTTTTTGCCTTTTAAATTTTTTTAACCTGTGTTGTTGTCTTTTTGTGCGCGATTTTTTAAAATTATATTGCCATTATTTTCGAGTTTCTAGAGAGATGGGAAACTTATTTTGAGCTAGAGAGTTATTTGTAGGGCAAAAAATGGTGAATTATTTTGCTTTTTTTTTGTTTATTTCAAGGCCAAGATTCTTGATTTTTTGGCCCATACTTTAGATGTTTGGCCTGTATTTTCGCTTTGTTTCATAAAATTTCCGATTTTTTTGTCGATTTTTCGGCCCGAATTTTGGCCAATTTTTTGCCCTATATTTTAGATTTTTAACCTGAATTGATTTTTACGCACGAATTTTTGATTTATTACCTGTATTTTTTTTGGTGTAAGTTTTGGAGTTTCCGGTCGCAAACTTATTTTAAGTTAGAGAGTTATTTGTAGGACTAAAAATGGTGAATTATTTTTCTTTTCCTTTTTTTTGGTTTATTTCTAGACCAGGACTCTTGATATTTTTTGGCTCATATTTTAGATCTTTGGCCTGTGTTTTCGATTTGTTTCTTAAAATTTTCGATTTTTAGGTACGCATTGTTGATTTTTCAGCCCAAATTTTTGGAAAATTTTTTACCCTATATTTTAGATTATAAACCTGAATTGATGTTCATGTCCGAATTTTTTATTTATTGTCGGTATTGTCGAGTTTTTTGGTATTTTGGTATTCCTAGTCTCCTGATAGAAATCGTGAAAAATTTTCGAAATTGTATGTATTGGGTGGACATTCTGAAACGCAAATTTTTGAAGTGAAAATTTAGGAGAAAAATACCTTCTTTCGTTCCTAGACAAAAGTTTCTGATTTTTTTCCTTTTATTTGAGATTGTTTTTGACCTGAATGATTGTGTTTTATGCGCGACTTTTTGTATTTTTTTGCCATTATTTTCGTGTTTCTGGTCGGAAATTTATTTTGAGCTAGAGTGGTATTTTTAGGGCTAAATATGGTAAATTATTTTTGTTTTACTTTTTTTGATCTGCATTTTTTATTTCTAGATTTCTTGATTTTTTGCCCATATTTTAGACCTTTTCGCCTGTATTTTAGATTTGTTCGTTGAAATTTTTGAGTTTTAAGTCCGCATTTGCCGGCCCGCTGGCCGCGTGCGTTAGCGCGCCAGAACTAATGCGGAGGGTCCTGTGTTCGAATCCCGGCGAGGGCATGGATGTTTGTGGATGTCTATTTTCATTTAATATGAATCAAATATTATAAAAAAAATCGGTTGTGGCTGAATGACCTACGATGTCCCATATCATCCATAATTCCCCAACCCAAATTTCCGTGAATCATCCTTCCTTTAAAAAAAAAAAAAAAGTCCGCATTTTTTCATCTTTAGGACCGAGGTTTTCGTTGTTTTGTCTAAATTTTCTACTTTTTGGCGTACACAGTTGATTTTTTTTTAAATTTGTTGACCTATATTTTAGATTTTTACCTGTATTTTCTTGGTCTAATTTTTTTATTTTTACCCTTTGGCATAAATTCTCTTTATTTTTTGGTCCGTATCTTAGCTTAAGGCCAAAATTTTTGATTTTCGGTCAGAATTTTTGATTTTAGGTCTAACTTTTTGATTTTTGTGAGAATTGTTGATTTTTTTCGATATTTTCTAGTGATGATACGTTGGGTGCTTGTTTTTATACGCGATTTCCATTATTTTCAAATTTCTAATCGGAAACTTATTTTGAGCAAAGAGTTATTTTTGGTGCTAAAAATGGCCCAAATATTCTTTATTTTGTCCTTAATTTTCGATTTATTTGTTAAAATTTTTAATTTTTTGATCTGCATTTTTAATTTTTCGGCCAGAATTTTTTTTTGATCTAAGTTTTTGGTTTTTTTGTCCTAAATTTTAGATTTCTTTACCTGTATTATTGATTTATATGTGCTAATTGTTGATTTTTTCCGGGATTTTCGAGTTTTTTGGTTTAAGTTTTTGATTTTTTGCTCTTTATTTTAGATGACTTAACCGGAATGATTGTTTTTACGCGTGATTTTCATTATTATGAGCTTATTATGAGCTAAGAGCTATTTTTTGAAGCTAAAAATGGCAAATAATTTTTTTATTTTAACTAAAATTTCTTTATTTTGGCCCAAATATTCTTTATTTTGTCCTAAATTTCCGATTTATTTGTTAAAAATTTTAATTTTTTTGATCCGCATTTTTGGTTTTTAAGCCAGAATTTTTTATTTTGTTCTAAGTTTTTGGTTTTTTGTCCTATATTTTAGATTTCTTAACCTGTATTATTGATTTATATGGGCTAATTGTTGATTTTTTCCGAAATTTTTGAGTTTTCTGGTCTAGGTTTTTGATTTTTTGGGTTAAGGACGAAATGGGTCTTCTGGTGGATATTGTTAACTCTGGTTTTGGAACAACCAATGATGGGTACACAGCCAGAGGAGTTTTTCAAAATAGAGTCACGGAGGTTGATCAAACTTAAGTACTTTAAACTCGAGGATTCAAACGACCCCAAAAAATGTAAAGATACAGGCAGGTTTTGTATATTCAGTTATACAATTGGTAACCCATGTCCTCAACACAATTCTTTGGCACGGAAGCGACGTAGTAAATTATTTTATTTCCTGATTTCTATACGCTCAGAAGTCTTATATATATATATATATATATATATATATATATATATATATATAAATAAGCAAACATTTACCGCTTTTACTGTTTTTGTAATTAACCGTTAATTATTATTAATAATTCAATACAATTTAGAGAGAAACCGGTTATAGTACAATTTGTAAAACCATTAATTATGAAGTGTATCTGTTTCCCTAAATTGGATGTTCCGTTGGGCAATAAAGTTATTGTTATTATTATAGTCTTGTAAATAGAAGGCATTGCGTAAGTACAGTCCAAACCACCCTTATCCGCTCGAACACCAGCACTGAATATTGTAACATGCGATATCGAACGATCAAACCCAAAGGGTTATAAATTATTCTCCCAAGTCTTCGCGAGTCTCTAAAGTTTTATCGCTGTAACACTCGTCCCTAGAATCCCAGACTGGTAAATCCCGTGCTTCTATTTATCCTCGCACATGAACTTATCAAACACGATCTCGGGTTCCCGGTTTTTGTCTCTCCCGGCAAATTCCGACCGCGAATTTATCTTTCGATTTCCCCCCGACTCGGCTCAAAGTGTAATGCATAATTGCATGCAATGAGTAAATATTAACGCGACTGCTTTCCGGTAACGAGCGGAAGCCGAAAGGGAACGCGCGGCGGCGCCCTTAATTATCCGCACGAGCTTCGCGTCGCGTCTCCATTTTCCGACGTTTTCCCGATAGAGGGGAGAGACAACCGGGCGAGGATTAACATCTTCCGAGTCGGCACGGAACGAGCGCGGATTTTTATGTTTCCGCTGTAAACACAAATCTCTGCTGTTTTGTTTTTTTCTCTTCTTCTTCTCGTTCTTTGTTTGTCCGGACGGCTGTAATCCCCCGGCATAGATTTAAGTTATTGTTTATTTTGTATGTAAATTATGTACGGAAATAATTGTATCTTTTATATTCTGCTCTCGCTCGATATTGTTTTGTTTGGAAAAACGTTAATGGATACACCGTGCGGTTTTCATTTCGCGTAAAAATGGTGATATGGTCATCGAGTTACTTTTTCCTATTTGATGGTTACTCACATTTATATTTTCAATTGAAATGATATTTTAACTTACCTTATACTGTTATGCTAAGTTTAGCTCCCTCTTGTACATCTGGCGGCGTACAATTTTTTATATTTCCATATTTTTTGATACTATGTAGGAACAAACACAGATATGTCCAATATTTTTTTTATTTTCATAGTAATGATAAATGTTACCCGTGAAGAAAAGTCAAATCTCCTTAGTAACCCGTGGATAACAATTTTTCTTCAAAATTAATGACTGAACAACTTTCTTAATTAAAATTGAATCAGAAGGGTACAAATTCTTTAATATGATCAGAAAAAAACCATATAATAAATTGTAACTTCCCGGCGCGTCCACCATAAGTATAATTCCAAAAAAAAATGGTGATGTGGCCATCACGTTACTTTCTCCGACTTGATGGTCTCATAGGCGTTTATATTTACACTTTCTGGTTTATTTTAAATTTAAATCATATTTTAAATGTACATCAAGCGTTTTGTAGACTCGGATGAAACTGACGTTTGAAACGTCAAAATTATGAAAGATGGAAAGATGGAAAAATTCAAAAACTCAGTATAGTCAAAAAAAAAACTTATTGTTTATAAGTTGTTAATTTTGGCATTCTCTACAATTACATAAATTTGCTGTAACTATTATCGTTTCATGATTATAAAAAATTGAAGTCTTGAAAAAGACTTCTAAAAATAGTCCTAATTAAAAAGTCCCAAAAAAATCTAATAAGAGTCCTGAACTAGAAAGTCTTGAAAAAGATTTCTAAAAATAATCCTAATGAAAAAGTCCTAAAAACCCTAATAAAAGTACTGAACACGAAAGTCTTGAACAAAAAAATGTCTTCTAAAACATTTCCTTCAAAATGACCAGAAAGAAAGTCCTGAAAAAAGAGTTCTGTCAAAAAAAGGTTCTGAAAACAAGTCCTGGAGAAACAGTTTTGAGAGTAAAGTCTTGAAAAAAGAGTCCTGTTAAAAATTTGTGAAAAAATTAAGTCTTTAAATAAAGCACCAGAAATAAATGTCCTCAAAAAAATCCTGGAAGAAATCCGAAAAAGTGTGTCGAAAAAAAAATTAATCCTATAAAAAATGTCCTGAAATATAGTACTGAAAAAAGTCCTGTAAAGAAGGCTTGAAAAAAATTCCCGAAAAATGTAATTAGGAAAATTCAGAAAAGAATCCTGAAAAGAAGTCCTGAGGTTCTTAAGAAATTCTCGGACAAGTCCCAGTTCTGAAAATAAAGTCTTGAAAAAAGAATTCTGATAAAAGCCGCGAAGAAAAGTCCTGAAAAAAGTCTCCATACAAAATACCACAAATAAATTTCTGGAAAAAAGCCCCAAAAATCCTAAAAGAAAGCTAAAATAAGTCCTAAAGAAAGTTCAGAAAAAGAGTCCTGACGAAATATCATAAGAAAATTGCCCTAAAAATAACATGTTTAGAAAATAAACAAACAAATTTCTGGAAAAAAATAATTGTAAAAAGTCCTTAAAAAGATCTGAAGAAATTATCCTGAAAAAGAAATCCCAAAGTGTCTTGAAAAAAAATCCTGCAAAATGGCCTAAAATAAGTTCTTAACAAAATTCCATAAATATAAAGTTTTGAAAATAAAAAGGAGAATTCTAAAAAATGTCATGAAGAAAATTCTGAAATTTTTTTCTGAAAAAATCGCGAAAAATTGTCTTAAAAAATTGACTTGAAAATAACATCTTTAAAAAATAAACAAAAATTTATTGTGAAAAAAAGCATTGTAAAAAATCTTTTAAATGGTCCGTAAAAAGATCTAAAGAAATTGCCCTGAAAAAGAAATCCCAGTCTTGAATAAAGTCCCGCAAAAAGGCCTAAAATAAGTCCTTAACAAAATTCCTGAAATAAAAAGATTTAAAATTGTCTTGAAAAAAATATCTGTCCTTAAAAAGGTCCAAAAAAGGTCATGAAAAGTAAAAATTCTAAAAATTGTCATAAAGAAAATTCCGAAAAAAAACCCGAATTTTCATAAAAAAATTGTCCTTGAAAAATTGCTCTGAAAATAACATTTCTAAAAAAAAACCATTGTGAAAAGCCCTTAAAATGGTCCTTGAAAAGATCTGAAGAAATTGTCCTAAAAAAGAGACTCCAAAGAGTCTTGAAAAAATGTCCTGCAAAAAGGCCTAAAATTTCTCAAATAAAAAGTTTTGGAAATAAAGCTAAAAATATCTGAAAAAATCTTTAAAAAGGTCAAAAAAAGGTCATGAAAAGAGAAATTCTAAAAAATGCCAAGAAGAAAATTCTGAAATTTTTTTTCTAAGAAAAATCCTCAACGAAAAGTCCCAAAAACGTTCCGAAAAAAACAGTTTTTGAAAAGAAATGCTGAAAATAAAGGTCTTGAAAGAAAAAAGTTTTGAAGTCCTGAAAAAGAATCCTCGAAGAAAGGTCTTTTAAAAATGCCCTTAAAGAGTTTTGAAAACATTGTCCTGAAGTACCAAAAAGGCTAAAAGAACAAAAACCTGTTAAGGTAAATATTCGGAAATAAGAAATTTTACCAAAAGCTTTTTAGTTCTTCAAATTCTCAAATAACACTTATGTTCAAAGTTTCATATCAATTCGTTTTTGAGATACAGCGTGCACAGACTGTTATGTAGAGAAAAAATGGTGATGTGGCCATTATGTTACTTTCTCCGACTTTATATTTACGTTTTCATTTTATTTTCAATTGAAATAATATTTTAAATGTACATCGAGCGTTGCGTAAACTCGGACGAAACTGACGTTTAAAACGTCAAAATCATGAAAGATGGAAAAATTATATTTCAAATTCAAAAACTAGGTTTACTCAAAAACTACAGGGATTTCGAAATAAACTTATTCTTTATAAGTTGTTCATTTTGGCAATTTCTACAATTATTACTAACATAAATTTGCTGTAACTATTATAGTTTCAAAATTATAAACCAGAAATGAAAAAAAAATGAATAATTTTTTTTCTCAAATAACAATGATTTTATGAAAAAAAATTTCAAACAAAAGATGTTCATTTATTTGTTGTCTTCAAAATTTGTTTAAATATTTTTGTGATATTTTTCATATTTAAGAAAATATTGGCAAAAAAACAAAAAACGGTTAAGGTAAACACCCACTTCCGGTATACAAAATTTTACCAAAAGCTTTTCAGTTCTTCGGATTATCAAATAAGACTTATGTTCAAAGTTTCATATCAATTGCTCCATTAGTTTTTGGGATATAGCGCGCACAGACACACACAGACAATTTTTTTTCAGCTTTTTAGCAAGAATATCGCTATATTTATTCCAGGATAATCTTGATCCAACGTACACACCTAAAATGTTAGAACGAGTTAATTGACGCGAGACTGATGTCTTAAGAGAAAACGCGACATTCACTGTCTTCCCTCATTTCACGTCAGCATGTTGGCAGTCAGCCATTCGAGCGTGATTTTGTTTGCATGCAAATCTTGGTCCAATGCTGCTTGTCATGTAAGTTTGATTTTAGTATAACCGATGAATCATTGTAGATGTTTGGAAGATCATTAATGTAGATTAGAAGCAGCAGTGGGCCAATAATGGAGCCTTGAGGAACATCGTTGTTTATTGGTAAATACGTTCTGATCACAACTTGTACCATTTGACGATTGATGACCAATAATGGAGCCTTGAGGAACATCGCTTTTTATTGGTAACTACGTTCTGATCGCTAACGCCTACCATTTGATGACGATCAGTGAGATATGAATTGATAAGTCCACAGCTGGATGGCAAAAAATTACAGCAGTAGAATTTTCGCAAAGAACATCGTGTGAAATGCAGTCGAAGGCCTTAGTAAGGTCCGAAAAAATCGATAAAGCAAAGTTGTACATCGCGGTTAATATCTCTGCACCTCTGTATCAAGACATTAAACGCAAATAGTTCTTCCCTGGTCCCTAAAGAATTTTTGAATCCGAATTGTGTTTCTTCAATGTGCTGCCCGCATTGTTGATATATTCGGTGTATAATTTTAAGAGGGCGTGCACGTTACGATATTCGTCGTATTGCTTTGATGTTGGCGTTTTAGGTGATAAAAGTGAACTTGCGTCACTTTAGGTATCTCTCCCGTGTCGTATACTAAATTATACAGGCGCGTAAGCGTTTTTATACCATTTTTGTTGAAGATCATCTTTGCTTGATTATTTCTGTCGGGATTGTATCAGAATACACACCTTCCTCAAAGCCCTTTAAGATTTCTTCAGTAAAACCGATTGACTATAGTTGGCAACTTACAAGCAAGGGTCATCAGATTAATGGAATGTTATAGTATATAAACTTATTGACTTTTTGCAGGTGAAGCCAATTTTATTGACAAATAAATTGAAGGGATGCAGCTGCTGAGATTTGCTATTACACATTAAATACGTCAGAACATCTGGATAACACGCATTAGAGGGAGTTATGTTCGCCCCACTCCACTCGAAGCGAGCTACAATTGACTATCGATTACTTGCGCTTATATGTCAGTCACCTTAGACGTCACAAATCCTCTGAAGACTTCGACAAGCTTTACAAGTTACATTATACATGTTTACAAGTATAAACCGTTACTGTAAAATGAGAACGTTGCGATATAAGGTTCTCATCATTTAACGTCAATCAGCCGGATAAAAGCCGAGAATCCCACAGAAAGCGACGTAAGCTTCAAGAAGCCTTTGATGATAGCCACGTTTGCAATCGCCGATTCAACGACTAATGGACTGCGCTTTATGGAATTCATTATGCTATTTACGTACGCTTGGATGAATAAATATTATTATTACACACGGAGCAAACATAAAACCAAGTTTTAATTAAAGTTCCTTTCTTTTATTTTGCACTCGAGTTCTCTATATATTTTTTTTTTATTGGCGCTTTTCACCCTTTTACTTTTCCACGTGAACTAAACGCTCCTCGATCCAAGTACGCAATAAAAGCGAGACGACAATCCGGCTGGCCGCCCTCGAATCCGTTCACGTTTTATTTCCCCACATGACCTACTCCACCGACTGTTTTATATATATACATTTTTTTTATATCATTCGCGTGTCGGCCCCCATCAGTCAGCCCCCCCCCCGATAGATACGATCGTCGCTGACATGTCGCCATCAATCTTTACTCGCGCATAATGCACACGCGTTCGGCCCCATCGCTCGCGTCGAATAAAACCGTCTAAATCGCCCGTGGGGTTGCGAAAACAAAAATCGCATTCAGTATATAGAAATCCTATGCTGGTCGATCGAAAAGCCGAACTCACAAAGGTCCCCCCTTTTACGGTCTAATTAATTTCATTCCGGGGATTCGGCGAGTTTTTCGGCCCCGCATCCGGAAACGGAAGTCATACTTTCCGGGCTTGTAGCAAAGTTTTCTGGGGCGCTTGTTTGTCGCGGACATAGTTCAGAGCTTTAAATTCGGTAACAACTGAAACGTATGCAATGGCACGGAAACGTACTTGATGTACTGTTTGAAACAAATTAAATCGTTTGAAAAATTGCGTTGCTGCCAACTTTTAAAAATACATTGCACCAAAGTTATCGTTCCAACAATTAATTTAGTTTTTTAAATTCAAATTTAAAATATCTTCAATTTTCCAAAGACACGCAAAGTAATACATATTAGTGTAAACATGTCAAGAATCCAAAACAAAATTCATTAAACAAAAATATTACCCCAACAACAACAAAATTTTTGAATTATATTTTTTTATACTTTATTGTAAAATTAAGATTTACCGTAAAGATATTATTGTTATTAAAAAAAAATAAAAATGCAACAGCCTATAAAATTACATTAAGTGATTGGAATAACTGTAAGAAAAATTTGTTTCAAAATATCAAAAAACCATTGCTAACATAATTTTAATATCCTGTCAAACGAATTGACGTTTCACAACCGGATTCAAAATTGCAGCACTTAAAACTCGACTTGTAGAATACAAAATTGCATTTGGCGATTAGAAACGTTGAAAATTAGTTTCAGCTAGAATTTGCTTTAAAATATCAAAATAGTTAATCCTGTGATTTACCACAACAAAAATCAAAGTGTAAATACTAAAAAAAAATAGTGATGTTTCTGTCATGTTACTTTCTTCGATTTAATGGTATAATAGTTATTTATATTTATACTTTTATGTTTGTCGAAATTTAATTTATTTTATTTTATGTTTATGTAATGTTAACTTGCCTTAGCAACGAGTAACTTTAAGGTAGCTTTAACAACACTAGTGTTGTTAAGAAATTCTTAACAAAACTAGTTCTCCTACGTCGCTCGTGCTTTCAAAATTTTCTCTCGTAGTGTAAAAACTTTCATAACGTTACTTGTATCGTAAATTAGTATCAATGAACAGCTTTTGCTTTTTGCAGGATCTGTCGATACTGACGTTTGAAACGACAAAATTATGAAAGATAAACATGACAAATTATACTTCAAATTCTATTAATTTTTACCGTCGTTTACTCAGAAACTTCTAACAATCCTAAAAAACTCCTTAAAGAACTTGAAAAAGTCCTGACAAAAAAGTCCAAAAAAACAGTTTTGAAAATAAATATAAACTCTTGAGAATGATTTGTTTTAAATTTAATTGGTTATTATTGTTTATATATTTTAAAGTAACTTCTTAATTCAATTTGATTATTGTTGTTAATGTATTTTATTCTGCAAAGTTTGTCTATTTTGTTATTGGAATTTTTAATATGTTATCATCGCGGGTGTCTGTTTTGCTCTCTGCCTTGGTTTCATATTTATAGTGTATAACTTGGTGTGTTCTTTTTTGATTAGCTTTAATATCCAAAACTCATATTGCAAATGCAAAAGACCAATAAACTCATATCTTATCTTATTTTATTTTATCGTATCTTAATATCTGTTGAATAGCTATACAACTGTATGTATTTTCACTTGGTATAGAGGATTCCGCAAATAAATAAATATATACTAAAAAAGGTCAGAAATAATTGTCCTAAAAAATTCCAAAAAAGAGTTAAAAAAAGTTCGAAAAAGTCATGAAAAAAGCCCTGAAAAATGTGTCCTGAAATTATAGTACTGGAAAAAAATTCTGAAATAAAAATCTTGAAAATAAGGTCTTAAGGAAAAATGTCCTGAAAAAATCCTGAAAAAAATCCGAAAAAAAGTCTTAAAAAAAGTCCCGATTAAAGACGTCATTAAAAAAGTCCCAAAAAATCCTGAAAAAGTCCTCATCGCAATGTACTAAAAAACAATAAAAAAAAAAACCTGAACAAAGCACGAAAAATATCCCAAAAAACCTTGAGAAAAAATCCTAAAAGCCCGCAAAAAAAATCGTCCGAAAAAGTCATAAAAAAGCCTCGACAAAAAAAAAATCAAGTAGTGAAAAAAAAAGCCTGAAAAAATTTTCAGAAAGTCCTTAAAAAGGTCTAGAAAAACCTAAATCTTGAAAAAAGTCCTAAGCAAAACGTCGAGAAAAAATCTAATAAAAAATGCCCTGATAAAAGTACTGCAAAATAGTCCTGAGAATATGTAAAAAAGTCCCGAAAAAAAAATTCCTGCAAAAAAGCCTTGAAAATAGTATTGAATATTAAGTCTTTAGAAGAGTCGCAAAAAGTCCTTAAAAAGCCCAAACAAAGAGTTCTGATAAGAAAGTTGTGAAAAAAAAACCTAAAATAATTTCCTGAAAAAAGTCCTTAAAAAGGTCTTTACAGAAAAACCTAAAATAGAATCTTGAAAAAAGTCCTGAGCAAAATGTCCAGAAAAAATCTTATAAAAAGTGTCCTGATAAAAGTACTGCAAAATAGTCCTGACAAAAAGTCCCGAAAAAAAATTCCTGCAAAAAAGTCTTGAAAATAGTATTGAATATTACGTTTTTAGAAGAGTCGCAAAAAGTCCTTAAAAAGTCTAGACAAAGAGTTCTGATAATAAAGTCGTGAAAAAAAAAACCTAAAAAAAATTCCTGAAAAAAGTCCTTAAAAAGGTCTTCACAGAAAAACTTAAAATAGAATCTTGAAAAAAGTCCTGAGCAAAACGTCCAGAAAAAATCTTATAAAAAATGTACTGATAAAAGTACTGCAAAATAGTCCTGACAAAAAGTCCCGAAAAAAAATTCCTGCAAAAAAGTCTTGAAAATAGTATTGAATATTACGTTTTTAGAAGAGTCGCAAAAAGTCCTTAAAAAGTCTAGACAAAGAGTTCTGATAATAAAGTCGTGAAAAAAAAAACATAAAAAAATTTCCTGAAAAAAGTCCTTAAAAAGGTCTTTACAGAAAAACTTAAAATAGAATCTTGAAAAAAGTCCTGAGCAAAACGTCCAGAAAAAATCTTATAAAAAATGTCTTGACAAAAGTACTGTAAAATAGTCCTGACATGTAAAAAAAAAATCCCGAAAAAAAATTCCTGTAAAAAAGTCTTGAAAATAGTATTGAATATTAAGTCTTTAGAAGAGTCCCAAAAAATGTTCTTGAAAAAAAAAACTGTCCTAAACAAGTCCTAAAGAAAGAAGTCCTGAAAAATATCTTGAAAGTCCCGAAAAAAAGAGTACTGAAGATAATCCTAAACAGCCCCGATAAAAATTCCAGAAAAATATTCAAAAATAAGTTCTGAAAAATGTAACAAAAAAATAGTAGAAAATATCCTGAAAAAAGTCCTACAAAAGACCTTTGTTAAATTCCTCAAAAAAGACCTTAATTGTTTAATAAGTGCTGAAAATGAAAGCTTAAAAAATGTCCTTAAAACACTGTCCTGAGAAAAGTTCTGAAAAACGTCCTGAAAAAGGCGTGAAGAAAAATCCTGAAAACACTGCCCGGAATAAAACTTGAAAAAACCCGAGAAAAAAAGGTTCTTGAAAAAAAAAACTGTCCTAAACAAGTCCTAAAGAAAGAAGTCCTGAAAACATGTCCTGAAAGAAGTCCCGAAAAAAAGAGTACTGAAAATAAACCTGAAAAGAAGTTCCGATAAAAATTCCAGAAAAAATTCAAAAATAAGTTCTGAAAAATGTAACAAAAAAATAGTTGAAAATATCCTGAAAAAAGTCCTAAAAAAGGCCTTTATTAAATTCCTCAAAAAAGACCTTAATTTTTTAATAAGTGCTGAAAATGAAAGCTTAAAAAATGTCCTAAAACCACTGTCCTGGGAAAAAGTTCTGAAAAGCGTCCTAAAAAAGGCGTGATAATAATAAAGTGAAAAAAAAACATAAAAAATGGCCGGAAAAGGCCGTAAAAAACAAAAGAAAAAAAGAGTCCAGAAAGAGCCCTGAACAAAACGTCCTGAAAAAAATCTCAAAAATGTCATGCAAAAAAGTTCTGCAAAAATTCGACAAAAGTTGCCTGGAAAAATTCCTGCAAAAAAGAATGGTCTTCAAAAAGTCCAGAAAAAAGCCCTTAAAAAAGTAAAAAAAATCTTGAAAAAATGGTCTTTTAAAAAAGTCCTGGAGAAAGTCCTGAAATATGAGTCCTAAAAATAATCCTAAAAAGAAGTCCCGATAAAAAGTCCGAAAATTTTTTGAAAAAGTCCTTAAAAGGGCTTTGGTAAATTTCTCAAAAAAGTCCAGAATTTTTTTTAGGTCCTGAAAATAAAAGCTTAAAAAAAGTCTTAAAAACACAGTTCTCTGAAAAACGTCCTAAAAAAAGTCGTGAAAACAATGCCCCGAAAAAAGAGTACTGAGAAAAAATCCTGAGAAAGAGTCCTAAAAAATTTCCCCAAAAAGGCCCTGAAAAAAAATCCTCGTAAAAAAGTTTTGAAAAGAGATAATAAAGTGAAAAATACCTCAAAAAAGGCCTGAAAAATCTGTAAAAAAACGTCGTGAAAAAACCTGAAAAAAGTGCCCTGAAGAAAAATTGATTGAAACAAATCTCAAAAAGAGTCAAGAAAAAAGTCCTGAAAAAAGTCTTCTAAAAAATGACCTGCAAATAAAGTCCTGCCAAACATTTGAAAAAATGTGCCAAAAAATAATTCCTGCTTGAAAATAGTCTTGAAAAAGTCCCAGTAAAAAAAAGATGTGAGAGTGATTCCAAAAAAAGAGGTACTTGAAAAAACAGTCCTTTGAAAAAGTCCCAAAGAAAGAAGACATGAAAATATGTCTAGAAAAAAATCCCAAAAAAGTCCTGAAAGAACAATTCTGAAAAAATGTAACGAAAAATTTCTAAAAAAAAGGTTTTAAAAATAATTTTAAAGTGTTCTGGCAAAAATGTAAGAAAAAATTCCCCAAAGAAAAATTCCTTTTAAAGGGTTCTTTATTAGTCATGAAAAAAGTCCTGGAAATAGAGTCCTAAAAAAACTTATTTATTAATCTGTTCTGTACAAAAACTTGTATGACCTAAAAATTCTTTGACAATCTGAAAATATGTATTAATGTACCTACTTTAAGAAACTACTAAAAAAATTATGGCGACTCCAATATGGTGGCTCCAAAACTCAAAAATAGCAAAAAAAACCTGTTGTCATTGTTTTCCGGGATAATTCAAATCATTGCCCAAATTTTGCTCATGGATATATGTATGTTTTTAAAGTAGAAATACAAATCTGTTTATTTGTCTGTAGTTCCATAACATAGAAAAATTAAAAGAAAAAGAAAAATAAAAAAAAAATAAAAAAATAAGAAAATTAAAAAAAAAAGAATTCAGACTCTTAAAGCAAATTTTACAGACAGCCCTCTGAAACGCAGAGAGCTTCCGATAAACATGAAAATTTAGAAGGTCTAAAATACAGATTTTTCTGCAATAAAAAAATAAACAAAATTGAGCAATTACTCCATTAACTACAGAAAACAATGACAAAACCTAAAGAAAACACTGTTTTTTTTTGCTTTTTAGAGTTTTGGAACCGCCATATTGGAGTCGCTATGCTTGTTTTGTCTGATTTGTATTTCTACTTTAAAAATGTCCATTAGCAGCAAAATTTCAGCAATTATTTGATTTATCCCGGAAAGCAATGACACAACAGGTTTTTTGCTATTTTTGAGTTTTGGAGCCGCCATATTGGAGTAGCCATGTTTTTTTAGTAGTTTCTTAAAGTAGGTACATTAATACAAATTTTCAGATTGTAAAAGAATTTTAAGGTCATTCAAGTTTTTGTACAGAACAGATGAATGAATAAGTTTGTGTTTTCTTGAAGATAAAATGACTATAACTGATGATATGATAAACATGTTAATTATCCATAATGATCGCATCACCTCTTGTAAATTTTCGGTCTCTACAACAGCAGGCACGGCCGATATATCCCGGCCCGAGTTTTCTCCAATTGTCCCTGGAGGACGTGAACGAACTTTCGCGAACTTGCGGGAAAGTCGAAATTGGCTTTCTGGTAGTTTGGGTCGACGCGTTGATAATTAAGTGCGAGCGTTAGTTTAATTAAGGGCGCGGCCCTCCAAAAAATATAGAATTCCAGATGGAAGCAACAGCGCGCCCTCGTGACCTTATAATTCGAAATATGTGGCATATATATGTGTATGTGGAAATTTCGCCTGAAACTTGATCAGGGTTTTAATTAACTCGCGGATATACGTGAATTGTTCCTTTTCGAAGTTTTCAATTTGCGTTGGACTTTTTTTAACGGTTGATTGAATTATGGAAGCGATACATTCATACAACGATCAATTGGAGTGTTTAAAAATTACATACTGAAAACTTGGAATTGTATGAAAATTTGATTTATTTTGCAAGATTATTACTACGAAGGTTGTTTTTGAAAATACAGCAATTGTTAAGTGAGTTGTGAATGTTTAAGAAAAATTGTTAAAAAGTTGATAAAAAATTAGTTTAATTTAGTTTATTTATCTTTGATAGCATTGCTTACAAAATAAGTATAAAATAATTTGCAAATACATATAAATTGAAAAGTGTATCAAAGCCTGAAATAAATTTATGCAAACATTAAAAGCATCTATCAAAACCATAATGGTTTTTGAAAGTATTATATTTTTAAGAGAGTTAATAGTTAAAAAAAAATGGATTTACATTGCCGAAGCATTGAGGAAAAAAAATCAAATAAAACGCCGACATAGAAACCACATACAAATGTTATTTTTTTAAATTATATTTATATTATTTGTAAATATATAATGTAGAAGATTCTCGGTATATAACTGGATAAAAAGTGTGAACATGCCACACTTTTGATCCAGTTATATACGTAAGAGTTATAAGAAATAATTACTTTATCTCAGTGCGTTTGTTAAACAAACTCGCAACAAATAAAACTTTTTCTTGTTGAAAACAGGACAGTCCTCAGTAGTTGCAGTGTCGGGATAGTTGAAAATTGTTTTCGAATAGTTGCGAAACTTTATATCTAGGAATTGAATACTACATTCTAAATCGGCAAATATTACCGGGAACATGCAATAAAACTTTATCGAGCTTCTCAACGTAAGCTTTTGATAAATGATGCAATACATCCAGGATGCTAAAATTTATTCGTAAACATCAATTCAATAGTATATTACATACATTTCTAAAGGAAATTCTATTTGATGTGTGAGGAAATTTTCCAAAAGTTGTAAATAAATACGTTACACTTGTTGCTGTACAGCAATGTTGGTTTTAATTGCTCCGTAATGCATATTAAAAATGAGCAAAACTGCTACTTTTGAAACACGTTGCTACCTGTGATTGCTACTTTCTAATATCAGTGATTTTAAACTGTGACTATGATCACATCGCAGAAAAAAAAAAATATAAAAAAACCCAGGAAAAATTCCATAAAAAATCACCCTCAATGTTCGAAGTATCGCTTATTCAAAATCAATTTGGTTTTTGTAAATACAACCATTTTCAATAGAGATTTGGATTTTTGAAAATTTTCGATTTAATTTTTTGAGCACTTGAACAAAAACATCGCAGAAAAAAAAATAAAAAGAGCAGGAAAAATTCCATAAAATAATCCTCAATGGCTGAAGTATCGTTTATTAAAAATAAATTTGGCTTTTGTAAATACAACAATTTTCAATAGATATGGATTTTTTAAAATTTCTGTTTTAATTTTTTGAGCACCTGAACAAAAACATCACAGAAAAAAATATATAAAGAGCAGGAAAAATTCCATAAAAAATCATCCTCAATGGCCGAAGTATCACTTATTCAAAATCAATTTGGTTTTTGTAAATTCAACAATTTTCAATAGAGATATGGATTTTTGAAAATTTTCGATTTAATTTTTTAAGCACTTTAACAAATACATCGCGAAAGAAAATATAAAACATGCAGGAAAAATTCTATAAAAAAAACATCCGCAATAGCCGAAGTACCGCTTATTCAAAATTAGTTTGGTTTTTGTAAATTCAACCATTTTCAATAGAGATATGGATTTTTGAAAATTGTTGTTTCAATTTTTTGAGCAGCGGAACAAAAACATTGCAGAAAAAAATATAAAAAACGCAAAAATTCCATAAAAATAATCCTCAATGGCCGAAGTATCGCTTATTAAAAATAAATTTGGTTTTAGTAAATACAACCATTTTCAATGGAGATTTGAATTTCTGAAAATTTCTGTTTTAATTTTTTGAGCACCTGAACAAAAACATCGCGGAAAAAAATATAACAAACGCAGGAAAAATTCCATAAAAAATCATCCACAATGGCCGAAGTATCGCTTATTCAAAATCAATTTGGTTTTTGTAAATTCAACAATTTTCAATAGAGATATGGATTTTTGAAAATTTACGATCTAATTTTTTGAGCATTTTAACAAATACAGCGCAGAAGAAAATATAAAACATGCAGGCAAAATTCTATAAAAAAACATCCTCAACGGCCGAAGTACCGCTTATTCAAAATTAGTTTGGTTTTTGTAAATTCAACTAATTTCAATAGAGATATGGATTTTTGAAAATTGTTTTAATTTTTTGAGCACCTGAACAAAAACATCGCAGAAAAAAATATAAAAAACGCAGGAAAAATTCCATAAAAAATCATCCTCAATGGCCGGAGTATCACTTATTCAAAATCAATTTGGTTTTCGTAAATTCAACAATTTTCAATAGAGATATGGATTTTTGAAAATTGTTATAATATTTTGAGCACCTGAACAAAAACATCACAGAAAAAAAAATATGAAAAACGCAGGAAAAATTCCATAAAAATAATCCTCAATGGCCGAAGTATCGCTTATTAAAAATAAAATTGGTTTTTGTAAATACAACCATTTTCAATAGAGATTTGGATTTTTTAAAATTTCTATTTTATTTTTTTGAGCACCTGAACAAAAACATCACAGAAAAAAATATAAAAAGAGCAGGAAAAATTCCATAAAAAATCATCCTCAGTGGCCGAAGTATCATTTATTTAAAATCAATTTGGTTTTTGTAAATTTAACAATTTTCAATAGAGATATGGATTTTTGAAAAAGTTCGTTTAAATTTTTTGAGCACTTTAACAAAAACATCGCAGAAGAAAATATAAAACATGCAGGAAAAATTTTATAAAAAATTATCCTCAGTGACCGAAATACCTCTTATTCGAAATTAGTTTGGTTTTTGCAAATTCAACCAATTTCAATAGAGATATGAATTTTTGAAAATTGTTTTATTTTTTTGAGCACCTGAACAAAAACTCGCAGAAAAAAAAATAAAAAGAGCAGGAAAAATTCCATAAAAATAATCCTCAATTCCATAAAAAATCATCCTCAATGGCCGAAGTATCGCTTATTCAAAACCAATTTGGTTTTTGTACATTCAACAATTTTCAATAGAGATATGGATTTTTGAATATTTTCGATTTCTTTTTTTGAATACTTTAACAAATACATCGCAGAAAAAAAATATAAAATATGCAGGCAAAATTCTATAAAAAAAACATTCTCAATGGCCGAAGTACCTCTTATTCGAAATTAGTTTGGTTTTTGTAAATTCAACCAATTTCAATAGAGATATGGATTTTTGAAAATTGTTATAATTTTTTGAGCACCTGAACAAAAACATCTCAGAAAAAAATATAAAAAACGCAGGAAAAATTCCATTAAAATAATCCTCAATAGCCGAAGTATCGCTTATTCAAAATCAATTTGGTTTTCGTAAATTTAACAATTTTCAATAGATATGGATTTTTGAAAATTTTCGTTTAAATTTTTTGAGCACTTTAACAAAAACATCGCAGAAGAAAATATAAAACATGCAGGAAAAATTCTATAAAAAATTATCCTTAATGGGCGAAGTACCTCTTATTCGGAATTAGTTTGTTTTTTGTAAATTCAACCAATTTCAATAGAGATATGAATTTTTGAAAATTGTTATAATTTTTTGAGCACCTGAACAAAAACATCTCAGAAAAAAATATAAAAAACACAGGCAAAATTCCATAAAAATAATCCTCAATGGCCGAAGTATCGCTTATTAAAAATAAATTTGGTTTTAGTAAATACAACCATTTTAGATAGAGATTTGAATTTTTGAAAATTTCTG
Source organism: Ocypus olens (assembly GCA_910593695.2). Taxonomy (NCBI): domain Eukaryota; kingdom Metazoa; phylum Arthropoda; class Insecta; order Coleoptera; family Staphylinidae; genus Ocypus; species Ocypus olens. Next base: position 40,409,949 of record OU343061.1, read on the forward strand.
TTTTAATTTTTTGAGCACCTGAACAAAAACATCGCGGAAAAAATATAAAAAACGCAGGAAAAATTCCATAAAAAATCATCCACAATGGTCGAAGCATCGCTTATTCAAAATCAATTTGGTTTTCGTAAATTCAACAATTTTCAATAGAGATATGGATTTTTGAATATTTTCGATTTATTTTTTTTGAACACTTTAACAAATACATACATCTCAGAAGAAAATATAAAACATGCAGACAAAATTCTATAAAAAACATCCTCAATGGCCGAAGTACCTGTTATTCGAAATTAGTTTGGTTTTTGTAAATTCAACCAATTTCAATAGAGATATGGATTTTTGAAAATTGTTATAATTTTTTGAGCACCTGAACAAAAACATCTCAGAAAAAAATATAAAAAACGCAGGCAAAATTCCATTAAAATAATCCTCAATGGCCGAAGTATCGCTTATTAAAAATAAATTTGGTTTTAGTAAATACAACCATTTTCAATAGAGATTTGAATTTTTGAAAATTTCTGTTTTAATTTTTTGAACACCTGAACAAAAACATCGCGGAAAAAAATATAAAAAAACGCAGGAAAAATTCCATAAAAAATCATCCACAATGGTCGCAGTATCGCTTATTCAAAATCAATTTGGTTTTTGTAAATTCAACAATTTTCAATAGAGATATGGATTTTTGAAAATTTTCGATTTAATTTTTTGAGCACTTTAACAAATACATCGCAGAAGAAAATATAAAACATGCAGGAAAAATTCTATAAAAAAAACATCCTTAATGGCCGAAGTACCGCTTATTTAAAATTAGTTTGGTTTTTGTAAATTCAACAATTATCAATAGACATGGATTTTTGAAGATTTTTGTTTTAATTTTTTAAGCACGTGAACAAGGAGGAGCATTTGGAGATTTTCGCAGTTTGGTGAATTGTTTTTATTTTTTTTTCAGTTCATGAAGTTAGTGTATATTTTTGCGTAATTATCCGGTTCCCGCAGCGAAAGGGTAACATGGGTTGTGTATTTCTCGCTACAATCCATTTGTAAGTTACTGATTTCGTATAAAAAGTTGAGTCTACACTCTATTAAACCATTCAGCGTGGCGACGATAATTGGCGGCATAAATCCGTCTGAAAAGTTTCAACTTTACGGGCACTTGATCGCGGGAAATCGATGCGGCCCCGTCCGGAAAATTCCGTGGATAGGTAGATCACCGCGAACGGATTTATTGGGAATCGCGATTCGCAGAGCAAAAAAAACGAGCTGAAATTCATTTGCGCTCAACTGGGTCACAGTCTCGCGGTTCCCAGTTAGTTAGGGGAAAGCCAGAACAAAAAAAAAATCGTTCGGTTTCGAATTTAAAGCCGGATAACTCTACCTTCCTGTAATTAACCGGAGGAGGATGTGAGCGGTTTCTTAATTAGAACAGGGAATAACTACTAATTCGTACGTTTTTTTTTTTTTGTGTAACAGTAGATAGTAAAGCGATGCTTAGAGGGAACAAAACGCTCGGTAATTAATAAGCTTGTTGTTCTTATTTATAAGACCCGCAAATTGGGTTTAGTAATAATTTGACAATAAAATACATAGGATTTATAAGTTTGTTGATAGTATTATATTTATTTTTTATTTTTATTTTCACTTTTATTTTTATCTTTATTTTTATTTTTATATAGAATCATCCTCTTTACTTTGTATTTTTCCTTTGTAATTAGGCTTCGGCCTGTTAAGGAAATAAATATTATTATTATTATTATTATTACTGTTCTGAATTTAACAGTTGAATTTGACCCGACATCATGCCAACCCGTTTACACGGCACCGAATCGGTCATTTTACCGATTCGGTTATTTTGCAGTCTTCTATAGTGGCGCATATATTTCAAATTGCGTGTTCACACGATACCGTATACGGTCGACGGCAGTATCGTGTGAACACTATAGAAGACGGCAAAATAACCGAATCGGTAAAACGGCCGATTCAGTGCCGTGTGGACGGGCCGTTGCGATTGGTAAAATATAACGGTCGCCCCTCTTTATTCCTCGTAGATTAACATGCAAGATGTGAGGCAGTTAGGAGGGTTTAGTATTCAAGTTTCATTTCCGGGGGGGTGAAAAGTTGCGGGAAGCGGCCTTAATTAACTTCTCCGCTTCCTCATAGACGCGCCCGTTCGCTGAAAGTAAGTCGCGGCCAGAGACTTAATTCCCCGGCGGTGGCGAAAAAGGAAAACCGAAGTTTTCCAAGACTTCACCCTTCCGCGAAATTGCTCCCATTCAAAATTCGCACGGACTCCACATAAACAACGATGGAAACTAGCGAAAGGCCGAGGAGACGCTCTTTTGTTTCCAGTTTCTATGGAGACTTACTGCTGTAATAAGTTTCTTTGATTTTTTAGTAGAAAGAAATTTAAGTGAAAATTATTGCTTCTTGACTGATTTATTCAGTAATTAAAAGAGACCACTTGTTTCTTGGATTTTTGAAAATGTGTCAATTTCTGCTCCAGTCATAAATTTTTAAAAACGAATATTTAAACAAGGAAAAACTAGAAAAAAAAATCATATCCTTATGGATTGAAATCCATAAAAAAAACTCTGATGCAATTTACCTTTAAAATTATCCTTGATTTTTGAAACTGAGTCAATTTTCGTGTTGGTTATGAATTTTTGAAAATTAATATTTCTAGTTGTTGAAGACGAAAAAAAAATCTAAAACAAATAAATATTAATATAATTGAGCTCCACAAACATTTTAAAATAGTTCTACTTTACAACTAACTATTTTTCTTGCAAATTCGCCAATTTCTCCCCGAGTTATGATTTTTTTAAAATTATTTTTTTGTAAGTTGTCAAACAATTGAACAAATTTAGAGAAAATAAATACTCAAATGCTCGAAATTTTTAATATATCCACAAGATTTAACATAAATTTTAATTTTTGAGTTATAATTTTTTTTAAATGAATTTTAAGTGGTAAAATATTTTTACGAGCTAAATAAAAAAAAATCAAAACGATATGATTGAATTCCTTAAAAACTCTGATGAAATCATAATACATTTACCTTTAAAATTAACGTTGATTTTTGAAATTGAGTCGATTTTTGCGCGAGTTATGAATTTTTGAAAATTAATATTTTGGCTGAAAAATAAATACTGATATAATATTAATTCCTCAAAAATTTTGATATCTTTACAAAACATTTACCTTTAAAACTAACTAACTCTGCCAATTTCTGCGTGAGTTTTGAATTTTTGAAAATTTGTCGAAATATTTGAACAAAGAAAAAATAGAAAAATAAAATAAAATCGATATGATTGAATACTTTAAAAAGTCCGATGCTATGTGATCATTTTTGGGTTTTAAATTGTCGTTTTTGGCAGTTGAAATTGTCATTTTTGGCAATTAAAAATTGTCATTTTTGCCAGTTGAAAATGGTAATTGCCGACACTTGAAAATTGACCTTTTTGGCAGTTGAAAATTGGTCTTTTTGGCAGTTGAAAATTGTCATTTTTAGCAGTTGAAAATTGGCCTTTCTGGCAATTGAAAATTGTCATTTTTGGCAGCTTAAAATGGTCGTTTCCGACACTTGAAAACTGGCCTTTTTGGCAGTTGAAAATTGTCATTTTTGGCAGTTGAAAATCGTCATTTTTTGGCAGTTGAAAATTGTCATTTTTTGGCAGTTAAAAATTGTCACTTTTGGCAGTTAAAAATTGTCACTTTTGACAGTTAAAAATCGCCGTTGCCGACACTTGAAAATTCGCCTTTTTGGCAGTTAAAAATTGTCATTTTTGGCAGTTAAAAATTGTCATTTTTGGCAGTTAAAAATTGTCACTTTTGGCAGTTAAAAATGGTCACTTTTGGCAGTTAAAAATTGTCACTTTTGACAGTTAAAAATTGTCACTTTTGACAGTTAAAAATGGACGTTGCCGACACTTGAAAATTCGCCTTTTTGGCAGTTAAAAAATGTCATTTTGGCAGTTAAAAATGGTCGTTTTCGACACTTGAAAATTGGCCTTTCTGGCAGTTGAACATTGTCATTTTGGCAGCTTAAAATGGTCGTTTCCGACACTTGAAAACTGGTCGTTTTGGCAGTTGAAAATTGTCATTTTTGGCAGTTGAAAATTGTCATTTTTTGGCAGTTAAAAATTGTCACTTTTGGCAGTTAAAAATTGTCACTTTTGACAGTTAAAAATGGTCGTTGCCGACACTTGAAAATTCGCCTTTTTGGCAGTTAAAAAATGTCATTTTTGGCAGTTAAAAATAGTCGTTTTCGACAATTGAAAATTGGCCTTTCTAGCAGTTGAAAATTGTCGTTTTGGCAGCTTAAAATGGTCGTTTCCGACACTTGAAAATCGGTCTTTTGGGCAGTTGAAAATTGGTCTTTTTGGCAGTTGAAATTGTCATTTTTGGAAGTTAAAAATTGTCATTTTTGGCAGTTAAAAATTGTCACTTTTGGCAGTTAAAAATTGTCACTTTTGACAGTTAAAAATGATCGTTGCCGACACTTGAAAATTCGCCTTTTTGGCAGTTTAAAATTGTCATTTTTGCCAGTTAAAAATTGTCACTTTTGACAGTTAAAAATGATCGTTGCCGACACTTGAAAATTGGTCTCTTTGGCAGTTGAAAATTGTCATTTTTTGGCAGTTAAAAATTGTCACTTTTGGCAGGTAAAAATTGTCACTTCTGATAGTTAAAAATTGTCGTTGCCGACACTTGAAAATTCGTCTTTTTGGCAGTTAAAAATTGTCATTTTTGGCAGTTAAAAATTGTCACTTTTGACAGTTAAAAATGATCGTTGCCGACACTTGAAAATTGGTCTCTTTGGCAGTTGAAAATTGTCATTTTTTGGCAGTTAAAAATTGTCACTTTTGGCAGGTAAAAATTGTCACTTCTGACAGTTAAAAATTGTCGTTGCCGACACTTGAAAATTCGTCTTTTTGGCAGTTAAAAATTGTCATTTTTGGCAGTTAAAAATTGTCACTTTTGACAGTCAAAAATGGTCGTTGCCGACACTTGAAAATTCGCCTTTTTGGCAGTTAAAAGTTGTCATTTTTGGCAGTTAAAAAATATCATTTTTGGCAGTTAAAAATGGTCGTTTTCGACACTTGAAAATTGGCCTTTCTGGCAGTTGAAAATTGTCGTTTTGGCAGCTTAAAATGGTCGTTTCGGACACTTGAAAATTGGCATTTTTGGCATTTGTAAAATTGTCATTTTTGGCAGTTAAAAATGGTCGTTGCCGACATTTGAAAATTGACCTTTTTGGCAGTTAAAAATGGTCATTTTCGACACTTGAAAATTGGCCTTTCTGGCAGTTGAAAATTGTCGTTTTGGCAGTTTAAAATGGTCGTTTCCGACACTTGAAAATTGGTCTTTTTGGCAGTTGAAAATTGGCTTTTTTGGCAGTTGATATTGTCCGACACTTAATATATTACATAATATGCTAGAATTTATCAAAAATTTAAAAAAAATAGTATATTCACAAAACATCTGAATTATCTTCAATTTTTGAAAATGCGTGAGTTATAAATGTTTGAAAAGGTTTTTTTTAAGAAGAAAAGAAAGAAAAAATAGAAAAAAAAATACTGATATGATTTAATTCCTCAAAACCTTTAAAATTAACTTTGAGTTTTGAAAATGCGTGTTATGAATCTCTGAAAACTAATATTTAAAGTTGTCGAATACTTGAATAAAAAATCAATTTTTTTAATACACTCACAAAACATATCCTTTCAAAACTAACTGTAATTTTTGAAAATGCGTCACTTTTTCCGTAAGTTATGAATTTTTGAAAATAAAGTTAAAATTTGTCGAACAAAAAAAAAACTGATATAGAATTTCTCAAAAATTTTAGTAAGTATATTCACAAAACAGCTGCCTTTAGAATCAACATAGACTTTTGAAAATGTGTCGTATTTTGCGTGAGATTAATTTTTGAAAATTAATATTTAAAGTTAAAAATCGATTTTTTTTTTCATATATTCACAAAACATCTATTTAATTTAATTTATTTAATGTGCCAATACAGGTCAATATACATAATATAAATAAGTGGTTTCAATAAATAAAATAAAATATGAGTCATAACAGATATAAAAAAAAAAACTTACAACTTACAGGGTGTAGAAATATGCAAAAGATGCGTTCAGAAAGAAAACTGTAAAATGGATAAATAGCAAATGTATTTTTCTTTAAAACTAACTTTAATTTTTCAAAATGTGTCACTTTCTTCAATTTTTAAAAACGAATTTTTAAACAAGGAAAAAAGAAAATCATAACGCTATGATTGAATTCAATAAAAAAACTCTGATGCAATCATAATACGTTTACCTTTAAAATTAATCTTGATTTTTGAAACTAAGTCAATATTTGTATTAGTTATGAATTTTTGAAAATTAATGTTTTAAGTTGTTGAGTACTTAAACAAAACCAAAATCGAAAAGAAAATAAGGTCTGAGTTCCTCAAATATTTTAGAATATTCACAGAACATCTACCCTTATTTTTCGAAAATGTATTAATTTTTAGGTGAGTTATTTAAAAAAAAATAATGTTAGTGCTTTTTCTCTTGTAAAATATGCGTTTCGAAAATAAAGTTCAAATTTAAATTTAATTACGGCAGTTTTCTCAACTATCCAACACAATTCCGTTAGAAAATCCGCCAGCCGCTAAAACGAAAATTACTCCGCAATGCGGATTCAAAATCCGCCAGATCTAGCGATTTTCCGCTGACCTGGCAACACTGTCTATGGGAAGTATTAAAATCTATCTCGCCCGGATAGTTAACATTATATTAGCAGATAGGGCCATCTAGCTTCGATTTATGTAACAAATTCGTAGCAAAATGTGTAAATCCCCGAAATAATCCAATAGAATGAGATTATAAAAGGGAGAAAAAAACGTTTTTGATGTGATATTTTCGGTAAAAAAAAATGTAGAAACCCTTCGCTTCACCTCTGAAATCGTAGGTTTACATCATTATAAGTGTGTATTTCTCTTAGTCCACACCCTAATAAATTATCACATCTAACATGTATGTACGGTAATTTATTAATAAGTAAGGTAATTTGGAGTACGCGGGTACGGTAATTCGTTTTCGAACGTGTGGCAACACTGCTCACATCTTACAACGATTATACGATACGCGGGTTTCTTGATTGATTTCTTCAAACCATTATACAATGGGTATAAATTCATCTAATTACATCACCACATAAAATAATCTACTAAATTTTTACTTTACGACACAGCCAACGTAAAATTCAATTTACCCTTCGTCGGCAACGCCTGGCTTAATTGAATTATCGACTTTTTGTTTTGTTTGTTGTGTGTCCGTGTATACATTATCCGTCAGCTCGGAAGTGAGCCGTGAAGTGTCGTTAATCTTGGATGGATCGTCGAAGCTCGCACAGTCAACTTTGCTGCAACCGGGACGTGTCGCCCCGGTTATAATGAAACCCGCGAGGAATTCCTCGTCCGGACGCCGTTCTGGTGAGTTAGAAGCACTGCTAAACAAAGGTCATTATCGGTTCTAATCGAAAGTTCGCACGAAATATTTAGCGAACAACAAGGAAACTACGCCAATTTATCAAAGGAAGACCTGCGGTGTTGTTGGTGCTGAGGGAGAAGTTATGCACCGAGTTGGTTGTAGTAAGAAAACATAACACTGTTCTATTATGTATAACTGTGTTTTACGATGCTATTAAGAAACTATTAAAGAATTTTTCTTAGCACACCGCGTGTAGAAAACAATAATTCAGGTTAAGTCATCTAAGAGCAACAAATCAAAAACTTATCAGGCTTCGTCAAAAACTTTTTTGACCATGTAAAAAACTAGTATGGCAACTATGACAAAACGAAGTAATTAGTAGAGACAAACCTAATCGATAAAACCACTTATTACGAACAACTATACAGGGTGTTTCAGAGCTCTGGGAACGGTCAATCACGTGTTTATTTTTCAAAATTTCGAAAAATGTTTTATACAAAAGTTGTGTATAATAGTGAGCTACACGCCCTAACAATATTTAAATTTATACAGGGTAGCTCATAACAAAGTTACAGACCAAACTTATCTTTTTCTTAAATGGAACACCCTGTATTTTTTGTCATTTTTGAATTATATGGAGCAAATAAAGGTGAGTTACTTTAATACTCCCTATACCTATTGTTTGCCGTTTTCGAAACATTTGAAGATTTGTTGAAATGCATGGTCTGGGTGAAATTTTATTTTTGCCCCAGTGATTGACGTTGAACGATTAAAATCTTTTCAATTATTTGCTTGAAGGTTCGAACTATAGAGTCAACCATGATTTCATACAAAAAATTATACAGGGTGATAAAAAAAATGCGGTAGAAAGACCCAACTTATAAAGTTGAATAACTTCGTTTTTTTCAAATGGCACACCCTGTATTTAGTACGTATTCTTAAGTAGAATCCAATTATCTTTCAGATTGTATAAGGGTTCCCTGTTCCTAATCTCAATAGTTTTCTTGTATTCGGCGATTATCATATCAGGAATAATTATTATAATCTGAAAGATAATTGGATTCCACTTGAGAATACGTTACTAAATACAGGGTGTGCCATTTGAAAAAACGAAGTTATTCAACTTTATAAGTTGGGTTTTTCTACCGCATTTTTTTCATTTTTTCATGTATAATTCAACAATATAGGCCAGAAAGTCGAAAATTTAATCAAAACATCGAAAACTCGGACCTACAGATAAAAAATTGCGGACTAATTTACTCGAAACATTCAACAAACAAATCGAAAATACGGGTCAAAGATCTGAAAATCAAGAATTCTGGTCTAGAAATATAAAAATGTAGATTTAAAAAAAAAAGTAAAAGAAAAATCCTTTACCATTTCTAGAAATAATAATAACTCTTTGGCTCAAAATAAGTTTCCGGCGAGAAACTCGAAAATAATTTCCAAAAAATAGAGAAAAAAAGTATAATAAAGTAAAAAACAATAATTCAGGTTAAATCGTCTACCATTTTTTTTTTTTGCCAAAAACTTAGACCAAAAAATTCGCGCATATAAATCATTAATACAGGTTAAAAAATCTAAAATATGGGACAAAAAACAATCAAAAAATCCACCTAAAACCAAAAATTCTGGACTAAAATAAAAAAATTCTAGTCTAAAAATAATTCGAAAAATAAATCGAAAATTTAGGCAAAAATAAAAAAATTTAGGACATTTTTTTAAATTTTAGCAAATAAATCGAAAATTTAGGCAAAAATAAAAGAAAATTTGGACATTTTTTTTTAAATTTTAGCAAATAAATCGAAAATTTAGGCAAAAATAAAGAAAATTTAGGACATGGCGAAGAAAATTTAGGCAAATAAATCGAAAATTTAGGTAAAAATAAAGAAAATTTAAGACATGGTGAAAAAAATGTAAGTCTACGTGTCATAAATTTAGACCAAAAAAATCGAAAATACAGGGAAAAATCTAAAATATAGGCAAATAAAATTAAAAATCAACAATATAAACTAAAAAGTCCAAAATTTAAACAAATCATCGAAAACTCGCGCCTAAAGATTAAAAATTCTTTCCAAAAAATTGAAAATTTCAACAAGAAAATCGAAAACAGGCCAATGATCTAAAATATGGACCAAAAAAAAAATCAAGAATCCTGGCCTAGAAATGCAGACCAAAAAAGTAAAATAAAAATCATTTAACATGTTTAATCTTATTTTTAAACTTTCTAGATCAAAATCAATTTTCGGCGGTGGCGAAAAATCAAAAAGGCAAAAGAAACTCGAAAATACAGGCAACAAATAAAAACAATTGCGCATAAAAATCAATTCAGGTTAAAATCTAAAATATAGCGCAAAATATAAAAAAAAAATTATCAAAAATTCTTGCCGAAAAATCAACAATGCGGACCAAAAATAGGCAATTTTAAGAAACAAATCGAAGTTTAAAGCAAAATAAAGAAAATAAAAATTAGAATTTAGAAAAATCCCAAATTTGGAACAAAAAAAATTGAAAATACACATCAAAGATTTAAAATATAGGCCAAAAATTCAAAAATCCTGGTCTAAAAATAAAAATACAGACCAAAAAAGTAATAGAAAAAAATATAACAATTTCTAGCCCTAAAAATAACTCTCTGGCTTTAAATCAGTTTCCGATCAAACAAACAAACAAATCAAAGTTTAAACCAAAATAAAGAAAATAAAAATTAGAATTCAGAAAAATCCCAAATTTGGAACAAAAAAATTGAAAATACAGATCAAAGATCTAAAATATAGGCCACAAATCCAAAAATCTTGCTCTAAAAATAAAAATACCGACAAAAAAAGTAATAGAAAAAAAGCAATTTCTAGCCCTAAAAATAACTCTCTGGCTCAAAATCAGTTTCCGATCAAAAACTCGAAAATAATGACGAAGATAAAAATTTCCCATAAAAACAATAATGCAGGTAAAAAAGTCTAAAATAAACAGCAAAAAATCAAAAACAAGCAAAAAAAATGGTGATGTGGCCATCATGTTACTTTCTCCGACTTGATGGTATCATAGCCATTTATATTTACGTTTTCATTGTTTATTTTCAATTGAAATCATATTTTAAATGTACATCGAGTGGATGAAACTGACGTTTAAAACGTCAAAATTATGAAAGATGGAAAAAATATACTTCAAATTCAAAAACTCGGTTTACTCAAAAACTAAAGGGATTTCGAAAAAACGTATTCTTTAGAAGTTGTTTATTTTGGCATTCTCTACAATTATTATTCACATAAATTTGCTGTAACTATTATCGTTTCATAATTATCAATCAAAAATTTAGAAAAATTAATACATTTTTTTCTCGAATAGCAATGATTTTATAAAAATATTTTCAAGCAAAAGATGTTCATTTCTTTGTTGTCTTTAATGTTTGTTTAAATCTTTTTGTGATATTTTTCATATTTAAGAAAATATTGGCAAAAAACAAGGAATCCGCTGTTGCGATTTGAATTTTCTCACATTTAAATTTTCCGCCACTAAATTCCTCCAGATTTTTAGATTGGCAACCCTTTTGCGCGAGTCAAGATTACTTCCGGGATTGGGATTAGCTTCGTGCGCGCTGTTTCCCTCTACTGAAATTCATATAAATTAAAGGTTTATGTATAGGCATGAATTATTTTTTACAGTTGGAATTGATGATACCATTAGCTACATTATTTCCCAATGCGAATAATCCTGACCTGCCAAACAATAGCGTTTGATGGCGCAATTAATTAGGTCATGTTCTCCCAGGAAGATCTCCTGATTTCATGCCATTGGACTTCTCTCTCAGGGAGTACTTAAGAAGCAAAGCGTAGTAAATCGACCCAATAATTTAGATCTCGAGCAATGCATTTGGTATGACATTAGAGTAATATCGCCACAAACTCTTTACAAGGTGAGAAATTAATTTTATAATCGACTTGAGTATTGTCAGTGTCGTAATATTAAGTGTAATAAATACTGCTATTTATTTGCATATTTTTGTGATTTAGTTTTTTTACCTAGTTAGTTAATTTAGTTTCAGTTATTCTAATAGTTACAAATTGAAGACTTCACTTTTTTTAATGTAACCTATTGAGAATGTGTTATTTGACACACAAGGACTTCCGGTTCGCGAATACTTAGCGGGTTTCAAGGACTCGATATTTGCTAGTCAATCATTTTTGTGCTGATCAGAGGTAATCGAGGAGGGCCAGGAAGACAGTCGGTGTTCCAGCACGAAAGGATAAAATGATCCAATTAACAGAGGTGTTATAAACTACAAAATAGACCAGTATATATCTTCAGCAAAATAGGGGCGCAAACTAAAGTTCTGGCGCACCCCTGGTGAATGTTACCACTTTTCTCACTAGCATTAGATTAAACACTATTACTAGCTTAACTGCATATTCTAGGTACTTTCCGTTACATTCATCAATTCGGTAATGTAATGGAAAATTTTCAGGGGTGTGGGAAAATGAATATCTAAAATCTGACGTTGTTCCATATTCAAACCCACGGTCATCATTCGATTAAGAATTACCCCAAAAAAATACAAGTACCACCACTTTATCCATCCGTCAAAATGATACATATTATTAGTGTGAAAAACAAAAGGGGCCCGTGTCATCATCCGTCATAGTTCAAAACGAACGGGGAATTCCCCCCTGACATTTATGGTAATTGTTTCTGGTGTTTTCGCATTCCGCACGCTCATTCGTATTTATCATTGCGGGAGTGTATCGCTTCCGAATTAAGTTGACAGTTTCCCATAGCCGCCAACCGCGCGCAACGGAATGAATCATCCGCGCGATTACCGGATCGGAGGCGTCTTATTAATCGCGCGCGGGCGTTTGCGGGATCGATTCCGGGGACGGGTATAATCCGGGCGCGGAGCTATTAAATACCCGGGCGGCGATACATAAAAGTCATCCGCAACAGATGCGACCGGTGGCGATGATTTATAAGCGCAGTTAGTAGTTTAGGTAAATATATAAAGGCGGCGGAAACGCGAGGCCATCAAATGCACATCTTCTCCGCGGTTACGGGGGTGGAAGAGAAGCGTTTTTTTCTTTCGGGCTCATCAGAGTGGCGAGGTGCCGAATTAAAATGTCACCCCGGACCGACGAGAAGTTAGCCATAACTTTCCAGCCACGGATTTTGGCGCCTCCACCATCACCCGAATTATGATCACTCTCGATAAATTACCTTTTTGGACCTGGCCACAGTAGGTTTAATTGCAAAAACATAATCAATGATCCCCAATAAATTATTTATAACTGTGTGTTTGCAATTTTTGTAAACATTGCTGACGTATTAAATGTTAATTTTCAAACACATATAATAAATTGTTGGGCCCCCGATGGAAATGAATTTTCCAGCCAAAAATATGCTACGAAGTCCGGTATTCAATTTGGAATTGTCAAAAGACCGAGAAAATTGAATACCAACCCTTGGCGAATTTTTAAAAAAACCGCTGTTTCCACTCTGACGGACGATTTTCAAACACATATAATAAATTGTTGGGCCCCCGATGGAAATGAATTTCCCGGCCACAAACATGCTACGAAGTATGTTATTCAATAAGGAACTGTCAAAAGACCGAGAAAATTAAATACCAACCCTTGGCGAATTTAAAAAAAAAACGCTGTTTCCACTCTGACGGACGATTTTCAAACACATATAATAAATTGTTGGGCCCCCGATGGAAATGAATTTCCCGGCCACAAACATGCTACGAAGTATGTTATTCAATAAGGAACTGTCAAAAGACCGAGAAAATTAAATACCAACCCTTGGCGAATTTAAAAAAAAAACGCTGTTTCCACTCTGACGGACGATTTTCAAACACATATAATAAATTGTTGGGCCCCCGATGGAAATGAATTTCCCGGCCACAAATATGCTACGAAGTATGTTATTGAATTTGGAACTGTCAAAAGACCGAGAAAATTGAATACCAACCCTTAACGAATTTTTAAAAAAACCGCTGTTTCCACTCTGACGGACGATTTTCAAACACATATAATAAATTGTTGGGCCCCCGATGCAAATGAATTTTCCGGCCACAAACATGCTACGAAGTATGTTATTCAATTTGGTACTGTCAAAAGACCGAGAAAATTGAATACCAACCCTTAACGAATTTTTAAAAAAAACCGCTGTTTCCACTCTGACGGACGATTTTCAAACACATATAATAAATTGTTGGGCCCCCGATGCAAATGAATTTTCCGGCCACAAACATGCTACGATGTATGTTATTCAATTTGGAACTGTCAAAAGACCGAGAAAATTGAATACCAACCCTTAACGAATTTTTAAAAAAAACCGCTGTTTCCACTCTGACGGACGATTTTCAAACACATATAATAAATTGTTGGGCCCCCGATGCAAATGAATTTTCCGGCCACAAACATGCTACGATGTATGTTATTCAATAAGGAACTGTCAAAAGACCGAGAAAATTAAATACCAACCCTTGGCGAATTTTTAAAAAAAAACGCTGTTTCCACTCTGACGGACGATTTTCAAACACATATAATAAATTGTTGGGCCCCCGATGGAAATGAATTTCCCGGCCACAAATATGCTACGAAGTATGTTATTGAATTTGGAACTGTCAAAAGACCGAGAAAATTGAATACCAACCCTTAACGAATTTTTAAAAAAACCGCTGTTTCCACTCTGACGGACGATTTTCAAACACATATTATAAATTGTTGGGCCGCCGATGCAAATGAATTTCCCGGCCACAAACATGCTACGAAGTATGTTATTCAATTTGGAACTGTCAAAAGACCGAGAAAATTGAATACCAACCCTTAACGAATTTTTAAAAAAAAACGCTGTTTCCACTCTGACGGACGATTTTCAAACACATATAATAAATTGTTGGGCCCCCGATGGAAATGAATTTCCCGGCCACAAACATGCTACGAAGTATGTTATTCAATAAGGAACTGTCAAAAGACCGAGAAAATTAAATACCAACCCTTGGCGAATTTAAAAAAAAAACGCTGTTTCCACTCTGACGGACGATTTTCAAACACATATAATAAATTGTTGGGCCCCCGATGGAAATGAATTTCCCGGCCACAAATATGCTACGAAGTATGTTATTGAATTTGGAACTGTCAAAAGACCGAGAAAATTGAATACCAACCCTTAACGAATTTTTAAAAAAACCGCTGTTTCCACTCTGACGGACGATTTTCAAACACATATAATAAATTGTTGGGCCCCCGATGCAAATGAATTTTCCGGCCACAAACATGCTACGAAGTATGTTATTCAATTTGGTACTGTCAAAAGACCGAGAAAATTGAATACCAACCCTTAACGAATTTTTAAAAAAAACCGCTGTTTCCACTCTGACGGACGATTTTCAAACACATATAATAAATTGTTGGGCCCCCGATGCAAATGAATTTTCCGGCCACAAACATGCTACGATGTATGTTATTCAATTTGGAACTGTCAAAAGACCGAGAAAATTGAATACCAACCCTTAACGAATTTTTAAAAAAAACCGCTGTTTCCACTCTGACGGACGATTTTCAAACACATATAATAAATTGTTGGGCCCCCGATGCAAATGAATTTTCCGGCCACAAACATGCTACGATGTATGTTATTCAATAAGGAACTGTCAAAAGACCGAGAAAATTAAATACCAACCCTTGGCGAATTTTTAAAAAAAAACGCTGTTTCCACTCTGACGGACGATTTTCAAACACATATTATAAATTGTTGGGCCCCCGATGGAAATGAATTTCCCGGCCACAAATATGCTACGAAGTATGTTATTGAATTTGGAACTGTCAAAAGACCGAGAAAATTGAATACCAACCCTTAACGAATTTTTAAAAAAAACCGCTGTTTCCACTCTGACGGACGATTTTCAAACACATATAATAAATTGTTGGGCCCCCGATGGAAATGAATTTCCCGGCCACAAACATGCTACGAAGTATGTTATTCAATAAGGAACTGTCAAAAGACCGAGAAAATTAAATACCAACCCTTGGCGAATTTTTAAAAAAAAACGCTGTTTCCACTCTGACGGACGATTTTCAAACACATATTATAAATTGTTGGGCCCCCGATGGAAATGAATTTCCCGGCCACAAATATGCTACGAAGTATGTTATTGAATTTGGAACTGTCAAAAGACCGAGAAAATTGAATACCAACCCTTAACGAATTTTTAAAAAAACCGCTGTTTCCACTCTGACGGACGATTTTCAAACACATATAATAAATTGTTGGGCCCCCGATGCAAATGAATTTTCCGGCCACAAACATGCTACGAAGTATGTTATTCAATTTGGAACTGTCAAAAGACCGAGAAAATTGAATACCAACCCTTGGCGAATTTTTAAAATAACCGCTGTTTCCACTCTGACGGACGATTTTCAAACACATATAATAAATTGTTGGGCCCCCGATGGAAATGAATTTTCCGGCCACAAACATGCTACGAAGTATGTTATTCAATTTGGTACTGTCAAAAGACCGAGAAAATTGAATACCAACCCTTAACGAATTTTTAAAAAAACCGCTGTTTCCACTCTGACGGACGATTTTCAAACACATATAATAAATTGTTGGGCCCCCGATGCAAATGAATTTTCCGGCCACAAACATGCTACGAAGTATGTTATTCAATTTGGTACTGTCAAAAGACCGAGAAAATTGAATACCAACCCTTAACGAATTTTTAAAAAAACCGCTGTTTCCACTCTGACGGACGATTTTCAAACACATATAATAAATTGTTGGGCCCCCGATGCAAATGAATTTTCCGGCCACAAACATGCTACGAAGTATGTTATTCAATTTGGAACTGTCAAAAGACCGAGAAAATTGAATACCAACCCTTAACGAATTTTTAAAAAAACCGCTGTTTCCACTCTGACGGACGATTTTCAAACACATATAATAAATTGTTGGGCCCCCGATGGAAATGAATTTTCCGGCCACAAACATGCTACGAAGTATGTTATTCAATTTGGTACTGTCAAAAGACCGAGAAAATTGAATACCAACCCTTAACGAATTTTTAAAAAAACCGCTGTTTCCACTCTGACGGACGATTTTCAAACACATATAATAAATTGTTGGGCCCCCGATGCAAATGAATTTTCCGGCCACAAACATGCTACGAAGTATGTTATTCAATTTGGTACTGTCAAAAGACCGAGAAAATTGAATACCAACCCTTAACGAATTTTTAAAATAACCGCTGTTTCCTCTCTGACGGACGATTTTCAAACACATATAATAAATTGTTGGGCCCCCGATGCAAATGAATTTCCCGGCCACAAACATGCTACGAAGTATGTTATTCAATTTGGAACTGTCAAAAGACCGAGAAAATTGAATACCAACCCTTAACGAATTTTTAAAATAACCGCTGTTTCCTCTCTGACGGACGATTTTCAAACACATATAATAAATTGTTGGGCCCCCGATGCAAATGAATTTCCCGGCCACAAACATGCTACGAAGTATGTTATTCAATTTGGAACTGTCAAAAGACCGAGAAAATTGAATACCAACCCTTGGCGAATTTTTAAAATAACCGCTGTCTCCACTCTGACGGACAATTTTCAAAGACATATAACAAATTGTTGGGCCCCCGATGGAAATGAATTTTCCGGCCACAAATATGCTACGAAGTATGTTATTCAATTTGGAACTGTCAAAAGACCGGGAAAATTGAATACCAACCCTTGGCGAATTTTTAAAATAACCGCTGTTTCCACTCTGACGGACGATTTTCAAACACATATAACAAATTGTTGGGCCCCCGATGGAAATGAATTTCCCGGCCACAAACATGCTACGAAGTATGTTATTCAATTTGGAACTGTCAAAAGACCGAGAAAATTGAATACCAACCCTTAACGAATTTTTAAAATAACCGCTGTTTCCTCTCTGACGGACGATTTTCAAACACATATAATAAATTGTTGGGCCCCCGATGCAAATGAATTTCCCGGCCACAAACATGCTACGAAGTATGTTATTCAATTTGGAACTGTCAAAAGACCGAGAAAATTGAATACCAACCCTCAACGAATTTTTAAAATAACCGCTGTTTCCTCTCTGACGGACGATTTTCAAACACATATAATAAATTGTTGGGCCCCCGATGCAAATGAATTTCCCGGCCACAAACATGCTACGAAGTATGTTATTCAATTTGGAACTGTCAAAAGACCGAGAAAATTAAATACCAACCCTTAACGAATTTTTTAAATAACCGCTGTTTCCACTCTGACGGACGATTTTCAAACACATATAATAAATTGTTGGGCCCCCGATGGAAATGAATTTTCCGGCCACAAATATGCTACGAAGTCCAGTATTCAATTTGGAATTGTCAAAAGACCGAGAAAATTGAATACCAACCCTTAACGAATTTTTAAAATAACCGCTGTTTCCTCTCTGACGGACGATTTTCAAACACATATAATAAATTGTTGGGCCCCCGATGGAAATGAATTTCCCGGCCACAAACATGCTACGAAGTATGTTATTCAATTTGGAACTGTCAAAAGACCGAGAAAATTGAATACCAACCCTTGGCGAATTTTTAAAATAACCGCTGTTTCCACTCTGACGGACGATTTTCAAACACATATAATAAATTGTTGGGCCCCCGATGGAAATGAATTTTGTCTTTTGACAATTCCAAATTGAATACCGGACTTCGTAGCATATTTGTGGCCGGAAAATTCATTTCCATCGGGGGCCCAACAATTTATTATATGTGTTTGAAAATTAACATTTAATACGTCAGCAATGTTTACAAAAATTGCAAACACACAGTTATAAATAATTTATTGGGGATCATTGATTATGTTTTTGCAATTAAACCTACTGTGGCCAGGTCCAAAAAGGTAATTTATCGAGAGTGATCATAATTCGGGTGATGGTGGAGGCGCCAAAATCCGTGGCTGGAAAGTTATGGCTAACTTCTCGTCGGTTCACCCCGGCGCGAGACGAGATTAATTGGCGACGAGAGGGGGCGAGATTAAAATATCATCTTTTACCTCCTCCGCGAGCTGAACAGCTGCCGGACCTCCTCCTCGGGGGGTAAACGACCGACGAGGATTAATTTTAGAAGAACAGCTCGTTCGGAATTTCCAGCTAGGAAGTGTTATGGTCCTCTATAAATAGGGCCTTTACTAAGAAACGCGTGATAACTGTTTTCACATAAATTAACCCAAAGCCGGCAATTAATACTTAATTACGGCTATGTGTCATCGTGCAACATTATTATCCCACATGTCTGTTTTCCAGTCGTCGAAATTCCAGAATAAATGCATCAACTGTTACTTTAAAACAAAGGGTATTTATAAGTTATCTTCCCCTGGTGCGTTTCTTAAATTCAAAACCACAACTTGATTTTCTTTCCTTGGAAGTAACTATGGGTGCCATATTTATAAATTACACTTTGTTGACATTCCATCGACTTTGTGTATTCGGCATAATAGACTTAACGGCATCAATTTTATATTCAAATTAATGTAAAAAATAATGTTATAGAATGAAATACACTTACATGAACGTGAACAACTCGTGACCAACTGACGGGATTATAGAATGTTTGAACCCGTTTTATACCTGAGGGGTAGGTAATTAGCGAAAGTTCAAAGGCGAAGCAGCACCGATGAGAGACAAATCTCGAAACGCGACTGCGTTAATTTTTCTATTTTTTATGGTTATGTTTTTAATTTCAAGTTTACAAATTCAATTTAGTTCGATTTTCAAATTAGTCCTGCATGCAGAAATAAACGTTCTTAAATCAACGTTATTTATCTAGTAGGACTAGTAATAACATGCAATTTTTTTCTTTGTATCATTCAATATCCATCGTGGCACTAGCCAGGAAAGTAGATGTTTCAATAAATTATTTGTTTAGTCTTTGTAAGATTTTGCAGTCACGAACAGGATGAAAATTCACATATTCAGACTATATTTCGTCTGTATTACATTTATTTAATGCTTCTGCAACAAGTGAGGTTGTCTCAAATTTATTTAAAAATTCTACTTTTGACAGTGAAAATACAGTAGATTTTTGATAATTAAGACAATTGTTGATTTATTAAATTTAAAAATTCTATTTTTGACAGTGAAAATCCAATAGATTTTTGACATTTTTGACACAATCAAAACAATTATAAATATATTAAATTTAAAAATTCTATTTTCGACAGTGAAAATACAACATTTTTGACAAGTGGAACAATTTCTGATTTATTAAATTTAACAATTCTGTCTTTGACAGTGAACATACAACATTTTTGACAATTAAGTCAATTGTTGTATTAAAAGTTAAAAGAAGTTCAATTTTTAGCAGATTTTTCACATTTTTGACAATGAAAACAATTTATTAAACTTCAAAATTCTGTTTTTGACAGTGAAAATACAAAATTTATGATTATTTAAACAATTGTTGGTATATTAAAATGAAAGAGAAGTTATATTTTTAGCAGATTTTTGACATTTTTAACAATTAAAACAATTGTTGATTTATTTAAATTGTTGGTTTATTCAATTTAAAGATTCTGCTTTTGATAGTAAAAATATAACATTTTTAACAATTAAGACAATTGTTATATTAAAATTAAAAAGTTCTATTTTAGCATATTTTTCACATTTTTTAAAACTAAAACAATTGTTGGTATATTAAATTTGAAAATTGTATGTTCGACATTAAGATAATTATCGGTTTATTAAATTTAAAAATTCCATCTTTAACATTAAAAAATCCATTTTTTTGACAATTAAGACAACTGTTGTTATATTAAAATTATCGAGAGTAAAAATACAAAATTTTTGGTAATTAAGACAATTGTTGGTTTATAAAATTTAAAAATTCTGTTTTTGTTAGAAAAAATACAACATTTTTGACAATGAAGACAATTGCTGGTATAATAAAATTAAAAAGTCCTATCTTTAGCAGATCTTTCACATTTTTGACAATTAAAACAATTGTTAGTATATTAAATTTAAAAATTGTATGTTCGACATAAAGATAATTATTGGTTTATTAAATTTAAAAATTCCATTTTTAACAGTAAAAAATCCAATTTTTTTGACAATTAAGACAACTGTTGTTATATTAAAATTAAAAATAAGTTCTATTTTTAGCAGCTTTTCCATATTTTTAACAATCAAAACAATTGTTGATTTATTAAATTCTAAAATTCTATTTTCGACGGTACAAATACAATATTTTTGATAATTAAGAGAATTGTTGGTATATTAAAATTAAAGATTAATTCAAAATTCAAAATTAATATAAAGATATGACCGGTGTAAACTTGTACAAGCACATTAAAAAAAGAAAAGTTCTATTTTTAGCAGATATTTGACAAAACAATTGTTAGTAAGTATATTAAATTTAAAAATTATATTTTCGACAATAAAGACAATTGTCGATTTATTAAATTTAAAAATTCCGTTTTTGATAGTAAAAATACAACATTTTTGACAGTTATGGTCGTTTTATTTAAATTTGAAAATTTTATTTTTACAACATTTACGACAATTAAGACAATTGTTGTTATATTCATGTTTTAAAAAAGTTTTATTTTCAGCAGATTTTTCCCATTTTTGACAATTAAAACAATTGTTAGTGTATTAAATTTAAAGATTCTATTTTTAACAGTGAGAAATACAACATTTTTGACAATTGTTGGTTTATTACATTTAAAAAAGATGTTTTTGACAGTAGAAATACAACATGTTTGACAATTAAGACAATTGTTGTATTAAAATTTAAAAGAAGTTCTATATTTTTAGCAGATTTTTCACATTTTTGACAATTAAAACAATTTATTAAACTTCAAAATTCTGTTTTTGACAGTGAAAATACAAAATTTACGATTATTTAAACAATTGTTGGTATATTAAAAAGAAAGAGAAGTTATATTTTTAGCAGATTTTTGACATTTTTAACAATTAAAACAATTGTTGATTTATTAAATTTAAAAATCCTATTTTCGACAGTGAAAATACAACATTTTTAACAATTAAAACAATTGTTGATATATAAAATTTCTATTTTTGACAGTGAAAATACAATATTTTTGACAATTAAGACAATTGTTGGGATATTAAAATTAAAGAGGTTATATTTTTAGCAGATTTTTGACATTTTTAACAATTAAAACAATTGTTGATATTTTAAATTTAAAAATTCTATTTTTGACAGTGAAAATACAACATTTTTAACAATTAAAACAATTGTTGATATATAAAATTTTTATTTTTGACAGTGAAAATACAATATTTTTGACAATGAAGACAATTGTTGGTATATTAAAATTAAAGAAAAGTTCTATTTTTAGCAGATTTTTGACATTTTTAAAAATTAGAACAATTGTTGATATTTCAAATTTAAAAATTCTATTTTTGACAGTGAAAATACAACATTTTTGATAATTAAACAATTGCTGATTTATTAAATTTAAAAATTCTGTTTTTAACAGTAAAAATACAACATTTTTGACAATTCAGACAATTGCTGGTATATTAAAATTAAAGAGAAGTTCTATTTTCAGCAGATTTTTCACATTTTTGACAATTGAAACAATTGTTAGTATATTAGAATGGAAGAGACTTATCTCAGGACGTTTTGTCAGGACTCTTTTCAGGACGTTTTGCTCAGGATTTTTATTCAAGACTTGAACGTTTTTTCAGAACTTCTTTTTGGGACTTTTTTCAGGCCTTTTATCGGGACTCTTTTTTAGGATTCTTTCTTAGGACCTTTTCAGGATTTACTTGGGACTTCTTTTTCGGACTTTTCAATATTTCTTTCAGGACATGTTTCTCTAAGGCTTTAGATTCACGACTTTTATCTTAGAACATTTTTTCAGAACTGTGTCTTTTCGGGAAAATTTTTCTGGATTTTTTTCAGGGCTTTTTAGAACTATTTTCAGGACTTATTTCATCAGAACTTCTTTAAAAACTTAGTTTTCAGTATTTTTTTCAGGACATTTTCTCTAAGATTTAAGTTTCAAGACTTTTATTTATGAACAATTTTTTTAGGACATTTTTTTCCGGTCTAAGACTTTAGTTTCAGGACTTTTATTCCAGAACATTTTTCAGAACTGACATTTTTTCTGGGCTTTTTTCAGGGCTTTTTAGGATTATTTTCCGGACTTTTTAAGAACTTCTTTTCGGACTTTTTTCAGGACGGGTGGTGTTTCAGTATTTTTTTCGGGATATTTCTAAGACTGTAGTTTCAGGACTTTTATGCCAGAACATTTTTTCAGAACTGTATTGTCAGGACTGTTTTCAGGGCTTTTTAGAACTGTTTTCAGGACTTGTTTCATTAGGAATTTTTAAGAACTTTTTTCGGACTTTATCAGGACGGTTTTTTTCAGAATTTTTTCTTAGAACCTTCTCTGGACGGGTTTTTCAGTATTTTTTAGGACATTTTTCTCTAAGACTTTAAGAAGTTTTAGGACTTTTATTCCAGAATATTTTTTCAGAACTTTGTTTTCAGGACAATATTTCTGGACTGTTTTCAGGGCTTTTTAGAACTGTTTTCAGGATTTGTTTCATCAGGACTTTTTAAGAACCTTATTTCAGACATTTTTATCAGGACGGTTTTTTCAGAATTTTTTCTTAGAACCTTTTCAGGACTTACTTAGGACTTCTTTTCGGATTTTTTTTTTCAGGGTGGGTTTTTTAGTATTTTTTCAGGACATTTTTCTATAAGACTGTATGTAGTTTCAGGACTTTTATTCCAGAACATTTTTTCAGAACTGTGTTTTTAGAACACTTTTCCGGTTATTTTTCAGGGCTTTTTAGGACTGTTTTCAGGATTTTCTTCATCAAGACAAGAATTTTTTCTTAGAACCTTTTCAGGACTTACTTAGGACTTCTTTTCCGACATTTTTCAGGACGGGTGTTTCAGTATTTTTTTTTGGGATATTTTTCTCTAAGACTGTGGTTTCAGGATTTTTATTCCAGAACTGTATTTTCAGGACAATTTTTCTGGACTTTTTTCAGGGCGGTTTATAACTGTTTTCAAGGCTTGTTTTATTATGACTTTTTAAGAACTTTTTTATAAGGACGTTTTTTTCAGAATATTTTCTTAGGACCTTTTCAGGACTTCTTTTCGGATTTTTTTCAGGACGGTTTTCTTAGTATTTTTTTCAGGACATTTTTCACCAAGACTGTAGTTTCAGGACTTTTATGACAGAACATTTTTTCACAACTGTGACAAATTTTTCTGGACTGTTTTCAGGGCTTTTTAAAACTGTTTTCAAGACTTGTTTCATCAGGACTTTTTAAAAACTTTTTTTTTGACTTTTTATCTGGACGGTTTTTTTAGAATTTTTTCTTAGGACCTTTTTAGGTCTTCTTTTCGAATTTTTTCTCAGGACGGTTTTTCAGTATATTTTCAAGATATTTTTCTCTAAGACTAGTTTCAGGACTTTTATTTCAGAAAACTGTGTTTTCAAAACAATTTTTCTGGACGTTTTCAGGGCTTTTTAGGACTGTTTTCAGGACTTCTTTCATCAGGACATTTTAAGAACTTCTCTTCGTACTTTTTTTTCAGGATTTTTTCAGTACATTTTTCTTTAAGACATTATGTTTAGGACTTTTATATATAAAATTTGTTTTAGGATTTTTTTGAAGAATTAACCAAGGGCTCTTTTTCGATTTTTCTGAAGGCTTTTTTTGTGACTTTTTTATATCAATCTATTCAAATGAACTTTACGCATCTGTAGAAGCTTGTTTGAGATTATGATTTAAAAAAAATTTAATAATCCTAGAAAATCGTTACGGAAATGTACACACGACGAACATTAATGGGTACAAGCAATAATCACATTATCTGGCTGTTTCACAATTGGCCAAAACCAACAGACCTATTAAGTATCGACCAATGATTAACTTCCTTACATCCGGTAATCAATTAATTAAGAGGTCGCCCATTTATATCGGCAACACATCGATTCTACTTTATTCGATTGACTCTTCTACTAAACCGGAAAATTGCGGCCCTCCAATTACTCCGCCGCGAAAAAGGGTCGGATCAATTCCATTCATATTTCACGCCGAATTTCGGACATAAATATAAGAAAGGAAGGAAGAAAAAAAAAAGAGAACGGAGGAGGAGGAGGAGGGCCGAGTGTATTAAGTTGATGTGCTGTATACACTATATATATATTTCTGAACGGGGGGATTCGTAATGGCCCTCATTTTCTTTTTGGATGCCGAAAAGGAAAAGAAAAATACGCGTGTTGTTTTTATGGTCGCGTAACAACATCAATGGTTTCGATAACATGCGCATATTATGTTAAGTCAGTTGTAATATAACAATATAACGCACAACAAGAGTTTTGAAACGTGCGTTATCATTTCTGCTGTTTCATTTAGAAGCAGTTGGCAGTGGTGAGAAAATGTCAAAGAGTGGAGATTGACAATGATGTCCTTTACTGACTGTTATGACGTCTATCGTTTCATTTAGTAGCAGTTGGTATTGGTGAAAAACTGTCAAAGAGTGGAGATTGGCAATGATGTCCTTTATTGACCGTTATCATGTCTATCGTTTCATTTAGTAGCAGTTGGCAGTGGTGAAAAACTGTCAAAGAGTGGAGATTGATAATGATGTCCTTTATTGACTGTTATGACGTCTTTCGTTTCATTTAGTAGCAGTTGGTAGTGGTGAAAAACTGTCAAAATAGTGGAGATTAGCAATGATTAATGATTAATTGACCGTTATGATTACTGCAGTTTCATTTACAGCAGTTGGCAATGGTGAAAAACTGTCAAAAAGAGTGGAGATTGGCAACGATGTCCTTGATTGACCATTATAATTTCTACCGTTTAATTTGTAGCAGTTGGCAGTGGTAAACAACTGTCAAAAGAGTGGAGATTAGCAATGATGTCCTTGATTGACCGTTATCATTACTACTGTTGCATTTATAGCAGTTGGCAGTGGTGAAAAACTGTCAAAAGAGTGGAAATTGGCAATGATGTCCTTGATTGACCGTTTATCATTACTACCGTTTCATTTATAGCAGTTGGCAGTGGTGAAAAACTGTCAAAACAGTGGAGATTGGCAACGATGTCCATGAATTGATTCGGTTCGGTTAAAAGGGGGCCCCAATTAAAACGTAATCAGCGACCGGTCGTTTTAATTGATTATATAGGTGTCCTCGGCTATATTAAATTCCTTTGAGGGTGGAATTCGTGAGACAAAATGCAGTACGTCCGGACGGTGCAATTAACGGCCGCTTTTGAACGGTTATTACAAGAGAGACCGATAGATAAACCCCATTTCGGCCGTAATTAAATTCGAACGAATATTAATTGCTAATTGATCTCGACGAAGACGAAGTTTCAAGAACGAGCATCAATTAATTTTGTAATTAAATCGAAAAACGTTTTATATATATATATTTAGAATTATGTTTTCCAGAAATTTAATATAAAGTTTGTGAAATAGATGCCGTTGTATCCGTTCAAATATAAATTAAAATTAGGACATATTATTAATTCATAATTCATTTAATTAGTTTAATCACACTGTTTTAAGAGTATATTTAATTATTTTCAAGACGAATACGTTTTTCAATTTTATGTTTTTGTGTATTTCATACATTTTAGTTACTAATTATTAGTTAGTAGTACATCTTTATTTGACAGCACACATACATAACAATTTAAAACATATATTTGAATTATTATGTAATGTTTTTTTTTTACTTAGGCATGAGCTATTCAGTCACATCGAATATTTAATTTTGTATTTTTAATTTTTGGGATGAATAAATGAACAAATGAATAAATGAATAATGTCAGACGTATACACAACAACCATGGACCCGACCGAATACTTCTCGATCCCCGAAAAATCTTTCGGCCGGGCTGGGATTCGTACCCACACGGCACGCGGTACAACCGGCACAAGCGCTCGCCTGTACCCACTACACCAACGGGCCACCCCCTTTTATGTCATGGTCTTTCCCACTAATTATTAATTGTAATATTTAATTTTGTCCTGTAATTGGTTATCTGTTGGGCAAATAAATGTTTTATTATTATCGTTATTAATTGTTTAATTTCATGTAAAGGGTCTTTGTCGTAATAAATATTATTTTTATTATTAAAACTGTATAATTAAAACATAAATATAAATATTACCTTACACATTCCAACATGTCTTAAAGAATCACGATGTAAGTACAGTTTTGAAATTGTTAATTTTGAAGAAAAAAAAAAGACAGTTTAGCTCATACAAGGCGATAAATCATCCTGCGCAGAATATCTAATATAAAAGTCATTATTTAGATGTGGATCTACATTATGTAATACATTATGCTAAAACGTCCTCCAAAATGGATTTACGCGAGTCGCCAGAAATCTATTAAGCTCGAGTTAATCCAAGAATTCCACTAATTTACGACCGGAATGATTTTATTATCATATATCCCAACGTTCAATAAATTATTGCAAAAGGTTTAGGTAGTGTGTTCATAATCATCCATATCTTTATCAATGCAACCATTTCGCCAAAAAATATTATGTTTTTTTTTTTTTAAGGAAGGATAGATGACGGGAATTCGGGTTGAGGAAGTGGGGATGATTTGGAATTGGCGTAAGCATGTACTATTCGGCCACTAACGATAATCACGTTGAGATTTCATTTTAATAATGAATGGGACATACACTAGACATCCATGGACCTGCACGGCCACTTCTTCGTTCCGAAAAAGTGACCGCACGGATGGGATTCGAACCCACGACCACGAGGCCCGAGAGCAGGAGCTCTACTCACTAGGCCACCGCGGTCCCTACAATATTATGTTGTTTATTCGATTTTTCTAATTTTTCCTGACGATGGTTTACCACCAAAACATTTACTTACTTAGTACTTGTGTAACATTCACAAATAATTATTAATTTGAAGAATTGCAGCATCCTTGGTCCAGTCAATAGGACGAAGAAAGTGGATGGCAATGGTTTTTACACTTTTTTCGAAATACATGTATTGTAACAATTTTCAAAACTTCACGTATATTTATCCCAAAATTTAGAAAAGTTGAACAGTTTCAAAGAATCGTAATTATACATGTATTTTAACACGCTGACCGCTTTGTCAGTCATCGGTGACTGACACTGAAGTATTCCAATGGGGCCACGTCAGTCACCGATGACTGACGGTGAGTACATAACATTTTCAAGACACGTAGATTATTACAATTTTCAAAAATTTACGTTTATTTGTCCCAAAATTTAGAAAAGTTGAATGCAACACTTTCAAAGAATCGTAATTATACATGTATTTTAACACGTTGACCGCTTTGTCAGTCACCGGTGACTGACACCGAAGTATTCCGATGGGGCCGCGTCAGTCACCGATGACTAAAAAAATGCATCAAAATAAATTAAATAAGCATATTCTTACTCATTTTATAAAATAAAACTTAAAAACAAAGAATTGACATTTTACAAAAGAACTTGTTGGCAGCCAATGTGTTACGTAAATTTAAATAATTTAAAGTTGCATTTTTTTCGAGACACGTAGATTATTACAATTTTCAAAAATTTACGTTTATTTATCCCAAAATTTAAAATTTTCAACGAATCGAAATTAAACGGGTATTTTAAGTAAATTTAGACAGTTTAAAATTGATGACAATTATATTTAAATTATTTTCGATCCACTATGATTATTAAAAGAATTTTCAATTTAAGGTTTCAAATTGTTTTTTTTTACATAATTCGATTTTACAATTTTCATAATTTCAAATTTTTATATTTGTCGGCTCGAAAAATTTAAAAACAATTTGAAACATAAAATCGAGAAATATTTTAATAATTTATTGTGTAAACTTAAAATGTATTCTTAAATTTTCGGATAGTTTTATGCCAAAGTTGTGTAAATTAAAATAATTTTGAAATGTGAAAAAAAAATAAAAAAATTGTCATCGATTTGAAAATTTTCAGATTTACTCATAATGCGTACCAATTTATGTCTCGTTTAAAACTTTGAATAATTTGAATACATTTTCAGATAATTGTATGCCAAAGTTGTGTAAATTAAAATAATTTTGGAGTGTGAAAAAATAATTAAAAAAAATTGTCAACGATTTTCAGATTTACTCATAATGCGTACCAAAATATGTCTCGTTTAAAACTTTGAACACATGGTTCATAAATTTTGGAATAATTTAATGTGAACTGATCGTTAAGTTTAAAAAAAAAAAATTTTACGGTCACATTCGCGATTTCGGAACTGTTTTTAGGGGCTCTAGACGTGTTATTATTGAGGTACTTACAAAAAAACGTGTAAGTTTCATCTCTAAATTTTGGAATAATTTAATGTGAACTGGGCGTTAAGTTTTGAAAAAATGTAATAATTTTAGCGACTTTAAAAAAATATAAAAACAATTGCCATCGACTTGAAACTTCACGAATTTGCTTATAACGAATGCCAAATTACATTTCTGCGAAAACTATTAACACTTGTTCCTAAATTTAGGAATAATTTAAGCTGAACTGGGCGCTAAGTTTAAAAAAATTTAATAATTTTAGCGACTTGAAAACAATATAAAAACAATTGCCATCGACTTGAAACTATACAAATTTGTTCATAACGAATGTTAAATTGCCTTTCTGTGAAAACTATTAACACTTCATCCCTAAATTTTGTAAAATTTTAATGAACTGGGCGTAAATTTTCGAAAAACTGTAATAAATTTAGCGACTTGAAAAAAATATAAAAACAATTGGCATCGACTTGAAATTTTCCAAAATTCCCTTTAATCTATTCTAGATTATAACTACATGAAAAAACTTATACCGACCCCCTCAGGATTTTAAGAAAAATTCATGTGAATTACAAGTAAAAATTTTGGCGATTTGAAAGAAATATAACAACAAAAGCTATCGACTTTGAATTTTCAAAATTTACTTAAAATTCACTCCGCATTAAGATTCCGTAAAAATTTAAAAATACCCTTTGCTAGATTTTGGGATAATTAAATGTAAACACAATAAAATTGTGAAAAAATTTAATTATTTTAGCGACTCGATAAAAAATATAAAAACAATTGCTATCGACTTGGAATTTTCCAAATTTACTTAAAATCCATTCCGTGATAGAATTCCGTAAAAATCTAAGAACACCCTTCACTAGATTTTGGGATAATTAAATGTGAACAGAATCAAATTGTGAAAAATTTGAATTATTTCAGTGACTCCATAAAAAATATAAAAACAATTGCTGTCGACTTGGAATTTTCAAAATTTATTTAAAATTCATTCCGCATTAAGATTCCGTAAAAATCTAAGAACACCCTTTACTAGATTTTGGGATAATTAAATTGTAAAAAAAAATAATTATTCTAGCGACCCAATAAAAAATATAAAAACAATTGCTATCGACTTGGAATTTTCAAAATTTACTTAAAATTCATTACGCATTAAGATTCCGTAAAAATCTAAGTACACCCTTCACTAGATTTTGGGATATTTAAATGTGAACAGAGTCAAATTGTGAAAAATTTGAATTATTTTAGCGACTCGATAAAAAATATAAAAACAATTGCTATCGACTTGGAATTTTCAAAATTTACTTAAAATTCATTCCGCATTAAGATTCCGTAAAAATCTAAAAATACCTTTCACTAGATTTTAGGATAAATAATGTGGACAGAGTAAAATTGTGAAAAATTTTAATTATTTTAGCGACTCGATAAAAAATATAAAAAACAATTGCTATCAACATGGAATTTTCAAAATTTACTTAAAATTCATTTCGCATCAAGAATCGGCAAAAATCTAAAAACACTCTTCACTAGATTTTGGAATAAATAATGTGGACAGAGTAAAATTGTGAAAATTTTTAATTATCTTAGCGACTCGATAAAAAATATTAAAACAACTGCAATCGACTTGGAATTTTCATAATTTACTTAAAATTCATTCCGCATTAAGATTCCGTAAAAATTTAATTACACCCTTCACTAGATTTTGGGATAATTAAATGTGAACAGAGTAAAATTGTGGAATTTTTTTATTATTTTAGCGACTCGATAAAAAATATAAAAACAATTGCTATCGACTTGGAATTTTCAAAATTTACTTAAAATTAATTCCGCATTAAGATTCCGTAAAAATCTAAAAACACCTTTCACAAGATTTTAGGATAATTACATGTGAACACAGTAAAATTGTGAAAAATTTTACTTATTTTAGCAACTCGGCAAAAAATATAAAAACAATTGCTACCGACTTGGAATTTTCAAAATTTACTTAAAATTCATTCCGCATTAAGATTCCTTAAAAATCTAAGAACACTCGTCTCTAGATTTTGGGATAATTAAATGTGAACAGAGTCAAATTGTGAAAAATTTTAATTATTTTAGCGACTCGATAAAAAATATAAAAACAATTGCTATCGACTTGAAATTTTCAAAATTTACTTAAAATTCATTCCGCATTAAGATTCTGTAAAAATATAAGAATACCCTTTACTAGATTTTGGAATAATTAAATGTGAACAGAGTAAAATTGTGAAAATTTTTGATTATTTTAACGACTCGATAAAAAATATAAAAACAATTGCTATCGACTTGGAATTTTCAAAATTTACTTAAAATTCATTCCGCATTAAGATTCCGTAAAAATCTAAGTATATCCTTTACTAGATTTTAGGATAATTAAATGTGAACAGAGTAAAAATGTGAAAAATTTTAATTATTTTAGTGACTCGATAAAAAATATTAAAACAATTGTTATCGACTTGAAATTTTCAAAATTTACTTAAAATTCATTCCGCATTAAGATTCCGTAAAAATCTAAGAACACCCTTTTACTAGATTTTAGGATAATTAAATTGTGAAAAATGTTAATTATTTTAGCGACGCAATAAAAAATATAAAAACAATTACTATCGATTTGGAATTTTCAAAATGTACTTAAAATGAATTCCGCATTAAGATTCCGTAAAAATCTAAACAAACCCTTTACTAGAATTTCGGATAATTAGACGTGAACTATAACCACTTTACAAAGTCGGCATTGCGTTTTGCTGTTTGAATTATTAAAATTGTTTGAGAACATAAAAACGTGTTCCAGTAAATGATAAATATCCAATTAATCAGTTCTAAACACTCACCTTAGTGAAATGATGTCTCTAAGACGACAACAGCACCTCATTCATCCCTCAAATTTGACCAAAAATGGAAATTCAATCACAACACCCCACCGCACTGTTAACACCAGAACACCGAACTCACTACTAACGGAAACAGGAAAATTTCGACGAGGTGCGAACAATTTTATCATTGACCTTTGCCCGGAGGCGATTCGTGTCCGGTAGAGATGTCGCAAAAAAACACATTCTTTATTCGCCTGTTATCAACGCTTATCTACGATGCATTCAAATTAAGTCTATTTTTAATAATTGAACACCGTTTTATTTTTCACCTAGTGTGGAATATAGAAAATTATATTTAATGGAAATTGATTTTAATTATTGGTTATGAAGATAGTTCCGACTGTTGATAAGTGATTATTGAAATAATGTTTATAAAATTTTGACGTACTACGTGTCAATTTGAAATATTTCAAAAATCCTATGAGGGATCTATGCATTCCGTGAGAGAAACTTATTCTCTCACTAGGGGGTAATGAGCCACATTACATGGCTCAAATGACGATTGTAATTCGATTATTACGCCCGATTTTGGATAAAATATATTCCACTTCTAAAACTGCCAACTTAGCCGAAATATTACCTACACCCATCTCAAAATACGCGGGGGGGTGTCGGCACAAAATAACCGGATTAGAATAATGAGAGCATCAGTTACCGAACTATCCGTTTTGTATAGCTCTTGAGTGACGTTTCGGCATTCGACATGTTTATTAATTATTCAGGCGCCGCCTAATATTTTACGTGCGGCTTTGGCGGACTGGAGCGGCATTATTCAAATGACGGTCCTGACAGCCGGAAGACACCCACCCTCGCACACGCCGCCGCCACACGCGAACAATTCGGCGCTGCGGATAATTACCCCTCACACCCCGCACCTCAGACAGAACAGCGCTCAGGCACGCGATTTCACCCGCACTTCTCCTGTCACCGTGTATTAATTACGACGGGAAATTCAATCATCTTAGCGGTGTTGAAATGCCGAAATTATATAATAGCTAAAATTATTGTTTTAACGTGGAATTTATTTAAGAGGAAATATTGTGATCAGGTGTCTAAGAAGTATCGCATAAATAGTAGTATATATCAAGGGAGAGAAATGCCTAGGGAGAGAAGTAATTGTTTCTCTCCCTTCGGCGAGAAATGTTTTCAGATTATGCTTTAATTGTAGAGCAGTATCTATTTTGGGTAAATTTGGAAAGTTTCAAGACTGTAGCAATTGTTTTTATATTTTTTTAAACCAGCGAAAAGCGAAAAATATGTTTTGGTATGAAATTTGGTGAAAGAATGTTTTCAGATTTTGAAGGAATTAAGAAGCTGAATCTATTTTGATTAAATTTGGAAAACTTCAAATATGTGGCAATTGTCTTTAAATATTTTTTTGCTTATAAAAAATGAGCAAGTTCAGTATTACCATAAACTGTGTTCTCGTGTGATTATTTCCAAATTTAATGAAGGGATGTTTTCAGATTATGCTTGAATTGTAGAGCAGAATCTTTTTAGAGTATACTTGGATAATTTCAAATCTGTGGCAACATTTCTTTATAAGTGACTATCAATAATTTTGTCATACGAAACGAGTTTGATAAACATAGTTTCAGCAAGATGGCGCTGTTTGCCAACAACTCATTATCTAAATTTCGAAGTTGATGAATCCACACATAACGGGGTAGCGTTCCTGTTTCTGGAGTGTGTCAAGTTGGCACCCCAATGAAGAGTTCTGATAGTTCTGAATAGAGTTCTCAATTCCTTTTGATGTATCTAGAAGTACTATCAACTTTTAAAAAAGAATTCTGTAAAATTGGGGTGTCAGGAATTTTTTGAAAAATGGGGTGCCAACTTGACACCGCACCCCAACATTGTTATCAAATGGTTCTGAACTAGTTTTAAGATGTGTTTGGGTCAGTACTATAGTTGCTGATACTTTTAAAAAAGAGTTCTGTTGAATTTACAGAGATAAAAATTTTCAAAGTTGGAAATTCGAAATATTCAAATTAATATTACTCACTTAATATTGCTCGAATCTAAATATTTCATAACAACTTTTCATAGAACACACAAAGAACTACAGGAAACACTAATCAGAACTATCCGGAACTATCAAAAATATTTTTTTTGAAAAAAGTAGCAAATCAAAAAAAAAATTGAGAGTTCCAGGAGTTCTGAGTTAATTTTCTATTTCTACTCATTGAGTACAATAATTCTTTGTTATAAACAAATTCGATACAATCACGATTTATGGCATTTTTAAATTTTAAATTTAAAATTCGATAATAGAAAATTTAATTTTGAGTTATGTGCGAGAAACCTCAAAATACACTTTTTTCAAACACCTATAACTTGGTGCCAAATCGTCGCAGGAACTTCGTTCTTTGAGTCCTGCATAGGGAATTGATCAAATTTTAATGCCTTTATGGTGGATCGAGTCGACAAAAATTTTCTAACTCTATAGACATCGTCAAAGTTGGACATGGTTTCTAGAAAAAACTTTTTTTTCGCAGGGGCGCTCGAGGGGGGTGGAAGGGGTTACGCTTAATTTCCCAACCACGACCCAGGAATCTGTAATAGCCCCATAACTTATTTGCTATTTGAGATATTGACTTCTATTTTTCATAAACTGGTACCCACACCCATTCTACACATTTTAAAAATATGTATATTTTTGTACAGGGTGTCCCAGTATAAATAACAGATCAAATTTATGTTTTTTTTTAATGGAACACCCCATATTTTATACTTTATTTTTAATCCTCTTAAGAAGCTGAACAAAGAATTATTGTACTCAATGAGTAGAAATAGAAAATTAACTCAAAACTCCTGGAACTCTCATTTTTTTTTTCTTTTCGGAATTAGAATTATTTTCAAAATGTTGATTTTTTTTAATAGTTCTGGGAGTTCTGATTTGACTTATGGGTTGACCTTAAGGAGTTCTAATGAAAACTCTAATGGCAAATTGCGATTAAATGAGAGGAAATGGGTATATTCAAAATTTAATTTTCTATTATCAAATAAAAAAGAATTATTGTACTCAATGAGTAGAAATATAAAATTAACTCAGAACTCCTGGAACTCTCAATTTTTTTTTCTTTTCGGAATTAGAATTATTTTCAAAATGTTGATTTTTTAATAGTTCTGGGAGTTCTGATTTGACTTATGGGTTGACCTCAAGGAGTTCTAACGAAAACTTTTATGGCACATTGTGACTAAATGACCGGAAATGGGTATATTCAAAATTAAATTTTCTATTATCGAATTTTAAATTTATTTAAAAATGCCATAAATAGTGATTGTATCGAATTTGTTTATAACAACGAATTATTGTACTCAATGAGTAGAAATAGAAAATTAACTCAGAACTCCTGGAACTCTCAATTTTTTTTTGATTTGCGACTTTTTTCAAAAAAAATATTTGTGATAGTTCCGGACAGTTCTGATTAGTGTTTCCTGTAGTTCTTTGTGAGTTCAATGAAAAGTTGTTATGAAATATTTAGATTCGAGCAATATTAAGTGAGTAATATGAATTTGAATATTTCGAATTTCCAACTTTGAAAATTTTTATCTCTGGAAATTCAACAGAACTCTTTTTTAAAAGTATCAGGAACTATAGTACTGACCCAAACACATCTTAAAACTAGTTCAGAACTATTCGATAACAATTTTGGGATGCGGTGTCAAGTTGGCACCCCATTTTTCAAAAAATTCCTGACAGCCCAATTTTACAGAACTCTTTTTTAAAAGTTGATAGTACTTCTAAATACATCAAAAGGAATTGAGAACTCTATTCAGAACTATCAGAACTCTTCATTGGGGGGCCAACTTGACACACTCCTGTTTCTGAACCTCGGAGTCGTGGGTTTGAATACCTTTTCCAAAATAGAAAATGGCCGTGCCTATTATTTGTCCTCTCATATTGATAAATGATAAGTTAACTACAAAAATCGGTTGTGGCAGAATGCAACGCAAATTCCCGCCAACATCAGCAATTAATTAAAAATGAACCCAGAAATCATAGTGGAAATTTATAAAGAATGACACCCATGGCAACGGAAGGCCGAAAATATTTTGCCGGGTGGAAATTTATAAAGAATGACTCAAAATAAAAATGAACCCAGAAATCATAGTGGAAATATAAAGGAGACACTTGACTCCTCGACGCATTTCTAAGAGTCGGTTCTTTTAATCGACTCACTATGAGTTACCCATCTCCGGATCTAAGAGTTTTGTCAAAAACATACATGTTATTCCATAATGAAGATGAATTTTAATAATAAACTATAATCGCTTTTGCTTTTTTTTGTCATGCCACGCCACAATTTGTTTTTAGATTAAATTTTATAAAGGATAGAAAATAATGTAGTCCGGGTTGGAGTGCGTGAAAAGGTTTCTCTTTCTTGGTGGTCTCCGACTGTTCTCGATGTCGATCATAGCGCTTGCTCGATTGGACCGGTCATCGTTCGAGGAAGGGTCTTCGTCGTCGGCGGCAAGGTTCAAGGGTATAACGCGGACGTAGGGGACGGGAACGGCCCGCAGCGTCGGCGGAGCCATGGGATAGTCGCCCTCGCCCTCGCTCGGGGTTCTGTAGTTCTCCTCGTCGTCCTCGTCGAAGTCGGCGTCGAAGCCTTCATCTTGAACGAGATCATCCGCGCCCAACTGTTCGTTATCTAGAAACGAATGTACTTAATCTTAGTACTTAATCCTGAGAAGAAAAATTTGCAACCAACTGTTCGGTATCTAGAAACGAATGTTTTTAGTACTTAATCCTGACAAGAAAAATCTGCACCCAACTGTTCGTTATCTAAAAACGGACATTTTTAATACTTGATCCTGAGAAGAAAAGTTGTGCACTCGATAGAAACTTCTTGTAAAATTGATCATAGAACAATTATAATTTCCAAAATCTCTCGCTCACAGCATACAGCTATAGATAGAGGTGAAAAACAATCTTGAAGACGAGTTTACTAGAGTCGTAAATCTTCGACACTCACGACCTGAAAAGAGATGACGAAACAAAGGTAAATTAAAGATAAAGGAAGTACGCTAAGCGAAATTAGCGAGGAAGAATTTCGAGAAGAATCCACGCGTAAGCAACTGAGCTATTTTAGTTCATATTAAAAATGCTGTTCTTCTTCTTGAAGTTTTTTCTGTGCCTTGAGAAAGATCATCGTAACTTTCAGAAGATTGGACTACTCAGGGGCGGCTCGTTTTATAGAGCCAAGGAGCCATGGTAGTTTCAAGCTCGGCAAGAATTTTTAATTAATTCTTAAAACACTTTTTCGCCAGTTACTTTGGTCTAGGAAGAAATCGTTCTTTTTTCTTCAAAAAAGGAGGGGGGAGGGTATATTGTATAAGTGGCTCTACCATCACAAGTCCCACGAGTCGCCACTGGGACTACTTATAGCCATCAGAAGTAAATAAACGCACCGCCAAAAGGCGGAAAAAGGCCTCTACTTTCATAATCAAAAATTTAAAAAGTCCAAAATATGTAGTGACCCTCTAGGGAGTGTTAAATCTCCTACACGTTAAATGTAAGAGAGACGACGTGGGATAGAAAGATCAAGAATTAGACCGGACTGGATCCGAAAATATTTTGCCATGATTTTTTTGCAAACTTAAGAAGAGGACGGTTACATTTTACTTCACGAAATTTTCGATTTAGTAGCATCAGGGAATATTTTGCCGGGATTGTTTCCAAACTTTACCCTATAGAAATTTAACTTCATTTGGTGGCATTTCGTCACGTGGATTACCTTCTTGTCTTGGTAATGCGTCACCGATATCCATCGGCTCTTCCTCCCTACCGTGAACGCCCATGTTCTCGTCTGCTCTATGGTGGTGGATATGCTGGTTGTTACGTATAGCCCTTTGCAGGAGGTAGACGAGACCGGCACCGACGCCCGCGGTCGCTGCGACGAAATCCATGCGTTTCCCTGATGATGTCAATGCAGCTGTCGCAGCCGGGGAGCATCATACGCCGGAAGGAAAAGGAATACGAGGAATTTTGCACGTAAACACGTCACACTTCAAACGTCACTATTTGCCCGCTCCTACTGCGATCTGTATTTTTTTATTCGACACCAAACACCAAATACCAAACTTCTTAAGCGACGCTGGCTCAGTGTTGACTCCTGAAGTAACAATCTCGCCACGACACACACACAAATTCAAAAAACCTTTCCAGGTGTAATGGTAAACATTTAAATGATTCATAGCTCTGAAATATTTAGAAGAAACTGTGAAACAGTAACCTAGAATTATTATAATTTTCAAACCCGTTCGGATTTAGTTGAAGACATGAGTCTTCTAAAAGATTCCACACAATAATTAAATTAACTCTTTGAGTCCCAAGCAGCGCGATCGGGAGATTTTTTGTCGCAATGCGAATTAGGAGTGTGTCTGCATGACCCTTAATATATACGATTTATTAGAATTCATCCATTTTAAACATAATATTCATTCCATTACTTGTGATGCAAAACGCATAAGCGCATTGTGTTTTGTTCCACAACAAGAGTGAGAATGTGACCGACTGGAAGTTGGCCATAAATTTCAGCCACGAATCCGGCGCTTCCACCATTTTTGCCTTTAGTAAATTTCCAAGTTTTCTCTACTAATTTACAGACAATGTATCGAACCTAAACTACGCCTAACGATGACTGTTGATTTTTTGAAAATAAACGAAATTTCGTAAAAGTGTCTGGGTAAATAATTATTTAAACAAAAATGAAGAATATGAGTCATTTTTTTAAGCTTAAATATTGTAAACAAAGCCCTATGGAACATTTGTGGCCGAAAATATAGAACCTAAACTACGCCTAACAATGACTTTTGATTTTTTGAAAATTGACGACATTTTGTAAAAGTGTCTGGGTAAATAATTATTTAAACAAAAATGAAGAATATGAGTCATTTTTTTAAGCTTAAATATTGTAAACAAAGCCCTATGGAACATTTGTGGCCGAAAATATCGAACCTAAACTACGCCTAACAATGACTTTTGATTTTTTGAAAATTGACGACATTTTGTAAAAGTGTCTGGGTAAATAATTATTTAAACAAAAATGAAGAATATGAGTCAGTTTTTTAAGCTTAAATATTGTAAACAAAGCCCTATGGAACATTTGTGGCCGAAAATATCGAACCTAAACTACGCCTAACGATGACTGTTGATTTTTTAAAAATAAACGAAATTTCGTAAAAGTGTCTGGGTAAATAATTATTTAAACTAAAATGAAGAATATGTGCCTTTTTTTTAGATTAAATATTGTAAACAAAGCCCTGTGGAACATTTGTGGCCGAAAATATCGAACCTAAACTATGCCTAACGATGACTTTTGATTTTTTGAAAATTGACGAAATTTCGTAAAAGTGTCTGGGTAAATAATTATTTAAACAAAAATGAAGAATATGTGTCATTTTTTTAGCTTAAATATTGTAAACAAAGCCCTATGGAACATTTGTGGCCGAAAATATCGAACCCAAACTACGCCTAACGATGATTTTTGATTTTTTGAAAATTGACCATATTTCGATAGATGTCTTATTGAAAAATCGGGGTAAATCCTAAGTTAGAAGCTTATTGTTATTACCATGGCACTACAGCAATTTGATTAATTATGAATTTTAATCCATAGTCTGTAAATTAGTAGAGAAAATTTGGAAATTTACTAAAGGCAAAAATGGTGGAGGCGCCGGATTCGTGGCTGAAATTTATGGCTAACTTCCAGTCGGTGAGAATGTGTACATGTGTGATCTATTACTGTACATTTTAGCAGAAATTAACAATTTTTGAAAGTTGCAAATTGTTATTTTTGAGAGTTGAAAATGTCCCTTTTACTGCCAACGTGCCATTTGCGATGATAGAAATATGCGATTTTTAACAGTTGTCATTTTCAGCAGTTGAAATTTTCTTTTTGCTTTCAATATCAAAAAATGCCATTTTTTATTGTAAAAATCCACAATTTTTGGATGATTCTAATTTCTTTATTTACTGTTGAACTGTTTGTGGTGGCAGAAATGCAGAATTTTTGACAATTTGTAATTGTTACTTTTGATCATTGCAAATTTCCCTTTTTTAATATTGAAAAATGCCAATAGTGATAGTAGAAATACTCAAATTTTAAAAGTTAAAACATTTTGGCATTTAGAATTTTTCTATTTATAATAATAATAATAATATATTTATTGACGGTTAACACCTTTTACAATGATTTAACATAAATTAAATGTTCTAAATAAAAATAAATTAAATATTTACAAACAATATAGTTCAATTATAATGATGAACGAGTGATTTTACATCAGATTTAAATTTTGTATATGTAGTCGAAAATATATCTATTTTTGACTTACCTGAATTTAAATGTATTGTTGAAATGAAACCGTTTTCAGTAATGAGCAATTTTTGACAGTCCTGAATAGTTATTTTTGGCAATTGAAATTTCCTTTTTACTGCCAACGTGCCATTTGTGATGGTAGATATGTGCGATTTTTGACAGTTCGAAATTTTCATTTTAAGCAGTTGAATTTTTTTTTAAATATCAAAAAATGCCGTTTTTGACAGTAAAATTCCACAATTTTCAAAAGCTGCTAATTTTCTTATTTACCGGTGAATCGTGCTGTTTGTGATGACAATTCGAAATTGTCATTTTTGACGATTCAAAATGTACCTTTTTACTATTGAAAAATGCCGTTTCTGACAGTAGAATTGCACAATTTTTGACAATTTATAATTGTTACTTTTGGCCGTTGGAAATTTCCCTTTTTTAATATTGAAAAATGCTGATAGTGATGGTAGAAATGCTCAAATTTTGACAGTCTAACATTTTTGGCATTTGCAAATTTTCTTTTTTTGTTGAAACGTGCCGTTTTCAGTAATGAGCAATTTTTGACAGTATTGAATAGTTATTTTCGGCAATTGAAAATTTCCTTTTTACTACTAATGTGCCATTTCTGATAATAGTGCGATTTTTGACAGTTCCAAATTGTCATTTTTAGCAGTTAAATTTTTGTTTTTAATATCAAAAAATGTCGTCGTAGATATTAAAAAGCCACGATTTCTGGCAGCTGCAAATTTCTTTATTTACCATTTAATCGTACCGTTTGTGGTGGCAAATGCAGAATTTTTAACAATACAAAAAGTGCCATTTGTGATAGTAGTGCTATTTTTGACAGTTCGAAATTGTAATTTTTAGCAGTTGAAATTTACTTCTTTTTTTAATATCAAAAAATGCCGTCTTTGATAGTAAAAAACCATAATTTCTGGCAGCTACAAATTTCTTTATTTACCGTTGAATCGTGCCGTTTGTAGTGGCAGAATTTTTGACAATTCGAAATTGCCATTTTTAGCAGTTAAAATGTTCTTTTTTTATAATAAAAAATGCCGTTTTTGATGGTAAAAAATCACAATTTTTGACAGCTGTAAATTTTATTGTGGCAGAAATGCAGAATTTTTGACAATCCGAAATCATTTTTTGACGTTTAAAAATTTATCTTTTTACTATTGAAAAATGCCGTTTCTGACAGTAGAATTGCACAATTTTTGATTGACAATTTATAATTGTTACTTTTTGCAGTTGGAAATTTCCCTTTTTTTAATATTGAAAAATGCCGATAGTGATTTTGACAGTCCAACATTTTTGGCATTTGGAAATTTTCTTTTTTGTTGAAACGTGCCGTTTTCAGTAATGAGCAATTTTTGACAATATTGAATAGTTATTTTCAGCAATTGAAAATTTCCTTATTACTACTAAGTGCCATTTGTCATAGTAGTGCTATTTTTGACAGTTCGAAATTGTCATTGTTAGCAGTTTTTCGTTGTGGCAGAA
Source organism: Ocypus olens (assembly GCA_910593695.2). Classification (NCBI taxonomy): domain Eukaryota; kingdom Metazoa; phylum Arthropoda; class Insecta; order Coleoptera; family Staphylinidae; genus Ocypus; species Ocypus olens. The sequence goes on from OU343061.1 coordinate 40,451,450, forward strand.
ATGCAGAATTTTTGACAATTCGAACTTGTCATTTTTGACGTTTCAAAATTTATCATTTTACTATTGAAAAATTCCGTTTCTGACAGTAGAATTGCACAATTGTTGACAATTTATAATTGTTACTTTTGGCCGTAGGAAATTTCCCTTTTTTTAATATTGACAAATGCCGATAGTGATAGTAGAAATGCTCAAATTTTGACAGTTAAACATTTTTGGCATTTAGAAATTTACTGTTGAAACTTGCTGGTTTCAGTAATGAGCAATTTTTGACAGTTCAGAATAGTTATTTTCAGCAATTGAAAATTTCCTTTGGAAAGGATGGTTGACGGAAGTTCGGGTTGAGGGAGTGCAGATGATTTGGGAATTGACGTAAGCATCTAGCTATTTGGCCACTAACGAAATATATAGTTGAAATTTTTCATTTTTAATAATGAATGGGACATACACTAATATCCATGGACCCGAACGGCCACTTCTTCGTGCCGAAACAGTGACCGCTCGTATGGGATTCGAACCCACGACCACGAGGCTCGTGAGCAGGAGCTCTACTCACTAGGCCATCGCGGCCCCCTTTTATTCCTTAATGTACACCTCAAAACCGTGCAATTAACAACTTTAAAATCGACACTGCAACTGAAGTTTGGAAAGTTTAGATTGCTTAATTGTTAACAACGTTCTCATTACATTCTGGACATTTGGATATTTACACTTCGCACTGCTTCGTTGGTTAAATACCGTATGCACTATTTCCTCGGATTACGCCGCTCTGAAAGCGACAAGGGGGGCGCGGAGGGGGCGGCCGAAAAGTTGCCAACGTGTCGGATTATATTAGTATACGGACAAGTTGGATTCGAAAATTATTCCTGGAGTGCGCGGCATGTGAAAGGGTTCTAATCCCCACGCAGAGGGTCGGACTTATTTGCATGTAGACATTTTCTGCGTTCCAGGCGAACGTTAAAAAATTTAATACAAATACACTTGAACATCCCGCTGTTATCGGTATTTTAATCCTCTCTTTCCCAAATGAATTTTTGGAAATAAAAAAAAAAGGTAATTTCACAAATATTTTTTTTTATTATATATAACAGAAGAAAATTAAATAAAAAAATGTTTCCCTATTTTTCCAGAAAACAAAATCATGACTCCATTTTGGAAAATGGTAACCAAAAAAAAATTGCGGGGACCTGATGAAAGTTAGGACGCCATATGGCATCTGCGGACAAGAAAGGGTTAATAAAGGCGTCTCGCGTTTTTATTAGACCTTAAAATAAAACTCGCACCTTACATCCATTTTTTTTGTGTAAGCCGCCCCGCTTATCCGTTTTTACGGCGCCGTTATTTTTCTAATTAACAAAGGCCCCTCTCGCCCTCGCATCCACCCTATTCTCAGCAGAAGCGGAAATTAATAACGCTCCCTTAGACTTTGATTTAATTTTGAAGTCCGCATCGCTGATTAAGGGGCGACCTTGGTGGAGTGAGGGAACGCCGGCAATCATAACTTGATCTGGACGGGGGGCGTAAAGTCCGGAATTATCATGAGGGGTAGACGGCCCAATTGGGGTGGAAATAATGCTGAAAGAGTGATAATGGGAAGTGTAGATGGAAAAATCTCGCTCGGGCGCGTTTCTTTTCCACCGAGCGTTTGGATTTCTCGCGGGATTAAGAATGTTTAATAAACTCGCCTCCTTTGTTGTTGATAAACGGGGGGCGCGTGTCTGGTGTGTAGGTGTAGTGTGTGCTGGGGGGTCGGCGGCACCGGCGCCGCCCCCGACACATATATCGAGCAAGGTGAGTAATGTGCGTTGTACATGCACGGCGTGATGTTCCTTGTGCCTTGCACCAGCTGCGCATTAATTACCCTCGGCCTCCCTGAATACACTCACTCAACCCCTTGTTGTTTCCTTTTGCACCTACCCAAATCTGAAACTGTTTCGCTTTGATTGTCATCAGAAACGTGTGCTCATTCCTTTTAAATCATCCTCAATCGCAAACATGCATTTTCAAATCAAATTAGATGCCAAGGCAGTAAAAGTAAAACAATACAAGCAAAAACTGTAATTTTTATAAATGACATAGATTACACTTATCAAAAGTCAGACTGGCCCATGCAAGTTCGCAGCGCCATCTGTGTTTTAATCAAGAACTAAAATTTGACCAAACGCCCAAATTTATTACACGTGAGTCAGACGTACCCATGCGCCAATTTTTGCCCTAGTTGACTTGTGTCTTCTCTAAAGCCGAATTTATTATGTTAAAATATTGTTGTCATTTAGGTATGCCAAAATACCATGAGATCGACAAAAAAATAATCAAAGCAGCTCATGAACAAAAATCCACATGCCTTTTCTTTCTTTAGCATGGTCAAAAATAATCAAATATAGCTGTTTTGTTGTAACAATTGATTTATAACTTTTGGTTAGGAAATATTTTTTACTCACAATCGGTTAGTAATATGTGCATTTGTACCCTTCAAAACAGTTGGGAAGCAACTCATTCCCAGCCTTAGCCGGGAAAGTACGCTAGTATGTGTCACTTTCCCGGCCAGCATGTGTCACTGTCATTTTGGTAAATCGAAACACACATTCTGCTTTTTCAAATACGCTTGCAATTTGGCATAATTACTCGTGTTAACATCATGCCTACTATTAAATACTGCCCCCAACATAGAATACAGGGTGCCCGGATTTCGTAGGGACAACATGGGCAACTTCTGCATTTGAAGAGATAGAGAAATGGTCAAATTAGCAAAAAGGTGCTAGTTAAGAATCTGCCCATAAATCCCACTTGTCATGGCCCACTTGTTCGAAATTAAAATAAGAACAAAATCTCCTCATTTCTTTCATTTGCCGAAACTTCTCTGCTACCCAAGATACCGAGATGCGGCTTGAACCAATTTCCATGACAATTTAAACACTTTATTTGGCACCAATGTTATCTGTGCAAATTTTTAGTAATCTAACAGAAGTTGCCCATGTTGTCCCTACGAAATCCGGGCACCCTGTATATTGACCACAATGTGGATTATATTGTTTAGTTAATTCTGAAAAATAAGCAAAGCGTACCGTTTACGAGGTTCAACAAAATAGTCATATTGCCTAGCAACGGTCTTGCAGACATCTTTGAAATAATTTATGAAATTATGATAGAAATTAACTAGTTTTTTCTAGGCTAAAGTTTGATGTTTGTGAAATTGTGTTCTTTATGTGAAATTGTCAAATGTAAAAATGTAAGAAAAGTAATTGGCGACGAACGACAGCTCCACTGCGCTGCGCCGCCGTCCATGCGGGGCCTATCAAAATTACGCGATTAAATTGGTGACGGACGACGGATCCGCTGCGCTGCGCTGTCGTCCGTACGTGGCCAATTAAAATTGAGCACGGTGACGGGTGACGAATAACGGCTCCGCTGCGCTGCGCCATCAATGAAAAACATGTTTTTTTTTCTAAATTAATTTTTCGTTTTTTATTTTTCATTTTTCATTTTCATTTTTTCACTTTTCATCTTGAAGTTTTAATTTTCAATTTTTAATTTCACTTTTCACTTTTCATTTTTTATTTTTTATTTTTTATTTTTTATTTTTTATTTTTCATTTTTCTTTTTTATTTTAAATTTTTTATTTTTTATTTTTTATTTTTTATTTTTTATTTTTTATTTTTTATTTTTTATTTTAAATTTTTTATTTTTATTTCTTTTTTTTTAAAGATAGTTGTATCCTCTGCGATCCCTGAAAATTTCGGCTTTCCGAGTTAAAAAGAAAAAAAAAATTCCTTAAAAGAACGAACCCTGGGTTCGTGGTTCAGGTGGTTCCAAAAATTTTGAAAAAATATCTTCTGCCATCCCTGAAAGTTTCAGTTTTTCGACTTGAAAGAAAAAAATCGTCCCTAAAAGAAGAAAAACGAACGCAGGGGGTGCAAATGGTGCGTAGGGATAGTTTCAAAATTTTTGAAAAAATATCTTCTGCCATCCCTGAAAGTTTCAGTTTTTCTACTTTAAAAGAAAAAATCCGTCCTTAAAAGAAGAAAACACGAACCCAGGGGTGCAAATGGAGCGTAGGGTTAGTTCCAAAAATTTTGAAAAAATATCTTCTGCCATTCCTGAAAGTTTCAGTTTTTCGGCTTTAAAAGAAAAAAATCCGTCCTTAAAAGAAGAAACACGAACCCAGGGGGTGCAAATGGAGCGTAGGGTTAGTTACAAAAAATTTGAAAAAATATCTTCTGCCATCAATGAAAGTTTCAGTTTTTCTACTTTAAAAGAAAAAATCCGTCCTTAAAAGAAGAAAAAACGTACCCAGGGGGTGCAAATGGAGCGTAGGGTTAGTTCCAAAAATTTTGAAAAAATATCTTCTACCATTCCTGAAAGTTTCAGTTTTTCGGCTTTAAAAGAAAAAAATCCGTCCTTAAAAGAAGAAACACGAACCCAGGGGTGCAAATGGAGCGTAGGGGTAGTTCAACATATTTTGAAAAATATCTTCTGCTATCCCTGAAAGTTTCAGCTTTTCGACTTGAAAAGAAAAAAATACGTCCTTAAAAGAAGAAAACCGAACCACCCCCTGGGTTGGTGGCGTTGGTTGGCGCGTAGGGGTGGTTACAAAAATTTTGAAAAAATTCCCAATGAAAACCAGTTATCCCTTCTGCCAGCCCTCAAGGTTTCAGCTTTTCCACTTGAAAAGAAAAAAATACGTCCTTCAAAGAAGAAAAAAATTTTTTTTTTACCCCGTTTAAAAAAAAAATCTCGGAAACGGGGCAAAAATTCAAAAAAGTGGCTCGATCAATTTTAGATATTTTCTTTAAGATTATTTTAAGACATACCGGGATCGTTCAGCTCCGGCGGTTACGGAGGAGTTATTTTTTTTTTTTGGAAACGTGCAAAAATCGAAAATCTGTGTTTGAAAAATCCCCACCGGGGGTGGGGGTGAAACGAAACGACGGGACCGGTTTTAAAAGCTTGCCCGGTTATCTGGGCGTCGATCTGCGCACAAAAAATAACTAAATTTTACCGAATAAGGCCCCAATAAAGAGGGAGGTTTAACCCGGTTTTTTCTGGGCTGTCAAACTTTTCTTACGTAATTAGTATATACAGGGTATTTTTTTTATCGTGGGCCATAGGGTTTTACATGCTAAAAATTATACCTTGTGTTAATGTATATTTTATCATAAAATTTTGAAGGAAATTTTAGTTAGTAATAAATCAATTATTTTTCAACATGATGCGCTTAGTCAGAATAATTTAAACATGTTTTATTCCATTAAAAAATGAAATTATTTAAAATAAATCAGTGAGCAAAAATAATCAAAGTACCTTGAATTTCTGAATGTCAGATTGATTAGTGATTTAATTTCATTTTTTAATGGAATAAAACATGTCTAAGGTAATCTAATTAAGCGCATCATGTGGAAAAGTAATTGATTTATTACTAACCAAAATTTGCTTTAAAATTATATGTTGAAATATACATAAACACAAGGTATAATTTTTAGCATGTAAAATCCTATGGCCCACGATAAAAAAAACATACTGTATAATAATATTATTTGAAGTTTATCTGGAGTTACTAATAAATTGCGAGTAAAATAGTATACATATCTCGGGGGAACTCACTCTAGCCTCGCGTTTGTAGCTACCTTAACGCTCGGCTGTAATAGAGAACTTCCCCGCTCGGTATGTAATATACTATTACGCACTCGAAAAATATTTTGTTAATTTTATAATTTTAAATTCATTTAATTCAGTATTCAGTATTGTATCAATCTCATTTAAATGTTTGTTGTATTGTGTTTCTTTTGACATGTTCAATCTGTATTTAATACAGCGCATGAATTAATAAACAATATTATTATTATTATTATTATTCAGTGGATTTTTTACGAAAGCGCTTTAAGAAAAATACCAGAAGTTAATTCCGCCTGAACTCATTACCCATTCGCGCGGATTAGCAAGAGAAATATACCAAAGTAAAGAATTGTTCCAGTGCCTTCAGAAATTCCGTTACAAATGTTTGCAAATAAAAAGAAAACATCACTCCCCGACTAACGACATCCCGTTATCCTCTTTTTTTACTGTAAAATGTAATGCGGACTTAATAACTCTTTCAGGGAACGTCTGCATATCGAGATGTTATCATTAAATTCATTCGCGACTCGAATCGATACGCAACCGTTCCGAGAGACTCGCGCCAAAAAGAAAAGTTAAAATGCAAAAGCCCCCCTTGACTCAGACGTTATTAAAAGTTCGGAACACGGCGGCGGCGACACTGTCCGTGCGCGCTGCCAACTTAAATTGAATTAATTGCTTTTTCGCATATTGTGTTTCGGCTTCGAAAGTTGTTATAATATTTCATTCACAATCACTATAGTAATAAAAGTTGAGGACTAAGCGATTCCCTGTAAAAACATTTTGCCAACCTTTATTTCGAAGTACAAAAATTGTCAATTATCAATATACAGGGTGCCCGGATTTCGTAGAGGCAACATGGATAACTTCTGCATTTGAAGAGATAGAGAGATGGTCAAATTAGCAAAAAGGTGCAGTTTCGAGGGCTCGCTGAGAATCCATCCAAAAATCCCACTTGTCATGGCTCACTTGTTCAAAATAAAAATTAAAACAAAATCTCCCAATTTCTTCAATTTCAGGTTTTCTCAACGTGGGTGATCGATGTCTAAATTGGGCGTTTATCTGAAAATATTTTTAGGGGGCGATGGTCATTTTGAGGGGCGATTGCATTTTGAATAGCAGCCTGCACAGATGGCTCAAATCGCCTAAAAAAATTGATCAATTTTATGTCTTTCGAAATTAGAACCAAATGTTTTTAAACTTTGCTAAAACCAAAAAAACTTGTATATTTGCCAAGTTGCGTTGAATTTCCATGAGTTTTTAATAACAAAAAAACACACACACCCACATACAAAATTCGCTACATTTTGGAAATTAAACCACAACCATCAAAATTAAATCATTTATCAAAAAATCAAAAACTTAATTTTGTTGATGTTGAACTTGAAAAATTTCGTATTTTAGCAATTTCCATTGTCTCGACATGAATATTTTTAGTACTTTTTAACATATAAAATATCAAAATCCAAAAATGCGTGTAACCCCCCCCCCCCCCCCCCTCAGTTTTCAAAAATTAAAAACGAGTGTTTTAATGATTATCTCTTGATATTTTTTTAAACTCACTAAATTCGCTACATTTTGGCATTGAAATCATTCAAATAGAATACCGCGGTTGCAAATTACACAATTTTCTAGAAAGAAAAGAATAGAAAATTTTGGATTTTAGCAATTTTCATTATCTCTTCATGAATATATTTAATACCACTTAATACACTCTAAAATTCTCTATTTTTAAGAAACAAAATATAATCAAAACATGCGGCAATTTTTACTTTCAGCTTTGAAAAACCGAATTTTAGCAATTTTCACTGATTGGACATTAATATTTCCTAATACTTTTTTCAAGCACACTAAATTCGTTTTATTATGAGATTTAAATTTCCAAAATCAAATAACGTGTTCGGTTAAGCAATTTTTCAAAATCAAAACCGTGATTTGAAAAATTTCAGATTTTGTCAATTTTCGTACTTTGGCATGAATATTTTTTTATACTTTCTTAAAACACACTTAATTTTACACATTTTAGCATATATATTAATCAAGAAATGCTTTTAACGCTCCGGCAATTTTTAAAAATCGAAAACGTGAATTTGTTGCCTTTGAATTTGAAGAATTTTGGCAGTTTTCGTTAACTCATTATGAATATTTCTTAATACCTTTTAAAATACAATAAATTATTTACATTTTAACAAATAAATCGTCATAATCAAAAACACGTCCAATATCTCAGTATTTATTATTTTTTTACTGTGAACTTGGAAAATTGGAAATTTTAGATTTCATCAATTCTCATTGGTTTGACATGAATATTTCTTAATATTATTTTTTTAACACATCATTAATCAATTTAAAACTCGCCAAATTCTCTGAATTTTGACATTCAAATCATCAATATCAAATACCGAGTTTTGATTACCCTTATAAACCAATCAAGTAACCGTTAGGATAGAAAAACAATTAGGGCGGCATCTATCGTCGAAAATGTTACAAGGTTCTGAAATTATTTATATATGTATATCGGCGATAGATGTCGCCCTAATTTTTTTTTATATTAGTTTTATGTTAATTATTAAGTCGTACATTGTTTTCTGTTATTTTTATATTATATTTTTTATTTATTTAATTTCATACAGCAATCTCTATTATTTACATAATACATATGTAATAAAGTTGTAAAAAGGTGAATCTGTCAAATAAATTAAATTAAATTAAATTTAAATTAAATTGTTCTTCTATCCTAACCGCCCTCGGCGAGATAACATGTGACGTCAGTTAATCTTTTTAAAATACTCCTATTTTTAATAACTAATTCATTACGTTGTCTATGACTTAAACTGAGTTGAGAATCCAAATTATGTTCAATATGTATTTTGCCGAATGTTTTTTCTTTAAACACGGCTTCTAAATGAGATTTGCTTAATGCGTGTCTTTTAACGTTTTTATGCAAATAATTCAAGTCCCAATAGTCGACGGACACAAATACAGATTTGTCAATAATATTAAATAAAATACAAGGCCAACAGAACAGTTTTCCAATATTCTTGCACCCGATTATCCACTCGATCTGTTCATAGATATTTTCATTAAAATGTCTAGTAAAGTTTTTCACTTTCGTTGTCAAATTTAAAATTGGAACTGGCCGACCTTCCTTTATTATTTTGTATTTTTCTTGAAACACAAATTGAGAAAATCGTTTAATAAAAACTACACATTCACATTCACCCGCCGCAACTGCACACGTGTTTTTAAACTCTACGAGCCGCAGTGATCTTAAAAATTCCGCCGTCATTTTAATACTAACGGTAAAGAAGCGGTCGCGATCGCCGCTTCCCGATGAGTCTGAACTTGCGGTTTAAAAATATAACTGACTCATAGATAACCGGCGCGGCGGCGGCATTGAAGCCGTTCCGATTCCGTGATAAAGAAGCGCGCGGGAAAGCAGCGTCCAGACTCCAGAGGCGCCTGGCCCTGCAGCTTCAATACGCTCGCAGTAATTTATGTTCACCATGGAGCGGTTTTTCCTCAACTATACTAAATAAAAATATTGCTCTGATTTACTTAATGAAAAATAATTTGACATTAATTTGTAGAAGGGAAGCACTGCTTCCACCACTTCCATGGCCCGCACGCCGCTGCACGAGGACTTGACATGGTGGGCGTTTGGTCCAAAAAGGTTGAGAAACACTGATGTAGCTAATAGTGTTTACTTTTATGTGTAACATCTACAGATCATTAATTTTAAAAATACCTCAGTAGAGCGTGTTTTGCTTCATTTGATCAATATAAAAATACATATAAGAGTTTTATATCGTTTTCCTGAAAATTTTCAGATTTTGAGTTGTGTCGATATTGCAGAGGACCATCGATATCTGTACCCAATAACTTTCATTTTGTATTTGTAATAAATGTTTCCGCACGCAAATTTTAGAACCAATGAAATGTTAAAACTTCCACTTACCCTTAATCGCAGGATCTTGATGATGGTGACAGTTTGACACCTGGCAACCGCGCCTCTGTTGTAAACTAGGACAGTGGCGTCCACCGTTTTGGGGAGTTACCAGTATCGTTCGCGTCCTGCTCATGGTACCAGAGCCACAATCCGCGTCACATGATGACCAAGGGCCCCAAGGACTGACCTGACAGTCAACCACTGAAACAAATACATTAATTGAATAATTATTTACATCAATATAAAGTGTGGAAAACACTTTTCACGCCCACCACGCATGCACTAGCAAAACTAGAGAGTCGGGACTTAATTTAAAATCGTGTGCATGTATTTCGCAATTTATATTATTTACATAAGTAATATTAAATTGAAATCGTTATTTGCTTTTCATTCTTCTCCAGCAAAGCTGAATTCTCTCGTCAGAAGTTTAATTAATCATTCACGACACAAGCTTGTAGTACATCAATCGTTTCCCCCCAGGTGATCAAATGAAAATCAACTTTGTGAAACTACTTGACGTTGCAGGGAATTAAATACAACACACATGTACACACACATACACAGAACGCTTAATGAGGTTCAACAAACGTTGACGTTGTAATGCCCTCGGGCGCACCAGGAGTTCGTACTCCGCCGAGGTGTGCTCCTAACATCCCGGTAAGAAATGTGAGGAATAAATCAAGATAGCCCACTTATCTGTAAGAATTTTAATTCGATAAATTCTGAAGGAATCCCTAAGCCGGGGGAAAAGGGAACGCGCCGATAAGGAAAATCATCCGGCGCATAAAGCACAGCAGGAGCCCCGGGGCCGGCGGCTTTTTTGCACCTGCGGATAACCTGGGGGTGGCAATCTGGCCCTCGGGGGTGGAACCAATCACGGCCCTAAAAGGGCCGACGCGACGGTGAAATACGGTGACTATCTCGCTAATTTCAACTCTTGCTGCACAGCTAAGCCGGACCGATCGTTATCGGGAGTCGGAATTGGGACCACGTGTCGCGAACTAGATAGGTTATGTCGGCAGATAACGTCGAGGATTTCTGCAAGGATTCTTTCTTTTTGCTTAAATTGGGGGATGGAGATCTCGGCTTGGATATGTAAAATGGAATTTTTAAAATTGCTGCTTTGGCTGGATCTTACTGTCGAATTTTCCATTATGTTTATTAACCTGACTGCTAATTACATTTGGAATTAATATAATAATAATAATAATAATAATAATAATAATAATAATAACAATAATAAAAATAAACTGTATTACGTATGCCAACATTTACAATATTATATATACATGTTGAGTTACATATAAAATTTAAGCGAATGTAGTCGTCAAAAATATACAACTAATATTAAGTTTGATTACTAATATTAACACGTTAAAACAAATAAAAATTTAAAATCAAAATTACAATTTAAAATAAAACATTAAAAATTAACAATTAACAATTAAAAATTAAAATTAAAGATTAAAAATTTAAAATAAATAAAAATAAAAATAAAATTAAAATCAAAATCAATTAAAATCAGAATTAAATTAACATTAAAATAAAATTTAGAGTTAAAATTTAAGAGAATAAAGGATATAATTATCCTCTTCAGGGGCAGAAATACGCATCAAAATACGTTCCAAAAATGCTTCATAAATTCTAAACGAAGAGGATTAAGTGAATTTAAAACAGTGATATTTTAATTGAAAAAAAATGTTTCTTTTCTTAAATGCTTCATTTATGTCCAAACAATAAAATTTTCAAAAATTTGTAACTCGAATATTGATGAAGTAGCTTTTAAAGAGTGATATTTTGACAATTGAATACATTTTTTCAGGATTTATTCTCCACGATTCATATCTCTTTAATTTTTTCGCCGTTGCGTTAGAAACGTTCAACAAATGTTCAAACAAATTTTCAAAAATCCATAACTGGATTGAAAATTTGTGAATTAAAAAAAAAAACAAAAGTGCATTTAAGAGTCATATTTTGGTATTTTAATATAATTTTGTTACAATTTATTTTTCTTTCTTCAATGCTTCATTTATGTCCGAAATATAAATTTTTCCAAAAATGATAACTCTCTTGAATATTGATGTGTTTTTCAAAACCAGTTAGGTGAGTATACTCGTTATGAACAAATTGGCAATATTTTGTGTTATGTCGAGTAGGCAGTGGCGGCTCATGTTGATGGTAGAGCCATCATACAATTTACTTATCCCTTTTTGAAGAAAGACCGATTTATCTTCCTAAACCAAAGTAACTGGCGAAAGTGTTTGAAAAATTCTTGTTGAGCTTGAAACTACAGCTAGTGCCATGGCTCCTTGGCTTTTTATAATGAGCCGCCCCTGCGAGTAGGTACTTGTCATTTTGCCATTTCTTGAGTAAACTCGTCGAAAACATCAAAGAAATGGCAATAATTTGTGTTGATGTCGAGTAGGTATTCTCACAAAATATTTCCATTTTTCATGACGAGTATTCTCGCTATACACAGCTAACTGGTTAAGGAGAGATAATTTAACAATTAAATATATTTTTTTTATAATTTATTCTCCACGGTTCATATTTTTTCAATTTTCTTTACCTATGCTCCAGAAATGTTCAATTAATGTAAAAAAAAAAAAATTTCGAAAATTTGCAACTGGATTGAAAATTCGTGAATTTTAATTTAATTTTTTTAGAATAATTTTTCAATTTAATTAATGAAGAAATAAAGTTGAAAAAAATAAAAATACAAATTAATTTTTACTAATTAAAGTTTGAACACTTCTGAGGCATCGGTGAAAAAAATTGAAAATATATGAACCGTAGAGAATAAACGATTCATATATTTTCAATTTTTTGTCTCAGAAATGTTCAACAAATGTAAAAAAATGATTTTAAAAAAATTCGTAACTCGTTTAAAAATGGGTAGATAAAAAAACAAAAGTAAATTTAAAAGAGAGATATTTTAGCGTTTTAATAAAAAAAAATTCTAGAATTATTCTCTGCGGTTTATATTTTTTTTTCGATTTTCATTTCTGTCCGAACAATTAAATTTTCAAAAATTCTTAACTCTCCGGAATTTTAGTGTATTTTTTTAAACAGAAGTGGATTTTATAGAGTGATATTTTGACAATTGAATATAATTTTTTTAGAATTTATTCTCCACGGTTCATGTTTTTTGTTTTTTAATTTTTTTCACCGATGCGTCAGAAATATTCAACAAATAAAAAAAATCGTAACTAGTTAGAAGATTGGTTAATTTTAATAAACAAAAGTAAATTTAAAAGAGTGATATTTCGGTATTTTAATACAATTTCTTTTAAGTTTATTCCCTTGAAAATTGGTGTATTTTTCAAAGCATAAGTGGCTTTTAAATAGTGATATTTTGACAATTGAATATATTTTTTATTACTTTCTCCGTTACGAAGTACGAGAAAGTATTGTGATCGTGATTTTTTTTTCAAAAATTTTTTTTACGGAAATATCCGTTTTGGGGTCCCTAGATGCCATTTCAACAATTTCTGGAAAAAATTTTTTTGTGTCTGTGTGTGTGTGTGTCTGTGTGTGTGTGTGTCTGTGTGTGTGTGTGTGTGTCTGTCTGTGCGCGCTGTATCTCAAAAACTAATAAAGCAATTGATATGAAACTTTCAACATCCGCCTTATTTGATAATCTGAAGAACTGAAAAGCTTTTGGTAAAATTTCGTACACCGGAAGTGGGCGTTTACCTTAACTGTTTTTTGTTTTTTGCAAATATTTTCTTAAATATGAAAAATATCTCAAAAACATTAGAACAAATATTGAAGACAATAAAGAAATGAGATTATTTTGTTTGAAAACATTTTCCATAAAATCATTGTTATTCGAGAAAAAAATGTATTTATTTTTTTTTCATTTTTGGTTTATAATTATGAAACGATAATAGTTACAGCAAATTTATGTTAATAATAATTGTAGAGAATGCTAAAATGAACAACTTATAAAGAATAAGTTTTTTTCGAAATCCCTTTAGTTTTTGAGTAAACTGAGGTTTTGAATTTGAAGTATAATTTTTCCATGTTTCATAATTTTGACGTTTTAAACGTCAGTTTCATCCGAGTTTACACAACGCTCGATGTACATTTAAAAGATGATTTCCATTGAAAATAAACCCATGAAAACGTAAATATAAAGTCGGAGAAAGTAACATGATGGCCACATCACCATTTTTTTGTAATTTATTCTCGTTCATATTTTCTTTACCGATGCGCCAGAAATGTTTAATAAATGTAAAAAAATAAATTTTCGAAAATTTGCAACTGGATTGAAAATTCGAGAATTTTAATTCAATTTTTTACTTTTTACTTTCTCCGTTACGAAGTACGAGAAAGTATTGTGATCGTGATTTTTTTTTCAAAAATTTTTTTTACGGAAATATCCGTTTTGGAGTCCCTAGATGCCATTTCAACAATTTCTGGAAATTTTTTTTTGTGTCTGTGTGTGTGTCTGTGTGTGTGTGTGTGTGTGTGTGTGTCTGTGTGTGTGTGTGTGTCTGTCTGTGTGCGCTGTATCTCAAAAACTAATAAAGCAATTGATATGAAACTTTTAACATACGTCTTATTTAATAATCCGAAGAACTGAAAAGCTTTTGGTAAAATTTCGTACACCGGAAGTGGGTGTTTACCTTAACCGTTTTTTGTTTTTTGCCAATATCTTCCTAAATATGAAAAATATCACAAAACTATTTAAACAAATATTGAAGACAACAAATAAATGAACATCTCTTGTTTGAAAAAAAATTTCATAAAATTATTACTATTCGAGAAAAAAATTTATTAATTTTTTTAAATTTTTGGTTCATAATTATGAAACGATAATAGTTACAGCAAATTTATGTGAATAATAATTGTAGATAATGCCAAAATGAACAACTTCTAAAGAATAAGTTTTTTTCGAAATCTCGTTAGTTTTTGAGTAAACCGAGTTTTTGAATTTGAAGTATAATTTTTCCATCTTTCATGATTTTGATGTTTTAAACGTCAGTTTCATCCGAGTTTACGCAACGCTCGATGTACATTTAAAATATGATTTCAATTGAAAATAAACCCATGAAAACGTAAATATAAAGTCGGAGAAAGTAACATGATGGCCACATCACCATTTTTAGTATTGTGATCGTGATTTTTTTTCAATTTTTTTTTTACGGAAATGTCCGTTTTGTTGTCCTTATATGCCATTTCAACAATTTCTGAAAAAAAAAATTTAAACGTCAGTTTCATCCCAGTTTACACAACGCTCGATGTACTTTTAAAATATGATTTCAAGTGAAAATAAACCTTGAAAACGTAAATATAAATGGATATGATACCATCAAGCCGTAGAAAGTAAATGATGGCCACATCACCATTTTTTTAGAATTTATTCTCTACGGTTCATATATTTTCAATTTTATTCACCGAAATGTTCAACAAATGTAAAAAAATAAATTTAAAAAAATTCGTAACTCGTTCAAAAATTGGTACATTAAAAAAAACAAAAGTAAACTTAAAAGGGCGATATATTGGCGTTTCAATAAAAAAAATTCTAGAATTATTCTCTGCGGTTTATAATTTTTTTTCGATTTTTTTTCCTAAATGCTTCATTCGTGTCCGAACAATTAAATTTTCAAAATTCTTAACTCCCTTGAATATTGGTGTACTTTTCAAAACAGAAGTGGATTTTAAAAAGTGATATTTTGACAATTGAAAATAATTTTTTTACAATTTATTCTCCTCGATTCATGTTTTTTTTTAAATTCTTTTCACCGATGCCTCAGAAATGTTCAACAAATAAAAAAATCGTAACTCGTTTGAAAATTGGTAAATTTTAATAAACAAAAGTAAATTTAAAAGAGTGATATTTCGGTATTCTATTACAATTTTTCTGAAATTTATTCCCTTGAAAATTGGTGTATTTTTCAAGACAAACGTGGCTTTTAAATAGCGATACTTTGATAATTGAATATATATTTTTAAAATTTATTCTTCACGGTTCATATTTTTAATTTTCTTTACCCATGCGCCAAAAATGGTCAATAAATGTAAAAAATAAATTTTCGAAAATTTCGTGAATTTTAATTTAATTTTTTTTCACCATGTCTCAGAAATGTTCAACAAATGTAAAAAAAAATAAATTAAAAAAAAATCGTAACTCATTTAAAAATTGGTAGATTAAAAAAAACAAAAGTAAATTTAAAACAGCGATATTTTGGCGTTTTAATAAAAAAAATCTAGAATTATTCTCTGCGGTTTATATTTTTTTTCGTTTTTTTTTCCTAAATGCTTCATTTCTGTCCGAACAATTAAATTTTCAAAAATTCTTAACTCTCTTGAATATTGGTGTATTTTTTAAAACAGAAGTAAATTTTAAAAAGTGATTTTTTGACAATTGAATATAATTTTTTTAGAATTTATTCTCCACGGTTCATGCTTTTTTAAAAAAAAATTTCACCGATGTGTCAGAAATGTTCAACAAATAAAAAAATCGTAACTCGTTTGAAAATTGGTAAATTTTAATAAACAAAAGTAAATTTAAAAGAGTGATATTTCGGTATTTTATTACAGTTTTTCCAATAAAAAAATTCTAGAATTATTCTCTGCGGTTTATTTTTTTTTTTTCGATTTTTTTTTCTCCTAAATGCTTCATTTCTGTGCGAAGAATTAAATAAAAAATTCTTAACTCTCTTGAATATTTGTGTATTTTTTAAAACAGAAGTGGATTTTAAATTAAAAAGTGATATTTTGATAATTGAATATATTTTTTTAAATTTATTCTTCATGGTTCATATTTTTTAACTTTTTTTTGCATCAGAAGTGTTCAAACTTCAATTAGTAAAAATGAATTTATGTTTTATATTTTTTTTAACTTCTTTATTAATTGAATTTAAAAGAGTGATATTTTGTTATTTTAAAACAATTTTTCTAGAATTTATTCTCCGCGGTTTATATTTTTTCGATTTTTTTCTTCAATGTTTAATTTGTGTCCGAAAAATAAAACTTTCAAAAAGTCGCAACTCTCTTGAATATTGCTGTATTTTTCATAACAAAATTGGCTTTTAAGGAGTGATATTTTGATAATTGAATATATTTTTTTTATAATTTATTCTATACGCTTCATATTAAAAAAAAAAAAAATTTCAACGATACGTCAGAAATGTTCAACAAATGTAAAAAACAAATTTTTAAAAATTCATAACTGGCTAAACAAGAACTCCAAATTGAATGCGGTTTTCAAATCTGTGGTCCTTGTATGGTAATTAGTCGGATTCAATTAAAATTAGTGATTTTTAATTTTTGACGAAAACTTGAAAAAGTACACAGTTACAGCCCTTGGAACTTTTGCTCAAAAAATGCAACTTTTTTAATAATTATCGTGGACCATTGAACCAGAAAAACGAGGGAAATGGATTGGCGTTAAAAAATTTCATCCATCTTCAATAGCAAAAAAATTAACGTGTCACCATGAACATTTAAATTTTTTTCAAAAAAATCGATTTTTGAGTCTTTGATCGGTCATAGCGGCTAAATAATAATAGTTACAGCAAATTTATTCTAATAATAATTGCAGACAATGCCAATATGAACAACTTATAAAGAATAAGTTTTTTTCGAAATCCCTTTAGTTTTTGAGTAAACTCAGTTTTTAGATTTGCAGTATAATTTTTCCATCTTTCATAATTTTGACGTTTTAAACGTCAGTTTCATCCGAGTTTACACAACGCTCGATGTACATTTAAAATATGATTTCAATTGAAAATAAACCATGAAAGCGTAAATATAAATAATACCAGAAAGTCGGAGAAAGTAACATAATGGTCACATCACCATTTTTTTATTATTGATTACGAAAGGCTAAAAAATAATATTTGTGCATAATGGTAACTGTAAATCACCGACTTTTCAACTCATCAGTTTCAACAAGAAGTGATAAATTATCCGTTTAAAAAAAAAAAAAAACGTAATCTGTTGGGGAGCGTTTTTTTCTTCCTGGCGGCGCAAATTAAAATAAATAATAAATTACAGCCCTTCTGCCCAGCGGCGTTTTTGTGCGTTCAGATGTTAATGGCAATTTTTGTGTCCCCCGCGCGCACAATTTATAATGTGGCGTGGCGTGCGTCCAAATAACAAATGACGTCCGTTCAGGTGTAAATTAATTGTCACCCATTTAAACCACAATAAAAAAAAAAAATAGATGATTACAAATTTTATTTGTCAATGGGACGCACAAAACGTTAAAAACGAATCACACTAGCCAACACAAAATTCTATTAAAATCACTAACGCCACTTCAGAGATATATAGAGGATGTTTCAGAGCTCTAGGAACGGTCAATCACACGTGCTTATTTTTCAAAATTTTGAAAAATATTTTATACAAAAGTTGTGTATAATAGTGAGCTGCACGCCCTAAAAATATTTAAATTTATACAGGGTGTCTCATAACAAAGTTACATACAAAACTTATGTTTTTTTTAATGGAACACCCTGTATTTTTTGTCATTTTTGAATTATATAGAGCAAATAAAGGTGAGTTACTTCAATACTCCCTATATCTATTGTTTGCCGTTTTCGAAATATTTGAAGATTTGTTGAAATGCATGGTCAGGGTGAAATTTTATTTTTGCACCAGTGATTGACGTTGAACGAATTAAATCATTTCTATTATTTGGTTGAAGGTTCGAACTATAGAGCCAACCATGATTTCATACAATAAATTATACAGGGTGATAAAAAAATGCGGTAGAAAAACCGAACTTATAAAGTGAAATAACTTCGTTTTTTCAAATGGCACACCCTGTATTTAGTAAAGTATTCTTAAGTAGAATCGAATTATCTTTCAGATTGTATAAGGGTTTCCTGTTCCTAATCTCAATAGTTTTCTTGTATTCGGCGATTATCATATCAGGAATAATTATTATAATCTAAAATATAATTGGATTCTACTTGAGAATATGTTACTAAATACAGGGTGTGCCATTTGAAAAACGAAGTTATTCAACTTTATAAGTTGGGTTTTTCTACCGCATTTTTTTATCACCCTGTATAATTTTTTGTATGAAATCATGGTTGGCTCTATAGTCATATATAGTATAGCATCATATTTTTCAATTATTTCCAAGTTTGATACTGTAGAAGATGATTTGAATTTGAATTATTGCTGAGTCATTGGTGGTGAAAATTCCGTTATTTCTTATCCTCACCTTTATACCGATAAGAAATAAATTTGATCATCAATCATGAACTAAAGATGCGAAACTTGTTCTCGCTGTTTTGTTTTGTGATGAAATTGAGAAATGATTGCGTCGACACTCTCTGTATTCAAGGATGTAACATTGAATGGATATATGACGTGAATGTATATGTCGTTATTTATATCGACGTTTCGAGTTTCTTTTTTCTCTCGGCACACATCCGATCCTCATTGTATCGGAAACTTTATTCTTATCGGGCGACAGTGGTGCCCGTCAATACCCGGAAATTTAATATAACCTCATTGTCCCTTTCAAACGTCAATCGTAAGATTATTCGCCATCTTTTCCCTTTTAACTGCACATAAGCAGACATGCAAGCCTTGATATCATTTCAAATAAGATTTTTTTTTTGTTAATACAGATAGAAATTAAATTATATTGAATTCGGCTTAATTATAGATTACCCCCTTATTACCCTCTTGAGAAATAAACGAGAATAAACAAAAAAAGGTAGTAATTTTTTTATTTACCCAAGCACAAAAGATAAACACTTATCTAACAACAATTCGCAGAGGCCGAGAAAAAGTTTATACACCCCTAATTGATTTTGGCAAGGGGTAAGTTCTGATACATTATTGTGCATTTGTTAAAAATCTTCACGGTAAGCCTCAGATAATTTATTTATGGAGATATTAATGCAGACAATTTTTTCTAAACATTAAATGTTTTGGAGATATCGTAAATCGTAAAAAAATAATTTAATGGGTGTAGGATTAGTGTGTAGAAAAAAATGATCTTGTTTACGGTTGGAAAACCGACTGACGATTTGAATAATAAATAAATTTGCGACAATCCTACTTGTTGCATAAGCATGAAATAAATTCAATAAAGATGAAAGTAGCCTGAATACAGGTTGAATATTCATCGTTCGATCGTCCAGTTTCTCCAAATTTAGATTTTTCTCCAAAAGACAGAAAAAATAAAATAGGCATTGGGCACACGTCCGCCAAAAATATAAAATAATTAATTCTAGAAAAATTGTGTTGAAATGCCAAAATATCTCTTTTGGTTTTTAAAAAATACTAATTTTCAAACAAGTTGAATTTGAAAATTTTATTTTTCGGACAAATCGAAAAAAATATAAACCGCAGAGAATGAAATCTACAAAAATTGTATTAAATTAACAAATTATCACTCTCTTAAATTAAATGTTGTTTCTTAAAACCCATCAATTTTCAAACGAGTTACGAATTTTTGAAAATTTTATTTTTCTGAAATAAATGAAGCATCGAAGATAAAAATTCTAAAAAAATATAAACAGCGGAGTATAAATTCCAGAAAAATTGTATTAAATTACCAACTTATCACTCTTTTAAATCAACTTTTACTTTTTAAAATCCACCAATTTTCAAACGAGTTACACATTTTTGAAAATTTTATTTTTCTAAAATAAATAAGCATCGAGAAAAAAAAATTAAACCGCCGCGAATAAATTCTAGAAAAACTGTAATAAATTACCAACATATCACTCTTTTAAATTAACTTTTTTTTTCAAATTTCACCAATTTTCAAACGAGTAACGAATTTTTGAAAATTTTATTTTTCTGAAATAAATGAAGCATCGAAGATAAAAATTCGAAAAAAATATAAACAGTGGAGTATAAATTCCAGAAAAATTGTTTTAAATTACCGACATATCACTCTTTTAAATCAACTTTTACTTTTTAAAATCCACCAATTTTCAAACGAGTTACACATTTTTGAAACTTTTATTTTTCGGACGTGGGCATTGAACAAAAAAATTCGAAAAAAATATAAACCGCGGAGAATAAAATCTAAAAAAATTGCATTAAATTACCAACATATCACTCTTTTAAATCAACTTTTACTTTTTAACATCCACCCATTTTCAAACGAGTTACAAATTTTTGAAAATTTTATTTTTCGGACATAGGCATTGAACAAAAAAATTCGAAAATAATATAAACCGCGGAGAATAAAATCTAGAAAAATTATATTAAATTAACAAAATATCACTCTCTTTTATTAAATTTTGTTTTTTTTAAACCCACCAATTTTCAAACAAGTAGCGAATTTTTGAAAATTTTATTTTTCGGACATTCTCATTAAAGAAAAAAATTCGAAAAAAATATAAACCGTGGAGAATAAATTCCAGAAAAATTGTATTAAATTACCAACATATCACTCTTTTAAATCAACATTTACTTTTTAACATCCACCCATTTTCAAACGAGTTACAAATTTTTGAAAATTTTATTTTTCGAACAAAAAAAATTCGAAAAAAATATAAACCGCCGAGAATAAAATCTAGAAAAATTATATTAAATTACCAACATATCTCTCTTTTAAATCAACTTTAACTTTTTAAAATTCACCCATTTTTAAACATGTTACAAATTTTTGAAATTTTTATTTTTCGGACATGGGCATAGAACCAAAAAATTCGAAAAAAGTATAAACCGCTGAGAATAAAATCTAGAAAAATTGTATTAAATTACCAACATATCACTCTTTTAAATCAAATTTTACTTTTTAAAATCCACCCATTTTCAAACGAGTTACAAATTTTTGAGAATTTTATTTTTCGAACAAAAAAATTCGAAAAAAATATAAACCGGAGAATAAAATCTAGAAAAATTATATTAAATTAACAAAATATCACTCCTTAAAATAAATTTTGTTTTTTAAAACTCACCAATTTTTAAACGAGTAACGAATTTTTGAAAATTTAATTTTTCTAAAATAAATAAGCATCGAGAAGGCTGAAAGACCCCGGGTCGATAGCCAATAAAGAATCTTTACACATTTAATTATTATAGTTAAGCAAGATTTGTTTATATCATATACTAAATGTATGAATTCTTTAATAAAGATGATTTATATATATAAGCATCGAGAAAAAAAAATAAACCGCCGAAAATAAATTCTAGAAAAACTGTAGTAAATTACCAACATATCACTCTTTTCAATTAACTCTTGTTTTTAAAAATCCACCAATTTTCAAACGAGTAACGAATTTTTGAAAATTTTATTTTTCTGAAATAAATGAAGCATCGAAGAAAATAATTCGAAAACAATATAAACCGCCGAGAATACATTCTAGAAAAAACTGTAATAAATTACCAGCATATCATTTTTTTAAATTAACTTTTGTTTTTCAAAATTCACCAATTTTCAAACGAGTAGCGACTTTTTGAAAATTTTATTTTTCTAAAATAAATAAGCATCGAGGAAAAAAATTGAAAAAAAAAATTAAACCGTCCAGAATGAATTCTAGAAAAATTGTAATAAACTACCAACATCTCACTCTTTTCAATCAACTTCCATTTTTTTTTAAATTCACCAATTTTCAAACGAGTTACAAATTTTTAAAAATTTTATTTTTGTAAAATAAATAAGCATCGAGGAAAAAAAATTGAAAAAAATTAAACCGCCGAAATAAATGCTACAAAAACTGTAGTAAATTACCAAAATATCACTCTTTTCAATTAACTTTTGTTTTTCAAAATTAACCAATTTTCAAACGAGTAACGAATTTTTGAAAATGTTATTTTTCTGAAATAAATGAAGCATCGAAGAAAATAATTCGAAAACAATATAAACCGCCGAGAATTAATTCTAGAAAAATTGTAATAAATTACCAACATCTCACTCTTTTAAATCAACTTTTATTATTTTAAATCCGCTAATTTTCAAACAAGTTACAATTTTTTGAAAATTCTATTTTTCTAAAATAAATAAGCACCGATGAAAAAAAATTGAAAAAAAATGAAACCGTCGAGAATGAATACTAGAAAAACTGTATTAAATTAGCAACATATCACTCTGAATTATTGTTTCTCATTTAATGTAATTTAATTTTAATTTAACTTATTTGACGGATTCACCTTTTTACAGATTTATTACATGTAAAAAAAATCTTGGTAATATAATATAAAATTAAATGAATAAAACAAACATAATAGAAAATAATGTACGAGTTAGTAATAACTTAAAACTCGTTTGCATTTTTTTTTTAGTTTTTGGCCATTACTTTCGAGTTTCTGTTGTGAGCTATAGTTATTTTGAGGCAAATAATTTTTCTTTTACTGGAATTTTCAATTTTTTGGTCTGCATTTTTTTGTAGATTTTTACCTGTATTCCTGTATTTTTTTTATGTTTACAATTTTTAAAAATTCTTTATTTTGTCCAAAATAAAAATTCTAGTTTTTGGCCATTACTTTCGAGTTTCTGTTCGGAAACTTGTTGCGAGCTATAGTTATTTTGGGGCAAATAATTTTTCTTTCACTTGAATTTTCAATTTTTTGGTCTGCATTTTTTTGTAGATTTTTATCTGTATTTTCTTTGTTTCGAATTTTTAAAAATTCTTTATTTTGGATAAAATTTTCTTCTTGTTTGTTGAAATTTTCGATTTTTTGGTCTACGTGTTTTATGTTCAGGCCAAAGTTTTCGGTTTTTGGTCAAAATTTTGGATATTTTGGACCAATATACCTTAATTTTTATGAGAGAATTTTTGATTGGTGTATATTTTAGATTTTTAACCTGAATTAGTGATTTTCGATTTTTTGCCAGTATTTTCAAGAATTTGATTTTTGTCCTTTATACTTTAGATTTTACAACCGATTTTTTTAAACTGTAATTTCAAGGTTTTTGTATTTATAGGAATTATTTTGAGATAATATTAAGTCACTTTGATATTTATCTTGAAAATATAGTTTGCGCGATTCATTACTTAAAATTCAAATATTTGTCTGAAATGTTGTTAATTGATTCGATTTTTGATTTTTTTTTAAGCTTCGTAATTTTTTTAAATTAAAGTATTTAAATTAAAATTGAATTTTAATCACTGTCTGCTACTTTGGTACATGAAATGCTGTACGTCTGGTTTTACAATAAATTTCACAAATTCAATGTTTTTTTTTGCCAATTCTTATGATTTTTACTTTCCCCATACGAAATTCTTGAAAGTTTTGAAGTAGAAATTTTAACGGAAATATCCGTTTCGAGATCATCCGAAACGATTCGGATCATTGTTGAAAAATGTCGGTATCTTTTCAAATGAACAATTTTTGGTAAAATTTAATACACCGGAAATGGTGTATTTACCTTAATCGTTTTGTTTTTGAGTAAACAGATTCATAATTTGAAGTAAGGGACCTAATAATTCGAAGAAATGAAGGGAACTTCGAAAATCGAATCAATTTTTTCGAAGAATCGAAAATACTAATAGTGTTAAAAAAAATAATCGAGAAAAAAATAGTAGGCGTTGGAATAAAATTCAGCAAACTCACCACATATATTATAAAGTATTAAGTTTGCAGAATCTGTTCGGTTTTTGAAAACTCATCAATTTTCCAAAGAGTCACGGGTTTGAAAAAACAAACTCACTTTTCGTGTAAAACACACATTCTAATTCGTATAGCTCGGAAACTGAAAAAACAGTTTGTATCGTGTTTAAGATTTATTTGAAGCTATAGCTAATGAAAGCAATACGCTATTTAGTCACGACGGCTTTATCAACTTTCACCTTTAATCTTGGCGGCACGGGCGAATTAATCGAATCAGCGAAGTTTCTTTCGACCACTTCGGCCCATTTAGCCTCCCTTCCCCATTAAACTCGCGCGCTAATCTCGGCGGTGCGGGGGATGAACACCGATTCCCGGATTAGGGATTAAAAGCAACGGCGTGACGGACGTTAATCGCGTTTCGAGCCCGCGCTAAGAGCATTTTTACTAATCACAATGACCCCCTAATTGCCGAAATTTTTGCGATTCCATAATCTCGATTCCAAGTTCGGCAATTTGCGACAACTTATTAACCGACGGCGACGGTCGGAATTTTTGCACGGCTCGATCTCACCGCAAATCGCCGGTCGTTTATATCGAGAGGGCGATTGGGGGGGTTGGAGTCTCAATAACAAAGGGCTCTCCATCATGAATGGTCATGGCCCGGCCACCTTACCCCCGGTCGGCCGATAGTCAATTTAATCTTAACCCGTGCTCCAGCAAGGGAAAAGGCTGGAAGGGACTAGACAGATGACACCCCCTATATTTCACCGTCGTCGTCGTCGGCGACATTTGCATACGGGCACGACCCTCTTAATTTGTCCGGATTACAAGGATCGTCCCCGCCGGATTACTTCTTTCACCATTTACGTTTATGCGAAATTTGTAAGGCCATTTAAATATGTACGTTTGTAAACTGGGCGTGGATAACGTATGTTAGACCATTCGCAAAATCTCGTGTCACATTGAATTCGAAGAGAGGGGACGCCGGAAACTAATAATTATTCAGCGAACATAATGAAAGTGATGATTCGGTGATGCGACCACGCGTAGATTTGTTATCGCCTTCTCTCACTCTGCGCAAACTTTATCCCCAGGTGTCACGGCATTTTGAGATGGTTCTACCATGATAATAGCGTTGTTTTTATTGTAATGTAGTTACCTACACTTTATTTATTTATTGAAAATTCGAAAAATTCTCTCTTCTCAAAAATTGATCATTGGAAGAATTTATTTTCGAAGAACTGGCATTAGAAAAATTTATTTTCGAAAACTTGGCATTTGAAAAATTTATTTTCGAAGAATTAGCGTTCGAAAAAATTAATTTCGAAGAATTGGCATTCGAAAAATTTATTTTCGAAAAATTTATTTTTAAAGAATTGGCATTCGAAAAATTTATTTTCAAAGAATTGGCATTTGAAAAAATTATTTTCGAAGAATTGGCATTTAAAAAATTTATTTTCGAAGAATTAGCATTCGAAAAAATTAATTTCAGAGAATTGGCATTCGAAAAATTTATTTTCGAAGAATTGGCATTTTAAAAATTAATTTTTGAAGAATTGGCATTCAAAAAAATTATTTTCGAAGAATTGGCATTCGAAAAAAATATATTCGTATCAAGTAAGTATCAACAAAACTGAAAATACACATAACATACGTTGATACACACAGTAATTAAAATTGAACATATAATACGAGTATATAACTAAAATAAAATAACGTGTCAAGTGTGCTGGTTATCAAATAATTGAATAAATTCCGGAACAGTATAAACGGCATTTTTAATTAATATATTTTTAATGTAACATTTAAATCGTTTTAATATAACAGATTTCATGTCGTCAGGCAATATATTGTAAAGGGAAACACCTGCATGAATAGGGGACTTTTTGTGTTGTTGATGATTAAATTTTTTTATCAGTATCTTACACGAGTTGCGTGTGTCATAAGTATGAACATCGCTATGACATTTAAGTGAATTCTTTATCACATGAATATAGCTCATTAGCTTATAGATATAAATTGATGGCATTGTCATAATTTGTTTAGTTTTAAATACGGTTCTGCCAGAAGAAGATTTGGCATTTTAAAAATGTATTTTCGAAGAATTAGCATTTGAAAAAATTAATTTCGAAGAATTGGCATTCGAAACATGTATTTTCGAAGAATTGGCATTAAAAAATTTATTTTCGAAAAATGTATTTTTAAAGATTGGCATTTGAAAAAATTATTTTCGAAGAATTGGCATTTTAAAAATGTATTTTCGAAGAATTAGCATTCAAAACAATTAATTTCGAAGAATTGGTATTCGAAAAATTTATTTTCGAAGAATTGGCATTCGAAAAATTTATTTTCGAAAGATTTATTTTTGAAGAATTCGCATTCAAAAAATTAATTTTCGAAGAATTTGGCATTCGAAAAAAATATTTTCGAATAATTGGCATTGTAAAAATTAATTTTCGAAGAATTAGCATTCGAAAAAATTAATTTCTAATAATTGGCATTCGAAAAATTTATTTTTGAAGAATTGGCGTTCGTAAAATTTATTTTCGAAAAATATATTTTTGAAGAATTGGTATTTTAAAAATGTATTTACGAAGAATTAGCATTTGAAAAAATTAATTTCGAAGAATTGGCATTCGAAAAATTTATTTTCGAAGAATTGGCATTCAAAAATTTATTTTCGAAAAATTTATTTTTGAAGATTGGCATTTGAAAAATTAATTTTCGAAAAATTGGCATTTTAAAAATGTATTTTTGAAGAATTCGCATTCAAAAAATTTATTTTCGAAGAATTTGGCATTCGAAAAAATTATTTTCGAAGAATTGGCATTTAAAAAAATTATTTTCGAAGAATTAGCATTTGAAAAAATTAATTTCGAAGAATTGGCATTCGAAAAATTTATTTGCGAAGAATTGGCATCCTATCCTTTAAGTTTTATTTATAGATATCGATACATCGATATATAACAGGCCATCGACCGAGGTCTTTCAGCCAATATTTATAGATATTTTACAATGATTTTTAAATTTAAATTGGCATTTTTAAAATGTATTTTCGAATAATTAGCATTTGAAAAAATTAATTTCGAAGAATTGGCATTCGAAAAATTTATTTTCGAAGAATTGGCATTCAAAAATTTATTTTCGAAAAATTTATTTTTGAAGATTGGCATTTGAAAAAATTATTTTCGAAAAATTGGCATTTTAAAAATGTATTTTTGAAGAATTAGCATTCAAAAAATTTATTTTCGAAGAATTTGGCATTCGAAAATTTATTTTAGAAAAATTAATTTTTGAAGATTGGCATTTGAAAAAAATATTTTCGAAGAATTGGCATTTAAAAAATATATTTTCGAAGAATTAGCATTCGAAAAAATTAATTTCGAAGAATTGGCATTCTAAAAATTTATTTTTGAAGAATTGGCATTCGAAAAATTTATTTTCGAAAAATTTATTATTGAAGAATTGGCATTCAAAAAAATTATTTTCGAAGAATTTGGCATTCTAAAAAAATATTTTCGAAGAATTGGCATTGAAATTTTTCTTTTTTCGAAGAATTAGCATTCGAAAAAAATAATTTCGAAGAATTGGCATTCGAAAAATTTATTTTCGAAGAATTGGCATTCAAAAAATTTATTTTCGAAGAATTGGCATTTTAAAAATGTATTTTCGAAGAATTGGCATTCGAAAAAATTTATTTCGAAGAATTAAATTAAATTATTATGTCCCTCCTTTTACATTTGATTTTAACATGTATTAAATTATTATGTCCGTCCTTTTACACCCAATTTTAATATATTTTAAATTTTACACTGTAGTCACTAAGTAATTTTTGTTTTTAATGTGTTCTAATCAATCCAATTTAGATGTTATGACTTAATTTTATTTATTTTATATATATATGACACTCGCATCCACTGCAACCTATGGTAATGTAATGTATTTTTGTTATGTAGTTTGTTTAAAGTGGCAACGTGAAATAAAGGAATTTGAATTTGAATTTTAATTGGCATTCGAAAAATTTATTTTCGAAGATTTGGCATTTGAAAAAATTAATTTCGAAAGATTTATTTTTGAAGAATTGGCATTCAAAAAATTTACTTTCGTAGAATTTGGCATTCTAAAAAATTATTTTCGAAGAATTGGCATTTTAAAAATTTATTTTCGAAGAATTAGCATTCGAAAAAATTAATTTCGAAGAATTGGCATGCGAAAAATTTATTTTTAAAGAATTAGCATTCGAAAAAATTAATTTCGAAGAATTAGCATTCGAAATATTAATTTTTGAAAAATTGGCATTCGAAAAATTAATTTTCGAAAAATTAATTTTTGAAGAATTGGCATTCAAAAAAATTATTTTGGAAGAATTGGCATTCGAAAAAAATATTTTCGAAGAATTGACATTTTAAAAATGTATTTTAGAAGAATTAGCATTTGAAAAAATTAATTTCAAAGAATTGGCATTCGAAAAAATTAATTTCGAAGAATTAAATTAAATTATAATGTCCGTCCTTTTACACCCAATTTTAATATGTTTTAAATTATACACTTTAGTCACTAAGTAATTTTTGTTTTAATTGTGTTTTAATCAATCCAATTTATATGTTATGACTTAATTTTATTTATTTTTTATATAAATATGACACTCGCATCCACTGCAACCTATGGTAATGTAATGTATTTTTGTTATGTAGTTTGTTTAAAGTGGCAACGTGAAATAAAGGAATTTGAATTTGAATTTGAATTGGCATTCGAAAAATTTATTTTCGAAGAATTGGCATTCGAAAAAATTTATTTTCGAAGAATTGGCATTCAAAAAAATTAATTTCGAAAGATGTATTTTTGAAGAATTGGCATTCAAAAAATTTACTTTCGAAGAATTTGGCATTCGAAAAATTTATTTTTGAAAAATTGGCATTCGAAAAATTTATTTTCGAAAAATTAATTTTTGAAGAACTGGCATTCAAAAAAATTATTTTGGAAGAATTGGCATTCGAAAAAATTATTTTCGAAGAATTGGCATTTTAAAAATGTATTTTCGAAGAATTAGCATTTGAAAAAATTAATTTCGAAGAATTGGAATTCGAAAAATTTATTTTCGAAGAATTGGTATTCGAAAAATTTAATTTCGAAGAATTTACATATAACCGATTATTGTACGGTAAATGGAGTTGATGATTACTTTTTCATCATTTAACATCCGACGTGGCATTACAATACTCAAGATTCGGTGCATCATCCCCATGATGCTTACGAGTGTAAAATATTTCTCCGCAATTCTTCTATACCTCATTTAATAACCAGGCGGACTAAACGCGAAAGCCACATTTACACTATGAAAATATAATTTGATTTAGTCCGCCTGGTTATTAAATGAGGTATAGTAACCATAACTCCCCATCTGTACACGAATCTTCCCATAAAATTCACAAGTGTTCAATTTGTTGAATGTACTCCCCGGCGTCGAAGTAAACTAATATAAAACTCACCGATCACGATAAATCTAAGGTTTAGTGCGGGAATGTGATAATTTAATTGCGGCCGTTATTCGGGGTCGATTTATGGCCGATAAAAACTATTAAACGCGGAGTCTTCTTACCGGCAGAGGCGGCTTAATGGCCACCCCCCCGAAGGCGAGCGGCGGCGTGCGTGTATACGAGGTGGCGGTGATAAGAATTCCAGAAGAAAATTGAAAGGAGAAACCCCGACTCGACGTTTCAGTAAAAACGGCATTACACGTCCGACCGGGCGCGCTGATCCTCTTACAAGAAAAGACATCCACCTGCCGCGAATTCCGTCCAGATACTTAGAAACACAGAAAAAAAAAGTTTGTTTTATTGTTTGTTCGTCAACTAAACGGCAGCTTATTTATGTTCATTATTTAAATTGATATTGATTCCGTCTGAATGAATGAAAAAGGTTAACCATCAAATAAATACGACTTTTGAATTGTCAAATCTGATAAACTGATTTGTTGTTATTATAGGCAACACACAAAGCTTCACTGTACGGTTCGTTGCGAACTGTCAAGGCACAATGCGATTGAAGTGTGTTTTCTAAAATTGAACGTACGAAATTTTACATGCTCGCAATTAGCATGTTCAGAGAAAAAAAATCGTACTCAACCGTCAGTTTCGTGATTAAATTCGGTTTCTTTTTTATTAAAATGAGCCATGTTTCATCAACAGCCAGTCCACTTTTTAAAAGGTTAAGTAAATTAATTTTTAAATTTTCGCAACAAGCCTTAGCAAGTCCATAAGCTAGTATTTGTTAAATATACTTGCAGAAAGGCAATGCGTAAACAAAATTGATTTTTTTAGTGCCCTTTTGAACTTACGATCCAGCCACGGATCGCTGTTCGATATTTGAAAAACATTGGCGCGGTTTTTTTTGGCAGTTTATATACTTCGAGAAAGACACGGCATAAAAAAATTAAAAATTCGAAGCGCCCTCTTGGTGGACGCGCCGGGAAATTAATGGCTAACTAATAATCTAGCCGCCGCACAGTGGGCCAGAATGCTAATTTAGCAGGCCAAAATTAATAACGTCTTAATCCTTTCACTTTTAAAGACGAATTTGTAGATTAGTATTATTTTTGAGGTCGCTGAGTCCGAATCTGTAATCAGATTTGCTAAATTCAAAATGGCGGATCCAATATGGCGGATTTTTTTTGTAAAAATGTTTGGTTTTTAATAAAAATTAATACCATCCTGTATTTGATACCTCTGAATCCAAATTTTCAATAAAAATTTCAAAATTCAAAATGGCGGATCCAATATGGCGGAATTTTTTTGAAATCTCTGAATCCAAGTTTGGAATAAAAAATTCTAAATTCTAAATGGCGGATCCAATGTGGCCAATAATATTTTTAAATTAAATTTTAAATTTTAAAGTACTTGTAACTGATGTTATTTTAATGTGTTTAGATTTTAAGTTTATTGATACATTTAGGATTGTATTGATATCTTTCACATGACTAATTATATTCATCATGAAATAAATTATTTCATTTGATTTTAATGCAACTTCGCGATTTCGCCGAAATTGGTTTCAATGATTCTTCATTTCTCAAATTGTCAAATATATTCATATATGCCAGCTCATTCATGGTCAGGGGCGGCTCGTTATATAGAGCCACGGAGCCATGGCACTACCTGTAGTTTCAAACTCAAAAATGTTTTGCAATTAAAAAAATTAGAAAATTATTAGAGCAATATAGTGATTTTTGAGACTAATTTACAATTTTCTTACTAAAAAATTCTGCATATATTATTGTATGTATTTTCGATTTTTTTGAGGTAAATTTTTGATCATTTGGCCTAAATATTCTTTATTTTGACCTAAATTTTCGATTTAATAGTTAAAATTTTCGACGTTTTGGTCCGCATTTTTTTATTTTTCCCGCCGAATTTTTAATTTTTAGATTTTTAACGTGTATTTTAATTTTTTGATCTTTTGCTCCAACTATTCTTTATTTTGACCTAAATTTTCGAATTAATTCTTAAAATTTTTGATTTTTTGGTCCGCATTTTTGATTTTGCGGGCCAAATTTTTAATTCCAGTTCCAAATTTTTGAATTGATTTAGGTTAAAATATCTATAACCTGAATTATTGATTTAAGTGCGAGATTTTTTAAAAAAAATTTCCGGTATTTTCGAGTTGTTTGTTGAAATTTTCAATTTTTTATTTTGCATTTATTATCTTTACGCCCAAGTTTTCATGTACTGCCTAAATTTTTCGACTTTCTGACCAACATGACAGATTTTTATTATTTTTTTTTTATCTTTTGACCTAAATTTTTCTTTATTTTGACTTTATTTTATTGTTAAAATTTTTGATTTTTTGGTCCGCATTTTTCGTTTAGTCCACATTTATTATCTTTAGGCCCGAGTTTCGATGTTTTCAAATTTTTGGCCAACATTGTAGATTTGTATGTTTTTTATCTTTTGCCCTAAATTTTCATTAATTTTTGTTTAATTGATTGACACTGGGGGCGTTTACTTCGTGATACATTTTTAATCATAAATAAAACACTTTCTTTGTTAAATCGTGTGATATTAACAAAGAAAGTGTTTTATTTATAATTTTCTTTTATTTGTCTGTTAAATTTTTTTCTTTTCTGGGTCCACCATTTTTATTTTTTAGATTTTTGGTCTAAATTTTTCATCGTACATTTTAGATTTTTGATCTATTTTTTTATCCTGTATTTTATATTTTTTAACTTCAATAATTGATTTAATTTCGTATTTTTATTTTATTTTTTGGCTATTATTTTCGAACTTCTGGTCCAGCGGCGGCTCGTGGATTTACGTAGGGGAGGCAAAGACAAAGATGTCGCTTGCGCTGCACTACTTACTCTAATAGAGGAAGCAAATATTCCGTTCCTTTTTTGGTCAAATTTTCTTCTGTTGCGTAACCGCCGAACATCCACGAGCCGCCGCTGTTCTGGTCTGAAACTTATTTTTGGCGGCTGAAAGTGGCAAATCATTTTTCTTTTGCTTGTATTTTCAATTTTTTGGTCTGCATTTTTATTTTTCAGGTTTTTGACCTTTTGTCCTAAATTTAGACAAAATATCGAAAACTCAGGCCTAAGATGAAAAATGCAGACAAAAAGTCTTCCGATTTTTTGTCTGCATTTCAACTCGAAAATACCGGAAAAAGAATCTCGCATATAAATCAATAATTCTTTATTTTGGCCTAGGTTTTGAATTGGTTTGTTGAAATTTTCGATATTTCCGTATTTTCGGTTTTCCGTTTTAGTCAATTTTTTTGATTTTTTGTAGTTTATTTTATATTTTTTAACCTGAATTATTTATTTTTACGCGGAAATTTTTTATTTTTTGCGGATTATTTTTTTGGGGGTCAAAGTTTTTGATTTTTGTCCTTTATTTTAGATTTTGCAACCTACATTTTTGAATTTTTTGACCTGTACTTTTAGGGTTTTGTATTCATTTCAGGTTATTTATTTAATTTTATATGTTTTGTTTTCGTAGGTTTTAATTTAAAAATGGGGTTTATTTTTAGATAAAATTCATTTACTTTACTTTACTTATCTTGATCTGGAAAATATTGTCTTCGGGATTTATGTTAAGGAATTATTTGATTTTTAAATATTTGTGGGAATTTTGGATTTTTTGCATCAAACAATGAAATGTCTAATTTAGGTTTTTTATCCGATCTAAACTTATACAATATTAAAATATAATAAAGTAGTAATTAATTACTTGAGCTTGTACAATATTAGACTTCATTCATTATACGTTCAAGGCAGCGGCGGCTCGTGGATCTTTATAGAGGATGCTACGACAGAGATGCCGCTCGTCCTGTACTACTTACTCTTAATAGGAAGCAAATATTTTGCTGCTGTTTTGGTCAAATTTCCTTCCGTTGCCTCCTCGCTGAACATCCACGAGCCGCCGCTGGTTCAAGGGTTATCCGAGAAAAACAAACAATTGAAAACAACTGAAGGGCGAATTTAATTTTTGTATGTTATCCACACCAAACCTGAAATTTTTTCGAAATCTAGTCATCCATTCAAGAATTATCCTCTAAAAAATAGAAAAAAACAATTGATGGGAGTTAATTGTAAGCAATGCCAGGAGCTTTATTATTGATTAGTTTATACAATCTGTTTCAAATAGTAATCGCAGTCACGGGCGGCTCGTTATATACAGCCAAGGAGTCATGGCACTACCCATAGTTTCATGCACAGTAAGAATTTTTAATTAATTCTGAAAACACTTACTTTGATCTAGGAAGATAAATCGTTCTTTGTTTCTTCAAAAAAGGAGGGGGTATTGAAGAAGTGGCTCTACCATCAACATATTCCACGAGCCGCCACTGTTCATGGTACCCGTGTTTTCCATTCGATGCCAGAACAGAAATGCGAGAATGTTGTCTCGGCAAATACTTTGTCGAGTATGATTTTTTTCACGAGAGAGAATATACGACTTGAAGATATTTACAATAGATAATGCAAAATCACTACTAACGGAAAATTTCCATCGATTCGCACGCAATATTCACGAAATACTGATGGCTGCGTGGCGTGCGCGTGCGTATCAAACACGTCACAGAAGTCACAAAGGCGCATAAAGGCAAACGAATTTTTTTTTATACGACAGAGATATATATGCACTACATTTTCATCATAGTCGAATAAGGGTAAAATTGAGTATTTTTTAGGAATGCCCTAATATATCATCAAATCGATTAAAATTTCATACTTACTTGACATTTATTTTTTTATTATGTGAACTAATAACTAAATGGTTTTATTTAATACACTTATTTGTAACTGGGGTATTTCCTAAAGTAAATAAATTATTAAACCGCTCCATTATTAACTTGCAACATGAAATTATTAAAAATTAAACTAAGCGCGCATAGACGTATTTCATTCAAATTGAATGTTATATTTGTGCTTATTGCTTACCGATTTAATGTTTATATGCGATTGTTTTGTTGAAAAAGGTATTTTTACCCTTAATTAGGATGTCTACTATAAAGTTATCAACACTAATGATTTTTTTTTGGACTTACAAAAATTGAATTTTGTCCCGCTAGATTAACATTCTGGCCCACTGTGCGCCGATCCGAAAAATTAAATATTATTTTTGGTCTTAATTACAGGCCATAAACAAGTGGTTTCGATATTGACCTCCTGACGTTTACAGCGCAAATTAGATCGTTGAATCGCTGTTGTTAGACAAATGGGACCGCAAGGACAGAACCGTTCGGTTTCGACGCTCCAGGCTACACACAATCCCGCCCAATCATCTGTACCACAGACTTTTTTCCTATTATTCAATTACAACAGACGTCATAACTCTAAGCGAAATTTCGGCACCGGATTAATTACATTTTTGGGGCAATCCATTACCACCCTCTTAATTGAAAACGCCAGCGTCGCGATATTAATTTGCGGGCGCGCGACGGGCGGCGATACGTTACAGGGGATGATGTATCGCAAGACAATTATTCTTCGGCGCGGCCTTATCTATACAGGAGGGGTAATTACCGCCCGCGAAAAAGTCCGTCACGACATGGCACCCAGTGACCCTTATCGCCCGCCGTCGCCGGTTCGATTTTCCTTCGATGAAATGTGTCGGTGTGTTCTTTTTTTCTCTTTCTCTCTTTTGAAGCGTTCAGCACTTTTCGACGCTCGTAAATCACGCGAGTGTCTTGCGAGCACCCCACGTCCCCGTTCTGCTGCAGGAACCACCTGTTCCGGACAAAAATCGTCAGCAGGGTGTTTTTGCCGTCGTCCTCTAAAGCGGAGAGAGGCCCTTAAAGCACGTCACGACAGTCCGAGGCGTTATTATATAAATCGACGACTGGTTTTTGTGTGGAGTTTGCAGGACTGTAAATTGTAAACTGTTGACAGAGTTCTTATGCTTGTTCCGCAAGCAATTAAAGCACATGAATGAATATAGTGGACAAAAACAAAATACTAAAAGAGACGCAATAGAAAATGAATATTAAATACGAGTTCGCTCTAGTGGAAAGAAACTTGAATAATTTATTCAAATTCAGGATGACAGGTTAAATTTTTAAAATTGTAGCACATACCGGGTGACCCAGGGATCTGTAAAGGCCCCATAACTTGATTGCTACTTGAGATATCGACTTCTGATTTTCTTGAACTGGTACCCACACTTATTCTACATATTTTAAAAATATGTATGTTTTTGTACAGGGTGTGCCAATATACATAACAGAACAAAGTTATGTTTTTTTAAATGGAACACCCTATATTTTATACTTTATTTTTAACGCTCTTGAGAATCTGATAAAAATAGTATGAGATAGTATGGGTCTATTATGGACGATTGGTTAGTTATGGACAAATTTGTGGCGAAAACATGTACACATTGAAAACATTGCAAAAGCGTTCCTAGCAAAGATAGAATCATTATTTATACACTAGAAAATTTCCCACATCATAAAGAATAATACACATCGACTTTGGTTCTTATTTATTCATAGTGATATACAGGGTGTTAACATACGCAAAACAATGGATAACTATTTTTTTTCAAATGGAACACCCTATATACGTTGCCACCAATCTATGGCATTTTTAATAAGCTTTTGAATGATATACAGTTTGTATAACAAAATATTAAGGATTCTTGAGATTTATCAATAAAAACATATTTCTTTTGCCACCTTCCGCTGATTTTTGGATTTTCAGCCAAAACTATGCATTTTCAGGAAAAATTATCGGAGACCAAAGTTGTAGAGCGATAAATTTTCGATCGATATGAGTCTTTCAACTTTTAAGATAATGCGTGTATTGCCCGCCAGAGCGCGCAAAATCATGACCGTATATGCATTTTAGCGTTTTCTATGCAAATTTTTGATTAATAAATTGCACTACTTTTTTTTCCGCACCCTCTAACGAAAAAACGGGAAATTATAGAGAAATTTAAATGGCCCATATTGATTGAAAATGTTCCGCTCTACAACTCTTAATAGAAGCAATTTTTGCCAAAAATGCATAATTTTCCCTAAAAATACAAATTCAAAATGTATGTATCAATTTTTGCGTTTTTCAATGGTTTTTTGTATTTTTAGCAAAAACTATGCATGTTGGGCAAAAATTGCTTCTTTTAAAAGTTGTAGAGCGGAATATTTTCAATCGATGTAAGTCATTTGAATAATTCTATAATTACCCGTTTTTCTGCTAGAGGACGTGTAAAATAAAGTATAGTGCAATTAATTAACAAAAAATTTGAGATAAACGCTAAAATGCATATACG
Organism: Ocypus olens; assembly: GCA_910593695.2. Lineage (NCBI taxonomy): Eukaryota > Metazoa > Arthropoda > Insecta > Coleoptera > Staphylinidae > Ocypus > Ocypus olens. The sequence goes on from OU343061.1 coordinate 40,488,257, forward strand.
GTCATGATTTTGCGCACTCTGGCGGGCAATACACGCATTATTGGAAAAGTCTAAAGACCTATGTCGATCTAAAATTTTCCGCTCTACAACTTTGGTCTTTTATTATTTTTTCAGAAAATGCATAGTTTTGGCTGAAAATCCAAAAATGAGCAGGAGATGACAAAAAAAAAAGTTTTTATGGATAAATCTCAAGAATCCTTAATATTTCATTATACAAATTGTACATCATTGGAAAGCTTATTAAAAATTCCATGCATTGGTGGCAAGATATATAGGGTGTTCCATTTGAAAAAAAATAGTTATCCAATATTTTGCGTATGTTAACACCCTGTATAGCAGTATGAACAAAAAAGAACCAAAGCCAATTTTTATTATTCTTCATGATGTGGAAAATTTTTTAGTGTATAAAAAATGAAGCTACCTTTGCTAAGAGCGCTTCTGCAATTTTTTCAATGTGTCCTTGTTTTTGCCACAAATTTGCCCATAACTAACCAATCGTCCATAATAGACCCATACTATCTTATACTAGTTTTATCAGCTTCTCGAGAGGGTTGAAAATAAAGTATAAAATATAGGGTGTTCCATTTAAAAAAACATAACTTTGTTCTGTTATGTATATTGGGACACCCTGTACAAAAACATACATATTTTTAAAATATGTAGAATAAGTGTCGGTACCAGTTCAAGAAAACTAGAAATCGATATCTCAAATAGCAAATAAGTTATGGGACTTTTACAGATCCCTGGGTCACCCGGTATGTATAAAAAATTATCCTAAAGCTGAAGCTAAAAATTGTTGGAAATCACGTTACTTTACAAAGAGTCGACTTGTAATTAAAATAGTCGACTGATTTTGAAGTGAAAAGAGCTACAAAAAAGGTCATTATCACTTTAACATATAAAATAATTCATCCCCAAAAACATTTACTGAGAAATTTTTTTTCCAGTTTACCCAGAAAACCAAGTGGACAGCCAAACAATTTTTCATGACTCCAATGGAGTTACAAATTTCCGCGACTCACTGCTCAGAGTCGACTCACTCATGAGTTACCCATCTCTACTTTGGATACGCATCACTGGAAAACCGATGCAACTAAAGTGATGAAATTTTTCATCGTTAACAGACGTGGTAATACAGATAGGTAGGGTCGGTTGCTAAGACCGCACCTATATGTCTTACCACCTCTGCTACCTCAGTCGTACCATGAGTCACCTCGCGAGCCGTCGCTGATAGTTACCCTATTCTCCTTTGGCCTCCTGAGTGGGTACACCAAATGACTTTTTTTGTCACCAAATGAATGGGACGTATCGTGTATAACCGCATATACCGGGTTATTCAAAATGAAGGAACAGATTTCAAACATTCATTTCTTTCAAACTACAAAAGGTAGTTATTCCAATGTTCCAGGACAGACAAAAGTGTAAAATTTGAACTGTCCAGCCAGAAGTTCCAACCACGGCCGCATTGGCGCTGTTGCTTGTCTGTAGTAAAATGGCGATACAACAAGGAAACGCATTTTGTGTGCTGCAATTAGCAAAACTAGAGTCCATTATTAAACGGGTCATGCACGATGAGATTTGTTGCGCTACTTTAGCAGCAGAGACAAATCTCATCGTGAATGGCATGGTATCAACTGACGCATGTATCTTTGAGACCGTATCGCTGATACCGACTAAGGTGGGATACGGAGACAGACGGCGCTACAAAATAGAACAAGTCTCAACGTGAATGGGTTAGTATCGCCGCATGAAGTGATACCGCAGAGTGAATTCTATGAAATGAACGTAAGTTGCTGGAAATTTTTCAGAAATTACTAGGCTAAGGGCGACTCCAATTGCAACACATTTCTCACTAGTCAATCCGTCTAAAGATGCCATAATCAAACAAACACTTTACGATCCAATAAACCGAAATCGACTGATGTCTCAAGCGACTGATTGTGTATCTCAATGTGTATAGTCTGATGTAACTTGCGACGATGCTACATGATACATGCACAGCGCCGCATGCGGCGCAGCTAAGTTGCATCGTGTATGGCCCGTTTTAAACGTGCTTTTTGCCGTCAGTTTAATAAACAACCGCCTCGTCATACGCAGATTTACCAGTGGCATCGAAAATTCGTAGACGATGGTTGCATCTGCAAACAGAAAAGCACGGGACGTCCACGCACATCTAATAAAAATATCTATCGTATTCGTGCAGTTTACGAAAGGAGTAATATGTGTCATATCTGTACACAAAGTCTATGGACCTTTCTTAGTGGAGAAAACTGTGACACAACTAACCTATCTAGACTTGCTTCAAAACTGGTTATTTCCTCAACTTGAAGATGATTCAGATGACTTCATCTTCATGCAAGATGGTGCCCCGCCTTAGTTCTCTAACCACGCTACCTTAATCACACCATTCCAGGACGTTGGATTGGAAGAGGAGGAGCAGAAGATCAACTTGACACTCTTGAAAATCTGCGACATCGAATTGTTGAAGATGTGAATTCGATAACTAGAGACCAGTTAAAAATATGAAAATGTTATTTATGTACCGACTGGAAGTTAGCCATAAATCCGGCGCCTCCGCCATTTTTGATTTTGGTAAATTTTCAAGTTTTCCCTCCTGATTTACAAAAAATAGATTAAAATTCATAATTACTCAAATTGCTGTACTGTCATAGTACTAACAATAAGCTTTTAACTGATAAGACATCTATCGAAACATGGCGTCCTTAAAGACCTATTTAGCGTACTTCTTACATAAATACCGACTGGAAGTTAGCCATAAATTTCAGCCACTAATCCGGCGCCTGCACCATGTCTTCCTTTATTAAATTTCCAAGTTTTGTGTACTAATTTACAGACAATGGATTAAAATTCATAATTAATCAAATTGCTGTAGTGCCATAGTAATAACAATTAGCTTTTAACTTAAGATTTACCCCAATTTTTTGATAAGATTTTTTGATGGTCAATTTTCAAAAAATCAAAAGTCATCGTTAGGCGTAGTTTAGGTTCGATATTTTTGGCCACAAATGTTCCAAGGGCCTTTGTTTGCAATATTTAAGTTTAAAAAAATGACACATATTCTTAATTTTTGTTTAAATAATTATTTACCCAGACACTTTTACGAAATTTCGTCAATTTTCAAAAAATCAAAAGTCAATGTTCTATGGGGCTTTGTTTACAATATTTAGGCTTAAAGAAATGACACGTATTTTACATTTTCCTTTAAATAATTTTTTGGAATTTTTGGAATACTTTTTAAGCTTTGCATTTAAACAACGTGTCCACGTAAGTATGCAACATATGAGAAAGTTTTTTATAATTACTTTCTCAGAAAATTGTATTGTTCCCTATGGAACATTTGTGGCCGAAAATATCGAACCTAAACTACGCCTAACGATGACTTTTGATTTTTCGAAAATTGACGAAATTTCGTAAAAGTGTCTGGGTAAATAATTATTTAAACAAAAATGAAGAATATGTGTCATTTTTCTAAGCCTAAATATTGTAAACAAAGGCCCATGGAACATTTGTGGCCGAAAATATCGAATCTAAACTACGCCTAACGATGACTTTTGATTTTTTGAAAATTGACCATGTTTCGATAAATGTCTTATCAAAAAATCGGGGTAAATCTTAAGTTAAAAGCTAATTGTTATTACTACGGCACTACAGCAATTTGATTAATTATGAATTTTAATCCATTGTCTGTAAATTAGTACACAAAACTTGGAAATTTAATAAAGGAAGACATGGTGCAGGCGCCGGATTAGTGGCTGAAATTTATGGCTAACTTCCAGTCGGTATTTATGTAAGAAGTACGCTAAATAGGTCTTTAAGGACGCGAAATTAAAAGAACGAAAATCAAAGAGAGAAAAGAGAAATGAAAAAAATACATAAACTAGGGGTCCTAATAATTCGAAGCTGCGCGACTTCGAAGCTTCTAAGAATCCGAAGAAACGAAGAAAACTTCGAATATTGAAATTTGCGAAGATTCGAAGTCTCAAAGTTGTGAAGTTTCGAAGTTTTCGAATTTTTCAATCCCAAAACCCTAAACAGTTGGGGATATAAACTTTTATGTAATTTCGAAATTTTTACCACGAAAACCCAAGACGAAACTTAAGATGCTCATGCTGAATTGTGGTAATAATAATTAACATCAAAGTAATGTATAAAACCAAAACAAATCTTGCAAAATTAATCGTTCTTAATGGTTTTGAAATGAATTGATATAAATTAACTTTCTCATTTGTCAATATTCGCGAAATGAGAAACTTCCCTGCTTCCGATCATGTTTTTTGTGAATCATAGAATTTTCGAAATTGGAAATATTCGAAGAAAAATTCCAGCTCTAACATAAACATTAGAAAGGAAGAAACTATAAAAAGTACAACGTTATACGATATAAGGAAGAAAAAGAAGAAGTCCGGAGATCTAAAGAAGTATCATGGACAAAATTTGATAGGAAACTACTTATGAAACGCCAAAGCAGATGAAAAAGAAGAATATAATGTGATGAACATAAAAGACAAAGAAGGAAATATAATCACAGAAGAGTAGAAAATAATGGAAAGTTGGAGAAAATATACCGAATGAATCGACAATTTTGTGTACAACGGCAGTAGATTTTAAAGTCTCTTGTATTAAAACTTTTTACACGTTAATTTTGGATTGTTTTTCCACAAGCGTTAATGCTCTCAGATCCAACCTTTTCCGTTTTTTGGGGGGGCGAAAATGCCGCCAAACTAGTGCTGGCTACATAACCCATAGTTAAAAATGAAATAACTATTTCCTCGAAAATCGCGGGATGGGTTCTTAAAAGAACCGATTCTTACACTTTCATCGGGAGGAATAATTGCCAAAAAACATAAAAACTGATTCCAAACACGTGAAACCGGTGGGACACAAGTAAACGGTGATATATCAGCTGGTTTTAACAGCGGCCATTACCGTTTTAGCAATTTTGGCCTGTCTAAAAACGGCGCCCGTTTAGTCAATCACAACATCGTATTTTCGCGGCTATAATTTGATTTAATCCGCCTGGTTATTAAATACAACAAAAATTAAATAAAATTTTACGTCAAACTCATTCACATATATAATAATTTAAATTGGTTTCCGAAATGCAATTTTTGGAAAATAAGTTGTAAACAGTTTGCTTGCAAAATATGTAATTATTGCAAAATTTAATTATACCAACTTTGTCCGAAATAGTTTTTTTTTTATTTACCATGCACATAATATGAATAAAATTTCTTCACAGAATACAAAAAATAATTCTTTTGGAGGTCAGTCCAGTTCATGATTTTATTTATTTAATTTAACAAATTAACTTATCCAAATAAACGTATGCAAAAAAATAAGAAAAACAAAAAAAATAAATATAAAACCAATTAACGTATGTTTTCTTTTCTGCCCAATCTCGCTTTTCAGTAAAGGGATAAAGCACCCTCTGAATGGTAATTCGGAAAATATTTAGTTTTGAACGAATATCTTCGAAACCGCGAGAGATCAGAAAACGTTCCAGGTAAAAATTTAATATGTATGTGAAGTTGAGAATAACTCGGCGCATCTACCATATATCAAAATAAATCACTTTTCATGGTTTCACCCAAATAAAAAATTCAAATAACCTATGCATATAATAAATTAAAAACAATAGGCTACATCCTTAAAACATCAAATTATACGTTTATCTTTACTAGACAATTAAATAACAAAATTCTTGTGCTACAAAATGGTCATAGCTGAGTAGTTACAGGTGAAAATCCCAGATTTTCTCGAGAGTAATTGTTAGCTATGCTTGCTATTGTTACAGTAAAATAAGAATTATTCGTACCTTTTGTCGTTTTAGCTCTACATTTAGATATTCTTGTAAATGTCGACCTAGTGCTCAAAAATGGTTATTGCTGGGTAGTTTTCTCGACAGCAGATGTTAGCTGGGGTTGTTATTGTTATAATACAATAACGATTATTCGCTTGGGATAACGACAAAAGATACACATCCCAAATGAATAAATCTTATTGTATTATATTATTTAATTTTCTAATAAAGATGAACGTATAATTTTATGTTTTTATTGTATTTATTTTAGTAAATTCATAGGTTATTTGAATTTGTAGGTGAAACGACTGAAAATTACTTATTTCCATATCTGGTGGATGCGCCGAGTTATTGCTAGAAATATTATTACCAACTTCACATACATTTTAATGATAATTAACGTTCTCGAAGATTATATATTTTGCAAATACCCTCACAGTGCGCAAGTTACGACTCATTTTCCAAAAATTGCATTTCGGAAACCGAAGTTATATATGGATGAATTGAGTTAAATTTTCTTTAATTTTTGCTGTATCAAAAATTTATAATTTTACAAAACTAATTGATAGAAATTTTTCAAAATATCAAATTAGTGCAAAATTTAATTATAACATTTTCAAGTACGTTAATTACCACTGAACTTTTATCTGAAACATTTTTTTTTATCTCATGGTTTCGAAGGTATTTCCTCAAAATTAGATATCCCAAATTACATTTCCGTGGGCATTTTACCACTTAAAAGCGAGTTTGGGGAAAAAAGAAAAAATACGTAAAACTTAGTTTTGATCTCTCTACATATCCGCCAAGTTTCTCAAGATCGATTATTTACACCTTGAAATTTTCCCTTGTAAAACAAATTTGCAAGAGAATCGTAAATAGGAAAAGAGATATGCAGATTTATTTTGTCGATTTGGAAAAGACGTTTGATGGAGTGAGAAGAGAAGTAATATGGAAAGTTCTGAAAAAGCGAGGCATAGACAGAAATTCTATAACAAAAGATTAAAAAAATGTGATAATGTATTAAAATAAAACAATTCAATTTTCTTTCTCTTTTTTTATAAAGCAGGGCAAAAAGACCTATGGCCCATAGCCCAGACAGTGACTTACTAACTAAATACAAGTAAATGAAATATTAAACTATGCAAAAGTTACTGAAATGAAGATGGTGTATATATCGTGAGATCAAAAAGTCGAAAATAGTAGTCAGCCCTTAAAACATAACCTAACTAAGAGAAGTTCAGTGGCGTCACTAAGAATGGGAATTTCGAGATGGAAAACCCTTAAATTGAAATAAAACAGCTAGATTATGAATCCTAAATATATTATTAAAGTGATGATCAGTTCTAAAAATAACTAAATGTTTAAAATGGGCAAAATCGACAAATAAAAACACGCAAAACTATTTTTAAAACAAGCAACCTTAAAAAATTAACAAAATGTTCACTGCCATGCATTGGAGTATTCCAGGCAGCCAATATAATTTTATTTCAATTATTATCCCTATTTTCAGAAAATGTGCTGCCAACTATTTTCCACTTTCTAATCTCACTGTATATATTAAAAGAAAGACTAATTAAAAGTTTCCTCGGACATCCCAGAAAGTCAAATAAATACAATATAATTATTATTGCTTTTAGCAAACACATGATCTAAATCCACGCGTATAAAACTAATTGGAATACTGCGGTAGTTTTTTTTTTTGTTTTAATTCACACACCCTCGCGATAATTTCACAGCATTGACATAAACAATCCGAGTACGTGCATAACGGAGGTCACCGCAATCGCGCGATTTAATTCCAGTGGCGTTCCCGGGGGTAATTGAGGGACAAAGGTATCCTGGGCGCTCCCGTTGGGGCGGCACGCGATGCGATGATACCGTTAACCCGGTTGCGGCGACCTTCACTTTTTCGACTGGGGGAGGGGGCTGTTTTAATTAAAGTTTAACGTGAAAGGCATGCAAATTTTCACTAATTATTCAAACGTCTTGTTTAAATTCTGTGCGAATTGTAAAAACAATCGTAGCTGAATTTTGACTTTTCGGTTCGTAAGGGATTAGACAGCGCGACAACGCTACTGAAATTGATTAAAAAAATTGAAAAAATATAATTAAGATATAACAGCAAAAACACATTAATGAATAAATTACACAGGGTGTTCTAATACGTATACAGTGTGGGCCTAAAGTATGGAATATATTCAGTAAAACCGAAATAAAATATTTTTCGAAAAAATCTTCGAACCGGTCTAATTCTGCAAGTGATTATTTTTTTTACGATTTTTCAAAACATTGAGTGCAATTTCCGTTCCGTTTTGAGTCAATTCCTGTTGTTTTCAGTAGCAATATGCAATTATTTTTACAAGTAATGAAAACTACACTCTTTCTGCATAGTTTTAGTAATTTTGGAGCTAATTCTACTAGTGATTAATTTTTTACAATTTTTCAAAACATTGAGTGCAAATTTCCTTAGCTGCAGAACAAATTTTGAGTTTTTTTCCTATTTTCTGGGGCTAATCACCCCGAGTGCTGAGAATGGCAATTTTCGTACTCGAATTTTCATTTTCTATCGTTAAGTCCGGATTTTGATTTTTTGGTCTAAATTTTTAATCTTTTAGCCTTTTTTTTTCTAAATTTTCGATTTTTTTGGTCCGCAATTTTGATTTTTGGGATCGAAGTTTTGAATTTTATATCCTATATTTTAGATTTTTTTAGTAAATTATTGATTTTTATACGCGACTTTTTTTTATTTTTTGCCGATATTTTCAAGTTTTTTCAATTTCTTGCCCTTGATTTTAGATTTTTTAACTTGAATTATTATTTTTTATGGGCATTTTTTTTAGTTTTTGGTTACTTTTTGACTAAAATCGATAATTTTATTTTTTTATTTTTTTTATTTTTTCAAGACAGACCATGCTGAACACTATATGTCCATAAAATTGTGTTGTTCCAGGAACTGAGGTTTTCGAGTTTCTGGTCGGCAACTTATTTTGAGCTAAAGAGTTATTTTGGGAGCTGAAAATGGCGAATTATTTTCGTTTTCCTTGATTTTTCAATTTTTTGGTTTAAATTTTTTATCTTTAGACCAGAATTTTTGATTTTTTTGGCCTATATTGTAAATATTTGACCTATATTTATAATTTCTTCGTTCCAAATTTTAGAGTTTTTGCCCGAAATATTCTTTATTTTAGTTAAACTTTCTGATTTTTTGTTGTTGAAATTTTCGGATTTTTGGTTTGCAGTTTTCAGCTGTTAAGAAGCGTATTACTCAACTGTCAAAAATGATATTTTTCAGCTGTTAAAATGCAATTTCCCACCTATAAAAATGTTATTTTTCAGCAGCATTTTTGGACATTTTCCTTAATTGTCAAAAATGGCATTTTTCAGCTGTCAAAACTTGTATTTTGTGTGTTGTCAAAAATTGTATTTTTTAGCTAACAATAATGGTTTGTTGCAATTGTCAAGAATGGTATTTATCAGCTGCTAAAAATGGTATTTTTTAGCTATTGAGAAGAGTATTGTTCAACTGTTAAAAATAATATTTTTCAGTTGTCAAAAATGGTACTATTCACCTGTCAAAAAGGTATTTCTCACCTATAAAAATGGTATTGTTCAGCTATTAAAAGTAGCATTTTTTGACATTTTTTAATTGTCAAAAATGGCATTTAACAGCTGTCAAAAATTGTATTTTTTGTGTTGTCGAAAATTGTATTTTCTAGCTGACAATAATGGTATGTTACAGTTGTCTAAAATGGTTTGTTGCAATTGTCAAGAATGGTATTTTTCAGCTGTTAAGAAATGTATTATACAACTGCCGAAAATGATATTTTTCAGTTGTCAAAAATGTTATTTTTCAGCTGTTAAAAAAAATATTTCTCACCTTTAAAAATGGTATTTTTCAGCTATCAAAAGCAGAATTTTTGGTCATTTTTTTATTGTCAAAGTTTTGTCGTCAAATATTGTATTTTTTAGCTGACAATAATGGTATGTTACAGTTGTTAATAATGGTTTGTTGCAGTTGTTAAAAATGGTATGTTTCAGCTGTTAAAAATGGCATCTACAGCTGTCAAGAAGTGTATTAAACTGCCAAAAAATATATTTTTCAGCTGCCAAAAATAATATTTTTCAGCTGTCAAAAATGATATTTTTCAGCTGTCAAAAATGATATTTTTCAGTTGTCAAAAACGATATTTTTCAGCTGTCAAAAATGATATTTTTCAGCTGTCAAATATTATATTTTTCAGCTGTTAACAATAGTATATCCCACCTATAAAAATGGTATTTTTCAGCTATCAAAAGCAGCATTTTGTCAATTTTTTTAATTGTCAAGAATGGCATTTTTCAGCTTTCAAAAATTGTATTTTTTTAGCTGACAATAATGGTATGATAGAGTTGTCAATAATAGTGAGTTGCTGTTATCAAGCGTGGTATTTTTCAGCTATTAAGAATTGTATTATTCAGCTGTCAAAAATGTAATTTTTCATCTGTCAAAAATGATATTTTTAGCTGCCAAAAATGGAATTTCCCACTCATATAAATGGTATTTTTCAGCTAGCAAAAGCAGCATTTTTTGACATTTTTTAACTGTCAAAAATGACATTTTTCAGCTGCCAAAACTTGTATATTTTGTTGTTAAAAATTGTTTTTTTTTTGTTGTCAAAAATTGTATTTTAAAACGGTATGTTTCATCTGTCGGAAATGGTATTTTTCGGCTGTCAAGAATGGTAATCCCCAGCTGTTGAAAATGGTATTTTTCAGCCGTATTAAGTTGTATTTTAGTTGCAGAAAACGGAATTTTTCAGCTACCAAATATGTTATCCTTCAGCTGCCAAAAATAGTATTTTTCAGCTAATAAATATATTTTTTTTGACATTTTTGAATTGTCAAAAATTGAATATTTCAGCTGTCGAAAGTAGTATATTTTGCTGTCGAAGCATGGGCGGCTCATTATAGAGTATTCTTGAGAATACGTTACTAAATACAGGGTGTGCCATTTGAAAAAACGAAGTTATTCAACTTTATAAGTTGGGTTTTTCTACCGCATTATTTTTTATCACCCTGTGTAATTTTTTGTATGAAATCATGGTTGGATCTATAGTTCGAACCTTCAAGCAAATAATTGAAATGATTTTAATCGTTCAACGTCAACCACTGGGGCAAAAATAAAATTTCACCCAGACCATGCATTTCAACAAATCTTCAAATATTTCGAAAACGGCAAACAATAGGTATAGGGAGTATTGAAGTAACTCACCTTTATTTGCTCCATATAATTCAAAAATGACAAAAAATACAGGGTGTTCTACTTAAAAAAAAAACATAAGTTTGGTCTGTAACTTTGTTATGAGATACCCTGTATAAATTTAAATATTTTTAGGGCGTGCAGCTCACTTTTATACACAACTTTTGTATAAAACATTTTTCGAAATTTTGAAAAATAAGCACGTGATTGACCGTTCTCAGAGCTCTGAAACACCCTGTATATAGTTTTGCTTCATTTATTAAATTATCTAAACAAATAATAAGTTTTGCATGATGAATTTTATTTAAAGCACTCTTTAATTCATCGCAAATTTTTGCAAAATAAATATTATCCGGCTAAATTCTAGCCTCTTGTGGTATTACCCGCGACAATAAAAAGAACGTATATGTATAACAAAAGTATACCTGAGGCATACTCGAAGAACAAAGGATTTTAAATTGATCTGTCATAATTTCTATAATTCCCATACTTTAAAAAGTCCTTTGAAAACCGCATAAATATTCCATTATACCGAGCGGTGTCCACAAAGCCGTTTCCGCTTTGAGCGCAGCTCGATTGTTTTAATTATTCATGAAGAAAATACGGACAGCGCGGATTCGTTAAAGCCGCGGATATTTTAATTAAAACTAAAAAAACTGTCCGAGGAGCGAAGTTTATCGCGTGAGAATCCCGATTTTCTTTTTAAATTCTGTTGACTATCGCTTCCCTGCGTGTCGATAAACAGAGGGTATTTGGTTGCCATCCCCCAGCGGTGTGATTAGTTAGCGCACGTCTGTTTATAATGGTAAACAGTTGAACGGGGGGGGGCGGCAAGAACTTCGCAAACAACGTGTTTGCGCAATCAACGTGAAATAATACGGTGGTTAAATAAAAATGTTGCACTAATTATAACAGTTCGGGGAGGCGGCAAGACCCTTTCATCTTAATGGAGACATCATTCGAAATTCAGTGCGTGTGTGTGTGTGCGTGGGATGTTGATGATGATGGTAGGAGGACGTTAATTTCAATTTATCATCGAAGGGGCAGCCGTCCGCCATATTTCCTTATTTTCCGACACGTCGCTCCAGCGTGTGTACACGCGGCCCGAATGCTTTATTTATCGCCGCCCCCGGGCCTAATTTATGTCCCATTGTTTGCCGGGCGGACGCACACACACGGCCCGTGATGTGTTTATAATGAGGTGCCGCCGCCGCCGCCGTCAAGATTCCGTCGACGTGATCGAACTTTTTGCCGACGCCGCCGCCGCAGACGTCGACGACGCTGGCGCTTTATTACCCCCCCGATTTATCCTCTTTTGTTTTTCGAGTGGGGCGTTTTGTAATTGTCAAAGGATTTATGTGGGTCGCTAATGGACAAAGAACGTTGTAGGAAGGAACCCATCACTAATTTCAAGAGCCCTCATATGTAACTTTGACATCGTCATTTCCGTACTACTTCCAGCTAGAATGCAATCAATTACTGTTATTATAAATCAAATGTTCACCTTTCTAAGAAGGGAATCAATTAAATTGGATATATGCCAGACCATTAAATTAACAATCGACTCATTTTGTATTAAACGGGGCTATAAAACGTTGCAGACGGGGAATCGAACGCACTCGACTCGCGATGCAGCAGGCAGACTCAGAGATTTGTTACTGAAATATATTTATTCCGACTAATTATTTGGATTCTAAAGTTAAACTTTTCCCTCGTGTGTAGAAACTGTAAAAGCAGACTTCTTTATGCGTAGTTAATGTACCTGCGTGGCTTTTATATCCCGTCGACCAGTCACCGTGTACAACAGATTTATTAGTACTACAAATTATTTCGGTTAGCTTTCAGTGAGTCTCCGCAATAGAGACCCACGGAGGTAAATATTTGACATGTTAAATAAATGTAAACCTCTCAATTCCTAATTCAAGTGAGGTTGACAAAGGATGAGAGGCAGGAACATACAACAGCCTCGTATATAAACGGAGTTTATTTGATCTCTATGGATGAGCTACTGTATAATCGGTTTTTTTAGAGAACAGTGTTTCTCAAACTTATCTGATCGCGGCCCACTTGGACAAAGCATATATTTCAGAGGCCCACTAGATACCAACTTAAATCACATTTAAAGCTGTGAGAATTTTCTGATGGGCCGTAAGGTCTGACAAGGAATGCGAAGCCAACAATTTTATAAATACTGTAGTCCATGTTTTACGGGTTTGAAGTTAGCCGTAGATTTCGAACCTCATTATTTCTGGAAACTGAAAATTTCAAGTAAAATCGATTGTTTTTACTTTGAGTCGTAACACTTGCATAAAAGCGCCCAAATTTTCAACCCCTAATATATCTTTTATCGCACCCTTAAATAATGAAATTAAAAAAATCAATGTTATTAATAATCAAATGAAAAGGCCAAAAAATCAAAAATCCAGAAATACAAATTGCAGACCAAAATAAAAATTGAAAATTCATGTGCAAAGAAACTAGTTTGCCATTTTTAGCCTCAAAAATACCTTCTTGATCCAAAATAAGTTTCAGACCCGCAATTTTAAAATATAGCCATGAAATAAAAAAAATCAAGATAAAAAACAAAAAACAAAGGGCGAAAAAAATTCGAGCATAAAAATGATCTACTACTAAGAACTGTCTCCCCTTCTGATTCTTTCAAATTAAAAAACTTAAAACATAAAATAAAATTCGAACTTCGATCATAGAAAAAAAAAATCCAAATCAGTCCAAAATCTCAGATCGCTATTGGAAAAATCACAAAATCCACGGTATTTCAGAGCTCTGGGAACGGTCAATCATGTGCTTATTTTTCAAAATTTCGAAAATTGTTTTATACAAAAGTTGTGTATAACAGTGAGCTGCACGTCCTAAAAATATTTAAATTTATACAGGGTGTCTCATAACAAAGTTATAGACCAAACTTATGTTTTTTTTTTAATGGAACACCCTGTATTTTTTGTCATTTTTAAATTATATGGAGCAAATAAAGGCGATTTACTTCAATACACCCTACACCTATTTTCGATTTTTGTCTTTTTTGATTTTTGTTCTACATTTTAGATTTTTAAATTAAATTTTAAATTGTATTGCGTGTGAGAGAGAGAGAGAGAATACATTTATTAAGATACTTTCACTAATGACCTCATCAGGTTATTGATTGTATTGCGTGATTTTTTATTTTTATTTATTGGCTATTATTTCCCAGTTTCTGGTGGGAAACTTACTTTGAGCTAAAGAGTTATTTTGGTGATGAAAATGGCAAATTATTTTTCGTTTACTTGATTTTTTCCGGAACACTGAAATTCTACCATAGAAAAAAAATTATATCTAAATATAAAATATATTTTTGCCAGTAATTTCGTTTTTCGTTCATTTTTTTTGCTTTTTACACTTAATATTCTTGTTTTTAAATTTTAGATTTTTAGTCCGCATTTTTGATATCTAGGTCCGAATTTTTTCGCTCTATATTTTTGTTTTTTTGCCATATATTTTATATTTTTAACCCGAATTATTGATTTTTATGCGCAAATTTTTCATTTTTTTTTAGGAATTTTCGAGTTTTTTGGTTTGTTTTTGATTTTTGCCTTTTCATTTTAGATTTTTTTAACCTGTTTTTTAATTTTCTTTCCAATATTTTAGAGTTTCTGGTTGAAAACTTGTGAGTTTAAGAGTTATTTTTGCGGCTTAAAATGGCAAATGATTTTTCTTTTACTTAAATTTTCAATTTTTTTGCCAATATTTTAGACCTTTACCTGTATTTTCGTTTTTTGTTTCCAATTTTTAAAAGTGTTTATTTTGGACAAAATTTACGTATTTACGCTTGTTGAAATTTTCGATTTTTTGGTCGGCCACAGTTTTCCGTTTATGGTCAAAATTTTGTTTTTTTTTGATCTACATTTTAGTTCGTTTGCCTTAATTATAGATTTTTGTACGCGAATTTTTGATTGGCGTATATTTTAGATTTTTAACCTGAATTCGTGATATTTTTGAGCGATTTTTTAATTTTTTGTCAGTATTATGTGATAGTAATGAGAAATTTTTAACCTGAATTAGTGATAGTTATAAGCGAATTTTTGAGTATTTTCAAGAATTTGATTTTTGTACTGCATATACCGGGTGACCCAGGGATCTGTAAAAGCCCCATAGCTTGTGTGCTATTTGAGATATCGACTTCTATTTTTCATAAACTGGTACCCACACTTATTCTACATATTTTAAAAATATGCATGTTTTTTTTAAAGGGTGTCCCAGTATACATAACAGATCAAAGTTATGTTTTTTTAAATGGAACACCCCATATTTTATACTTAATTTTTAATCCTCTTAAGAAGCTGATAAAAATAGTATAAGATACTTACTACGGGTCTATTATGGACGGTTGGTTAGTTATGGGCAAATTTGTGGAAAAAACATGTACACATTGAAAACATTGCAGAAGCGTTCCAATATAGCATCATTTTTTATACTATAGAAAATTTTCCTCATCATGAAGAATAATGCGCATCGGCTTTGGTCCTTTTTTGTTCATACTGCTATACAGGGTGTCAACATTCGCAAAACAATGGATTTTTTTTCAAATGGAACACCCTATATATCTTGCCACCAATACATAGTCTGCGGGATTTATGTTTAGGAAATGATTTTATTTTCAAATATCTATCTGAAATTTTGTTTTCTTTTGCGTCAATTGATTTGATTTTTGATATTTTTTTAAATCAATTAGGTATGTTTTTTTGCAACGAACTTTGGGTATTGGTGGACTTGATTTAATATTTTAGATTTTTTGGTAAAACTTTTCAACTCTTATGATTTTTACTTTCACCGTACGAAATTCTTGAAAGTATTGAAATCGAAATTTCAACAGAAATATCCGTTTCGAGATCCTCCGAAACGATTCCGACCATTTTTGAAAAATGTCTGTATCTCAAAAATTACTAAAATAGTAATTTACGTAACAAGTTCCGAAAGTGATATTTTACGGGATGGGTAGGAAGTTTCCAGGACGAGCCGTAGGCGAGTCCTGGAATCCTGCGAGTCCCGTAAAATCACTTTTGGAACGAGTTACGTACAATATTTTTTCTGCAGCCGTTATTTTATGTTAAAAAAGCAAAAACACATACGAATGTAATATGACAAGCGCTGTCATAATTAAATACGATGTTCATGTTTTTGTCAAGGCCGCCTACACATATACGCAAAATCGTCCCGAAAGTAACAAAAAGCGTCCCGAAAGTATAGAAATCGTTCCGAAAGTGAAACAAAATCGTCCCGAAAATAACTACTTTCGGTACGATTTATGTAAAGTGGTACTTTCGATTTAATAAATCATACCGAAAGTTTTATTTTCGGGACGGCTGCAGAAAAATGTTTAAATGAAACTTTATTTAGCAGCCCGAAGAACTGGAAAGCTCTTGATTTTTCCTATAATTTTTGAAATATTGACATAGTCTTGAGCCATACCGTCACACGCGGCTAAAAATGAAAAATGTTATAAAAAAACATTTAACAAATATTAAAGATAACAAAAAAAATTTTGTTTAACAGTATTTTTCATAAAATTATGTTTCACAAAAAATAAATAATTAAAATTGTTGTCATTTTTGGTTTATATTTATGAAGTTATATCATGTATTGTGAGAAGTGAATAACTTGGGAAAATATTTTTTTTTAAATCTCTTGAATTTTCGGATAAACTGACGGTAAAACGATTAGAATTAGAATTATAATTGGTCATTTTTAGTTTTCATAATTTTGACGATCATCCGATCGTAGAAAACGCATTCAATTTGAAAATAAACCGTAAGTAACGATATAAATAACTATTGGTGTACACGGTATGTCTCGCGGTGGAAAACGATTTCCCGCATTAAGAAAATCTGAATACAAATATTTTTTTTTAAATCTCAATATTATTTTATAATAATCCAAAAATAAATTTAAACTTAATAACACTGGCGAAGCACAATAAGCCCCTAACCGGTCTGCAGTTCTCACGAATAGGTTTTTTTTTGTTTTTTTTTGGCGTCGACTGCGAGGTCATCTGCCACCACCGTTTGTGTTAATATATCATATATTAATTAAATACAACATATGCAACAGAACGAATAGGAAATAATAATTTAAACTTACTTGGTCTGTTAAAATTTCGAATTTTACATCAAATGTAATGTTTGCAATGATGGATGGTACATACCTGAAACAAAAGAAAATAGCATTAGTTATAATATTATCTCACGTCTGTACGTGCGCTTGTTCTTTTTTAATTTCTTTTTGTACTCGAGTACCGCTTTCTGCGGTCTAAAATTTTAACAAATTGTACGTGGTATACTTGAGATTTTATGGTCGCCTATTTTATAAATGGGTAAAGATTTACTTTAGGGTAAATCGAGGAGGGGGCTGAAATCCAGCAATATACATGTTACACAGTTTATATTACATTTTCAGTTTTCAAGATTCTCTCATCAATTACAAAAGGTAAGTTTACACATAAATTAAATTTCACTTTACGACTCAAAATGATATAATATTGTTGGGTTCTAGGTCAACCTTGCAACCACCCATATAACCCAACTTTGAGTATTTGCTTTAATCAGTAATAAATCAGACAACGCGAGAAATTATTTTTTTCGCATCTTATTAAATAATATAAACGTTGTAAAATCGTTTTTTATTGAGAAAGTTGTCCATTATTCGGCCGAATCACTTTCTCCACAGATGACGTCCAATCAAATGATAGCAATTTCATTGCCCAACAGGTGACGTCCAATCAAATGATAGCATTTTCATTGCCCAACAGTTTAGTTGTTACTATGGTTACGATTCGTTTTTTGTCAGCGAACTGCCGCAATTTCCAAATAGAAAAATTATTCGTTATAATTTAATACAAACAGAAAAATCTTAATAATTATTTAATATGATGCGAAAAAGTATAGTATTAAACTTCACCCTCGTGGCAATGGTCAACTTTCTCACTCGTTTAATAATATAATATTAGAACGGAAGCGATTATAATTCCTATAAGATACAACTCCCCGTATAATATTCGCTTGAGATGATAAAAAAAATAATTATATTTATATCGTCTTCGTGGAGATGACTGCTAATCTGTTAGACGCTTTTGATTCTATTTGTTTCTCAGCAGTCTTCTGATCCCTGTTTTCTTTTCATGATCTTCTGTTTTCTTCCTGAACATTATTTCCTGCTCGAAGAAACCAGTTCTTCGGATCACGCAACTGGTCAATTTCTTCCTCTCTCTCACTATATCTCCTACACCATGAACACTGCTGACACGGCGACTCCACAATATAATAATAACGAAGTTAATTTTATTTAACTTCGTAATTTCGTTTTTTTTTATTATTAATTCAGCGCTCTGCCTTGCCTACTACGAATAGCCTTCAGCTAGCCGGCACAATGCTCTGGTAACATAAAGTGTAAGGTCCATCTCTTCCTCTCTCTCACTATATCTCCTACACCATCAACACAGCTGATAAGGCAACTCCACAATATAATAATAACGAAGTTAATTTTATTTAACTTCGTAATTTTGTTGTTTTTATTTTAATTCAGCCCTCTGCCTTGCCTAATATGAATAGCCTTCAGCTAGCCGGCACCATGCTCCGGTAACATGCAGTGTAAGGTCAGAATCGTCGAATGCGCTTTATGAAAAACCTTATTCTTTTAAGAAAATAAATCATTTATCTGACACCCCGCTGGTATAACGCATCCATATAAAGATTTGATTGTTTTCGAAGAAGATGAACTTAGATAAGAAGAAGTTAAAGTGTTATTCAATATTTAACGAAACATAAACTTCGGACAGTTTCTTCTTTTTTTTTTCGAAGGATAATAATAATAATAATATAAGTTTTATTCAAAAAATGGCACAACATTTACATGTACATACAAAGAATAAACATGTGACCAAATTTGAAAAAGTCAACGCGATACATATACATATAACTCAAAGCAACATATTAAAAATATTAAGAATAACATATTAAAAATAGTACCTCAATTGTTTCCAAATGCTCAAAACTATTATAATAAAATATCCTTAATTGGCCCTAGCAGATTCTAATGACTCTATACATTCTCTTGTAGTATATAGCTCAATGCCCACAATTAAATCGAAGGCTTCAGATTTGAATGTCTTAAAATTTGTCATGTTTTTCAAACGTGACGGTAAACAGTTACAAAAATTTTAAGGATAAGTGTACATAACTCTCAAATTCAGAACCAAATTAGATAGCTTAATTTAATTAAGCACATTCTCTTACAAAACTGCCACATTTCACGGCGGTAATCAAAGAGATTCTTCAGTCTTTGAAAGGAGCTTCCATTGTGGCTAAATAATGAAAAAGAAATATCCAGAGGGATCGATGTCAATCGCGGGCTGCTGCTACTGGCGCGACTACAATGACTTTGAGTGACCTTTAAAGCCGGCATTAAAAATTGTTTTGATTTAATCCGGCACCGCCGAGGGAAAACATCCAATAAGCTCAGAACACGATGATTTCATTAACGAAAAAAACAAAAAGGGCATTTCCAATATCGATTCCAGTCACGCGTGTATATCGGAATCATTTTCCTGTGAGTAATTCTCAAAGCGGTTCGGATTTATTGAAAATTCCGCTCATAAGTTTTTTTTTCTTTCCAAGTTCATACTTGAAGAATTATTATAAGCGGAAATTCGCTGGTATTTATATAAATTCAAGGATAATAACAATGATCTCATCATATTGTCTATTAACCAGCAAAGCAATAGTTTCAATAACGAATAATTTATTAGTCTATTTCTTGTAGATAAAAATATACTCTATGCGTAAAATTAACATTTGCTTCCAGCACGAGCAAGATTTTTGGCTACAAAAAAAAAAACTTTTGTGCTATTGGTGAGTAATTTTTAAATAAGACTTTTTCCCTCAACTATATTATCTAGGCTTCCAAATACCTCGAGTATAAATGACTGCCCTGGATCTGTTCTCTTAAAATTCAATATTTTTTGTCAACAATACTTCACGTTTTTAAATGGGAAAGATTGTTTTGTCAAAAATACCTCTTTATGTTCTTAAGGAGAAAATTGTTTTTTTTGTCAAAAATACCTCTTCATGTTCTTAAAGGAGAAAATTGTTTTTTTTTGTCAAAAATACCTCTTCATGTTCTTAAAGGGGAAATAATGTTTTTGTCAAAAATACCTCTCCACGTTCTTAAAAAGACGAATTGTTTTTTTTTGTCAAAGATACCTCTCCACGTTCTTAAAAGGACGAATTGTTTTCTTTTTGTCCAAAATACCTCTTCATGTTCTTAAAAGGGAAATAATTGTTTTGTCAAAAATACCTCTCCACGTTCTTAAAAGGACGATTTTTTTTTAACAAAAATACCTCATCATGTTCTTAAAAAAATAATTTTTTTTTTTTTTGTTAAAAATACCTCTTCGTGTTCTTCAAGGGAAAATAATTTTTTTGTCAAAAATACCTCTACATGTTCTTAAGGGAAAAATTGTTTTTTTTTGTCAAAAATACCTCTTCATGTTCTTAAAGGAGAAAATTATTTTTTTTTGTCAAAAATACTTCTTCGTGTTCTTAAAGGGGAAATAATTTTTTTATCAAAAATATCTCTCCACGTTCTTAAAAGGACGAATTGTTTTTTTTAATGAAAAATACCTCATCATGTACTTAACACGTTGAGCGCCGCGCCGCGCCGCGTCATCGGTGGTTGACACTGGACTTTCCGTTTAGGCCGCGTCAACCAGCGGTGGCTGACACTGAAATTACATTTAGGCTGCGTCTACCACCGCTGGCCGACACTGACCTTTCACATAGGCCGCGACAACCACCGCTTCAAAATCGGCGTGGCGCTCAACATATTAAAGGAGAAAATTTGTTTTTTTTTTGTTAAAAATACCTCTTCATGTTCTTAAAAGGGAAATAATTTTCTTTTTTGTCAAAAATACCTCTTCATGTTCTTAAAGAGAAAATATTTATTTTTTTTGTCAAAAATACCTCTTCCTGTTCTTAAAGAGAAAATAATTTTTTTTTGTCAAAAATACCTCTTCATGTTCTTAAAGGAGAAAATTGTTTTTTTTGTCAAAAATACCTCTTCATGTTCTTAAAGGAGAAAATAGTTTTTTTTGTCAAAAATACCTCTTCATGTTCTTAAAGGGGAATTTTTTTTGTCAAAAATACCTCTTCATGTTCTTAAAGGAGAAAATTGTTTCTTTTGTCAAAAATACCTCTTCGTGTACTTAGTCTCTTCTCGCCCAGGTCGCCACATGTGGCGGCAAGCAAAACAAAAGGAAACAAAAATATTTCGTAAAAGAAAAACAAATTACCTTTTTTGCGCCATCTATGGATTATTTGTTAAAATATATTTTTGCATAAATAGGTAAGATTGTGGCAGTGGAATATTTTGTAGAAAAATGTCCCAACAACAAAAAAGTAAAAGCAGCATGGGCGCGAAGTGGTTAAAGGAGAAAATTGTTTTTTTGTCAAAAATAGCTCTTCATGTTCTTAAAGGAGAAAATTGTTTTTTTTGTCAAAAATACCTATTCATGTTCTTAAAGGGGAAATATTTTTTTTGTCAAAAATACGTCTCCACGCTCTTAAAAGGACGAATTGTTTTTTCTTGTCAAAAATACCTCTCCGCGTTCTTAAAAGGACGAATTGTTTTGTTTTGTCAAAAATACCTCTTTATGTTCTTAACGGGGAAATATTTTTTTTGTCAAAAATACCTATCCACGTTCTTAAAAGGACGAATTGTTTTTTTTAACAAAAATACCTCATCATGTTCTTAATGGAGAAAATTGTTTTTTTTTTGTTAAAAATACCTCTTCATGTTCTTCAAAGGAAAATATTTTTTTGTCAAAAATGGAGAAGTCTCCATGTTCTTAAAAGGACAAATTGTTTTTTTTTGTCAAAAATACCTCTTCATGTTCTTAAAGAAGAAAATAATTTTTTTTGTTAAAAATACCTCTTCATGTTCTTCAAGGGAAAATAATTTTTTTGTCAAAAATAGAGAGGTCTCCATGTTCTTAAGAGAATTTTTTTTATTTTTTGTCAAAAATACCTGTTCGTGTTCTTAAAGGGGAAAATTGTTTTTTTTTTGTCAAAAATACTTCTTTATGTTCTTAAAAGGAAAATAATTTTTTTGACAAAAATATCTCTCCACGTTCTTAAAAGGACGAATTGTTTCTTTTTTATCAAAAATACCTCATCATATACTTAACACGTTGAGCGCCGCGTCAGCCATCGGTGTTAAAGGAGAAAATTTGTTTTTTTTTGTGTGAAAAATACCTCTTCGTGTTCTTAAAGGGGAATTTTTTTTTTTGTCAAAAATACCTCTTCATGTTCTTAAAGGAGAACATTGTTTCTTTTCTAAAAAATACCTCTTCATGTTCTTAAAGGAGAAAATTGTCTTTTTGGTCAAAAATACCTCTTCATATTCTTAAGGGATACATTGTTTTTTTTGTGAAAAATACCTCTTCATGTTCTTAAAGGAGAAAATTGTGTTTTTTTTTGTCAAAAATACCTCTCCGCGTTCTTAAAAAGAAGAATTGTTTTTTTTGTTAAAAATACCTCTTCATGTTCTTAAGGGGCAAATAATTTTTTTGTCAAAAATACCTCTTCATGTTCTTAAAGGAGAACATTGTTTCTTTTCTAAAAAATACCTCTTCATGTTCTTAAGGGACACATATTTTTTTTTGTCAAAAATACCTCATCATGTTCTTAAAGGAGAAAATTGTTTTTTTTTATTGTCAAAAGTACCTCATCATGTTCTTAAAGGAGAAAAATTAGAAACTATTGACCGAAACCCGAGCGTATTATAATTTGAAGTTATTTTTTTCCATGGGCCAAAAAAATATAATAGTATATTAGTAAACGAGTGAGAAAGTTGGCCATTGCCACGAGGCTGAAATTTGCAACACGAGCCGTAGGCGAATGTTGCAATTCACTCGAGTGGCAATGGCCAACTTGTTCACGAGTTTAATACTATACTTTTTCGCATCGTATTAAATAATTACCTAAAGATTTTTCTGTTTGTATTAAATTATAACGAATATTTTTTCTATTTGGAAATTGCGGCAGTTCGCTGACAAAAAACGAATCGTAACCATAGTAACAACTAAACTGTTGGGCAATGAAACCGCTATCATTTGATTGGACGTCACCTGTTGGGCAATGAAACCGCTATCATTTGATTGGACATCACCTGTTGGGCAATGAAATTGCTATCATTTGATTGGACGTCACTTGTGGAGAAAATGATTCGGCCGAATATTGGACAACTTTCTCAATCACAAACGATTTAACAACGTTTATATCATTTAATAAGATGCGAAAAAATCAATTAACTTTGCAAATGTACTCAAATTGATCATAATTTATAATTCTGATAAAATTTGAAAAATTCCCTTGCCTATAGTTAGAGTATAGTATAAATATAAATATCTAGTATATTATCAAACCGGAGAAAGGAACATGATGGCCAGATCCCCATTTTTATTTATTTTATAAAGCCACCAGCCACATTGATTTAATTAATAAGGGATCGTTTAATAATTAGATACTTGTTATTTTATTTATTTATTCAACAAGAAGAGATACAAACAGGACGAATCCCGAATATTGTGTCTACAAAACGAGTATAGTTAATCTTTAAGGAAAAACAGCAAAGACAATAAATATATCTCGCAAAACATTTGTCTAATAAATTAACCCGTTTTTAGTATGCAAAGTATTAACTTTATTCATTGAATTTTTAATAGTTGAAATGGCATTACGGCATCTATAGTGAGATGGATGGAGGTATTTTCTTTTATATTTGATTTATTACTTAGAATATAATTTCAATCTCTCAATGGACTTTTGATTTAAATTATTTGTGTTAGATAAATGACTAAAAGTTAGCTTGAGTTATTTATGTGCCCAACTCCGAAATTGGGAGTTTAAATACAAATGGGTCGAGTATAATAATAGCACGTACGTAAATGCACAACTAATATAAGACACAGTTCTGCACGAATTTAATATTACATGAGGTACGGCGGTATCGATTACTCGTAAATAAACACAATGCATTTCGTCTCTTTCCAGCTAGTCTTCAGCACGCACCAGCATTACACGATTTATTCCATCTATCCATATCCCTGGTTTTGCTCCAAAAATTGTTGAAATGGAAATAAACCCTTCAAATTCGAAATGATTATATTTTCATTGAAGTTTCCAATAAAGGAATTTTCATTAATCATGACAATTTAAGAACGGCCCGATCGCTTTTTGTTTGTGTGCGAAAACAGTGTTTCTTTGCTCACCTGTTGCGGAAACTTGGAGCAGGTTTAATTGGCAGCCCCTAATTAAAATTCATTCCCCGACCGCCTTCTCCTTACCGCCCCCCGGGGCGGACAGAACGAGGGCGGCGCGAGATATAATTACGGGTAATTATCGCGCGGAATTGTCACGACGGCTTTAAGTGAAAACCGCCACTCCCTAAACGACACAACTTTAGTGTTAAACTACCCGAGTATTAAAATGTATGTATCGAGTAACCAACTATTTCAATAATAGCAAACTGCGCTGTGAATGTCGGGCAACTCAATTTAGGCTAGAATCTATAAGCAATCGTTGGACTTCCTGATCCAATAATAATGTGAACGTCAGGCAACTCAATTTAAGCAATCGTTGGACTTCCCGACACTCACATATTTCAATAATAACAAACTGCGCAACAACCTACAAGCAACCGTTGGACTTCCTGACGTCCACAGCGCGGTTTGCATTTATTCAGATAATTCAATGCGCTTCATCGATCGAGTTGAATAAAATCGAGAGTGCCATGCGATTTTTTTCTAAGCCCACCGGGTCCCTAATTAAAAGCGACGTTCAATTAGCGCCGACGCGGGATTTAAACGTTTCGGCCATTAAGGAATCCTCGCGTGCTCCATTAGGGGGAGAGCGCTCGCTGCGCAAAGAGTTTAAGGGGGCGCGAAGGGGTGGCGGCAACACAAAACACTCCATCGATTCTTGTAAATTAATAACTGGCGCGGAAGGCGGAGAGGCGGAGGCGGCGGCGGGTGGATCGACACATGAATTTCAAATAGCGCACTTAAAATCCGCGAAAGGCCTTCGCGCTAATTGAATTCCTGATGATCTCCGGCAGTGACTCGAGCGTTTCGAAGATCTGCCCGATTGTGTAGTTCCTTTGCGGAATTACACAGAGACGTTCATTATTTAAAGTGCTTCATCTTCAGCAAATCTG
Organism: Ocypus olens; assembly: GCA_910593695.2. Classification (NCBI taxonomy): domain Eukaryota; kingdom Metazoa; phylum Arthropoda; class Insecta; order Coleoptera; family Staphylinidae; genus Ocypus; species Ocypus olens. The sequence goes on from OU343061.1 coordinate 40,513,576, forward strand.
ATTAAGTATTTAGATTTAAAAGCTAATTGTACGATGGAGACGGGTTGGTTTCTTTAAAAGTTTGATTAATCTGCAATCTCCCGACTCGAATTTATGACAATAAAAGGAAACGCAATCGTATCAAGTATTACACGTTGAACAAATACCAGTTTGGTAATTGTATTAATCTTAAAGTGCTTGATTTGGTTTTATTATACTTTATACTATACTTTATTTTGTTATTATATATTTTGTATTTTACGTATACAAAGGTGGTTACCGTAAATAAACTTTATTATTATTATTAATAATATTGTGTTGTGTGGATTCGTGTAACTTTAACGAGTAAGAAGGTAATAGAGTGTCAGATTAAGAATAACTTATCAAATTGTAATTTTAAAGTAGATGGCCGAGAATTTTTACAACTGGTAATTAAAGTTAAAGATCTGCCACAGTTGAATATGTCTCTAACCGGAACGCGAAGAGGTATTTTTGACAAAAAAAAACAATTTGTCGTTTTAAGAACATGGAGAGGTATTTTTGATAAAAAAATTATTATCCCTTTAAGAACATAAAGAGGTATTTTTGACAAAAACAAAAACAATTTGTCCTTTTAAGAACGTGGAGGGGTATTTTTGACAAAAAAATTATTTCCCCTTTAAGAACATGAAGAGATATTTTTGACAAAAAAAAACAATTCATCCTTTTAAGAACGTAGAGAGCTATTTTTGACAAAAAAAAAACAATTCGTCCTTTTAAGAACGTGGAGAGGTATTTTTGACAAAAAAATATTTCCCCTTAAGAACATGAAGAGGTATTTTTGACAAAAAAAAACAATTCATCCTTTTAAGAACGTAGAGAGCTATTTTTGACAAAAAAAAAACAATTCGTCCTTTTAAGAACGTGGAGAGGTATTTTTGACAAAAAAATATTTCCCCTTAAGAACATGAAGAGGTATTTTTGACAAAAAAAAACAATTCATCCTTTTAAGAACGTAGAGAGCTATTTTTGACAAAAAAAAAACAATTCGTCCTTTTAAGAACGTGGAGAGGTATTTTTGACAAAAAATTATTTCCCCTTTAAGAACATGAAGAGATATTTTTGACAAAAAAAAACAATTCATCCTTTTAAGAACGTAGAGAGCTATTTTTGACAAAAAAAAAACAATTCGTCCTTTTAAGAACGTGGAGAGGTATTTTTGACAAAAAAATATTTCCCCTTAAGAACATGAAGAGGTATTTTTGACAAAAAAAAACAATTCATCCTTTTAAGAACGTAGAGAGCTATTTTTGACAAAAAAAAAACAATTCCTCCTTTTAAGAACACGAAGAGGTATTTTTGACAAAAAAAACGATTCGTCCTTTTAAGAACGTAGAGAGCTATTTTTGACAAAAAATATTTCAGCTTTAAGAACATGAACAGGTATTTTTGACAGAAAAAAACAATTTATCTTTTTAACAACGTGGAGTGGTATTTTTGACAAAAAAAATATTTCCCCTTTAAGAACATGAAGAAATATTTTTGACAAAAAAAAACAATTCGTCCTTTTAAGAATATGGAGAGGTATTTTTGACAAAAAAATATTTTCCCTTTAAGAACATGAAGAAATATTTTTGACAAAAAAAAAACAATTCGTTCTTTTAAGAATATGGAGAGGTATTTTCTAGCGAATTACTAAATAAATTAAATTTTCATATTCCACGTTGCCCTCAAGCTAGACATAAACCTATGTTTCGGCCAGATTTTCATTCAACCCTATATGGAATGTATAATCCCATCTGTCGCCTAATGCGCTTGGCAAACGACATTGGCACCGATGCCAACTTTGTAATGTTTGCGCCTAGTTTTGAATTCTTTAAAACCAGATTACGTCGTGTAAAACTATTGAATGTCATTCGTTAATTTTAATTTTGCAATCAGTTCCATTATTATTATTATTATTATTATTTTATTATATAAGCGTCTAAAGTAATCGCCACACAAAGATTACAAAAATTTTAATTTTCTATTTTGTTATGTAACATGTTTTCTATTTGTAAATGTTATCTATTGTAAAGGAGATTCCGTAAATAAATAAATAAATAAAAGAAAATTTCCCCTTTAAGAACATGAAGAAATATTTTTGACAAAAAAAAACAATTCGTCCTTTTAAGAATATGGAGAGGTATTTTTGACAAAAAAATATTTCCCCTTTAAGAACATGAACAGGTATTTTTGACAAAAAAATTATTTCCCCTTTAAGAACATGAAGAAATATTTTTGACAAAAAAAACAATTCGTCCTTTTAAGAACGTGGAGAGCTATTTTTGACAAAAAAATATTTCCCCTTTAAGAACATGAAGAAATATTTTTGACAAAAAAAAAACAATTAATCCTTTTAAGAACGTGGAGAGGTATTTTTGACAAACAAAATATTTCCCTTTTAAGAACACGAAGAGGTATTTTTGACAAAAAAAAACAATTTTCTCCTTTAAGAACATAAAGAGGTATTTTTTACAAAAGAAAACAATTTGTCCTTTTAAGAACATGGAGACCTCTCCATGTTTGACAAAAAAATTATTTCCCCTTGAAGAACATGAAGAGGTATTTTTGCTTAAAAAAAAACGATTCGTCCTTTTAAGAACATGAAGAGGTATTTTGACAAAAAAATATTTACCCTTTAAGAACATGAACAGGTATTTTTGACAAAAAAAACAATTTGTCTTTTTAAGAATGTGGAGAGGTATTTTTGACAAAAAAATATGTCCCCTTTAAGAACATGAAGAGGTATTTTTGACAAAAAAAAAAACCAATTTGTCCTTTTAAGAACGTGGAGAGGTATTTTTGACAAAAAAATTATTTCCCCTTTAAGAACATGAAGAAATATTTTTGACAAAAAAAAAACAATTCGTCCTTTTAAGAACGTGGAGAGCTATTTTTGACAAAAAAATATTTCCCCTTTAAGAACATGAAGAAATATTTTTGACAAAAAAAAAACAATTCATCCTTTTAAGAACACGAAGAGGTATTTTTGACAAAAAAAACAATTTTTTCCTTTAAGAACACGAAGAGATATTTTTGACAAAAAAAAAACAATTTTCTCCTTTAAGAACATGAAGAGGTATTTTTGACAAAAGAAAACAATTTGTCCTTTTAAGAACATGGAGACCTCTCCATTTTTGACAAAAAAAATATTTCCACTTGAAGAACATGAAGAGGTATTTTTGATTAAAAAAAAACAATTCGTCCTTTTAAGAACGTGGAGAGCTATTTTTGATAAAAAAGTATTTCCCCTTTAAGAACATGAAGAAATATTTTTGACAAAAAAAAAACAATTCGTCCTTTTAAGAACGTGGAGAGCTATTTTTGACAAAAAAATATTTCCCCTTTAAGAACATGAAGAAATATTTTTGACAAAAAAAAAACAATTCATCCTTTTAAGAACACGAAGAGGTATTTTTGACAAAAAAAACAATTTTTTCCTTTAAGAACACGAAGAGATATTTTTGACAAAAAAAAAACAATTTTCTCCTTTAAGAACATGAAGAGGTATTTTTGACAAAAGAAAACAATTTGTCCTTTTAAGAACATGGAGACCTCTCCATTTTTGACAAAAAAATTATTTCCCCTTGAAGAACATGAAGAGGTATTTTTGATTAAAAAAAACAATTCGTCTTTTTAAGAACGTGGAGAGGTATTTTTGACAAAGAAATATTTCCCTTTAAGAACATGAACAGGTATTTTTGACAAAAAAAAACAATTCGTCCTTTTAAGAACGTGAAGAGGTATTTTTGACAAAAAAAAATCCCTTTTAAGAACATGAAGAGGTATTTTTGACAAAAAAAACAATTCATCCTTTTAAGAAGGTGGAGAGGTATTTTTGATAAAAAAAATATTTCTCCTTTAAGAACACGAAGAGGTATTTTTGAAAAAAAAAATAATTTTCCCCTTTAAGAACATGAAGAGGTATTTTTGATTAAAAAACAACTCGTCCTTTTAAGAACATGGAGACCTCTGCCTTTTTGACAAAAAAATTATTTCCCCTTGAAGAACATGAAGAGGTATTTTTGACAAAAAAAAAATCGTCGTTTTAAGAACGTAGAGAGGTATTTTTGACAAAAAAATATTTCCCCTTTAAGAACATGAAGAGGTATTTTGACAAAAAAAAGCAATTCGTCTTGTTAAGAACGTGGAGAGGTATTTTTGACAAACAAATATTTCCCCGTTAAGAACATGAAGAGGTATTTTTGACAAAAAAAAAACAATTCATCCATTTAAGAACGTGGAGAGGTATTTTTGACAAAAAAATTATTTCCCCTTTAAGAACATGAAGAGATATTTTTGACAAAAAAAAAACTTTTTTATATTTTTTTTGACTCATGGAAAAAAAATAACTTCAAATTATAATATCCTCGGGTTTCTGACGATCATCTCTAGTCCTAGCGAGGGGACATTTGAAATTTATGGTGTTATTCTGAACAAAAATGTTAGCGTTAACAGCGGTGTTATTTGCTAACATCGACAGATGTTATGAATATACTATTCTGTACACTGTCTGTCAACTAACATCGATGTAAATTAACATTTTCGATGTTAAACAACACTTGTCAAAACGGTCGACATTACGAAATTGTTAATGGTGGTATTTTGAGGTTATTTCGTAGTTTGTGTTTTTCGTCAACAAAAAACTCAAATTTGGAATTTTATTCCAATATTTATGTGCATGCTTTATGAAACACTCATTTTCTTTCTAAAAATATCCTCAAAAACGTATTATTAACCATCTATTATAATATACATGAAGTTGGTCGCTCTGTACCCGTTGCAATGTTGCCAATTTGTGTACATCGGGCTGTTCAGAATACAGTTTTTAACAGCGCTGCTCACTTTCACATAACATTGCAATGTTAATAACATCGATGTTAATAACATCGCTGTTAATAACAGTTGTTCAGAATAACACCATTAGTCAAAATTAAAAAGTGCAATTAATTTTGAGTATATTTCGAAAGTTACCTAGTAATGGCAATTGTTTACCTATTTTTTAATCAGCGGAGAAGAAATTGAACTTAAAATTACAATAAGCTCGGTTTACATGTGATTCTCTTTAAATCTGTTGATGGAATATTTTAAGATTTTACGGAAATATAATGTAGAATTCATTTTTAGGATGTTAAAATTGCGCGTTCTTTTAAACAAATATATATATATATATACCACGGGGTGTTACAGTGTGTATCGGCCAAATGGAATAAATTCGATAATAAATAAATGGGGGCGTGTTCGAAAAAACGCTCGGATACGTCGATTAGCATTTTTTTTCAACAAAAACTTTTTATACAGGGTGTGTCATGTAACAGAGGCCAATACCAACTTTCTTATTTTAAATGCAACCCCCTGTAAATTATTCAATTTTTAGATTCTTCAGAAAATGCTAGACATATTTCATGTACCATGTCCTATACCTATCTTCAACTGTTTATTTACTTATTAGTTTTTGAGTGTATTGTAGCGAATCAAATAATATTAGTTTTTACTTTCTCTCTTATGAAGTACGAGAAACTATTGTGATCGTGAAAAAATGTTTCAATTTTTTTGCAAACAGATCTAGAATTTATCGATTAGAACGGCGTGCTGCAAAGTTATTAAATAATAAGTTTAAGTTGTCCATCAATAGGGTCGTAAAGTAGGACATTTGAGGGGTTGAATAGTGGATTGGAAGGATTCCGGATTTTGGTTATCGAAGGGCTGAACGCTTCGCAACCAATATATTATTTTTGTGCTCTGGTTTAATAATCGACCATTTGCCGTATCAAAAATTGTTTAATAATGAGATTTCTCATTTTACAGTTTTTACTCATTATTAAACTGTTTGTGGTAACATTTTAGTCGTAGCGATTGGCGTTTGATGTTTATTTTCAAATCGTTTCGCTCGAGGTTTGACATGATGATTATACATGATTAATTCATCTTAATTTTGGGGTTCCTCATAGCTCTAACCTTGGTCCGCTTTTATTCATCATGTTTATTAATGATTTAATTTCCTCGTATTAGCATATGCGGATGACTTAAAAAAAATCTCAAATATTTGTAATCTGCAAGACTCACTGAAGCTGCAAGATAATCTTGATTTCATTTCTAGGTGGTGTAATAATAGCAAATTAAGCTTTAATATCAATAAATGTGCTACTGTCACATTCTCACTTGTTTCGTGCATAAGCTACAGCTATAATATCAGTGGTTATACCCTACGAAGGCTTACAGAGATTTGGGCGTAGTCTTCGACTCTCAGATAACTTTTGTTAAATACATCAGTGTTTTATGCTCATCTGCTTCCAAAATGTTGGGTTTTAAGAGAACCCCCATCAAAGACGACTCTGCAGACAGTTTAGGGATCATCGATAAGCCCTAATTTACTGGATTAGATCAGCAGTCACAAAACTGATCATATGAACTTATCATACACTCAAGTATTTTAAAACAAATTGAAGATCAGAGACATTTTTATAACGTAATATTAGAGACATTCCGACAATAGAATAAAACAACCCCCCGCAATAAAAGACAAGGCGAATAGCGACATGAAATATGATCATATACTTTCCGTGTAATCAATGATCCATAAAAGTCGCATTAGATCTTTACGGACCGTTTAAAAATAGGTAGGGGGCAGTCGAGACGAGACTGCGCCCCTATTTACGATACGCCGGAGTCGAAATCCGGGTTTGGGTTTTATTAAACGCGGACAGGAATTTGCATGGAGAGTCCGGGAGACCCGGGCACGCGCCCCTTTATCGGTCGCGAAAATAAAGCGGTTTTATTGCAGCCGCCACCGCCCCCGAAAACATTCGGGTCCGTGCCTCCCTAACCTTTTAGCCGGTCGCGCTTCTCTGGGGGAATGGGGGAGGATTTTATGTGCGGGTGCGTAAATACCTTCCCGGTTAAATTGGGGGGCAATTCCGGCTCGACGAAGACGCCGATGCCTGGGGGCTTCCAAATTGACACACCGTAAAAATCGGACGAATTTATCGCCATCCGATTGTAGAGATACAACGGCAACGACGGCACTCTTTGATCGAAATAAAATGTTATGTCAAGATGTATCTTTATATCTTTACTTTACTACCTCCATTCTTTGCCTCATACTGTTTTTTTTTTTAAGTTAAGCTATATAAAAAAACAATTGCTTTCAATTGCAAACTCTCTAGTATTAGATATACTTTTCAGCAGACTTGTATAAAAATGTGGAAAACCTTATAACTAGGTTTTAATATAAACAGATCCATTTGAAGAGAATTGAGTTAATTTTTCAACTAAAATGTTATTTGCATTTTTTTATTAACCAAAACGAATCACGATGTCACAATTTTCACAATTTTTGGTTAAATAAATTTAAGGATTTTTGTGAAATTTTTTGCGTTAGCACAAAAACCAGAAAAGTAAAACATTAATATTTGCTTATAAATGTAGCTTTGTTAAGAATTCTAGAATTCACAATACAAGCAAATTAGTTTTGTTTTACACACAGGGTGGAAACTTTAACTGGAACAAATTCGGTTTTTATAAAATGAGAAGTTCCAGAAAAAATCCTCGGACACGTCGATTTTTGTTTTTTATTCCACACTTTTTAGCGTACGATGTCACTAGTCTTTCACGTATGACGTCATGGACATTTTTTTTAATGGAAACGACTTTTTCTTAATTTGGCTAAATTTGTAGCCCTTTTTATTCTCTTTACGACTGTGTAAAATTTTTTTTTGTTTTTTTTTCAGAAATTAATTTTTTTTTCTTTAACTTATTTAATGTATAAAATGTTCAAATTCCACCAGAAATGTTTCAAAATGTTTCTCGCCGATTGGCGAGGAACGGTGCTCATTTTGAACATTTGATAATTAAATAAGTTTATTAAAAAAAAATATTATTTCAATTTCTTAAATAAAAAAAAAACAAAATATTTTTATATAGTCATAAAGTGCATAAAAAGGGCTACAAATTTGGTCAAATAAAAAAATGGTGTCCATTGAATAAAAAAAAATTAATACGGCATACGTGAAAGACTAGTGACGTCATACGTGAAAGACTAGTGACGTCATACGTGAAAGACTAGTGACGTCATACGTGAAAGACTAGTGACGTCATACGTGAAAGACTAGTGACGTCATACGTGAAAGACTAGTGACGTCATACGTGAAAGACTAGTGACGTCATACTATTTTTAAAGACGCTAAAAAGTGCGCATTAAAAAACAAAAATCGACGTATCCGAGGTTTTTCTTTCTGGAACTTCTCGTTTCATAAATACCGAATTTGTTCCAGTTAAAGTTTCCACCCTGTATACAACTTAGCGCTTATGTAGTGTAGAATTACGTTAATTCCATTCGAACCGAGTAATTGTGGAAAAATACAATAATTTCAGTGATTTGAAGGATTTTTTGTGTTTAATGATAATTTTAGCGAAAACTGGGTTAATAAGGATTTTTCTGGGATATTGAAATCCAAACATTTTTCAACAATTTAAAAAAAGTTGGAAGTCTGCAGTTGTTTCTGATTTTTTTAAACCTATTTTTACTTTCTCCGTTACGAAGTACGAGAAAGTATTGTGATCGTGATTTTTTTTTTCAAATTTTTTTTTTACGGAAATATCTGTTTTGGGGTCCCTAGATGCCATTTCAACAATTTCTGGAAAAAAAAATTCGTGTCTGTGTGTGTGTGTGTGTGTGTGTGTGTGTGTGTGTCTGTGTGTTTGTCTGTGTGTGTGTGTGTGTGTGTGTGTGTGTGTGTGTGTGTGTCTGTGTGTCTGTGTGTGTGTCTGTATGTGTGTCTGTGTGTGTGTCTGTGTGTGTGTGTCTGTGTGTCTGTGTGTGTGTCTGTGTGTGTGTCTGTGTGTGAGTGTGTGTGTGTGTGTGTGTCTGTGTGTGTGTCTGTGTGTGAGTGTGTGTGTGTGTCTGTGTGTGTGTCTGTGTGTCTGTGTGTGTGTCTGTGTGTGTCTGTGTGTGTGTCTGTGTGTGAGTGTGTGTGTGTGTCTATGCGTGTGTGTCTGTGCGCACTGTATCTCAAAAACTAATAGACCAATTGATATGAAACTTTAAACATACGTCTTATCTGATAATCCGAAGAACTGGAAAAGCTTTTGGTAAAATTTCGTACACCGGAAGTGGGTGTTTACCATAACTGTTTTTTTGTTTTTTGCCAATATTTTCCGAAATATGAAAAATATCCCAAAAACATTTAAACAAATATTGAAGACAATAAAAAAATAAGATTATTTTGTTTAAAAACATTTTTCATAAAATCATTGTTATTCCAGAAAAAAAATTATTTATTTTTTTTCATTTTTAGTTTATAATTATGAAACAATAATAGTTAATAATAATTGTAGAGAATGTCAAAGTGAACAACTTATAAAGAATATTTTTTTTTCGAAATCCCTTTAGTTTTTGAGTAAACTGAGTTTTTGAATTTAAAGTATAGTTTTTCCATCTTTTATAATTTTGACGTTTTAAACGTCAGCTTCATGCGAGTCTACAAAACGCTCGATGTACATTTAAAATATGATTTAAATAGAAAATAAACCATGAAAGTGTAAATATAAGTAATGATACCATCGGAGAAAGTAACATGATGGCCACATCACCATTTTTTTCGATTTTTGGCAGTTGAAAATCGATATTTTTAGGTTTGATGATGATTATTAGAAAATCTAGGTAATTAACTTGTTAGAATTTTCCCGGTATATAAAACCCAATATTTTTTGAGTAGTTTTAAAAAAGGTTAGAAGTCAGCACTTGTTTCAGAGTTTTGAAAAACAAATCTTTTTCGAATTTTGGCTTCTGAAAATGGATATTCTTAGATTTAATGATGATTATTGGGAAAACTAGGTTATTTGGCCTACTTGGATTTTTTTTTAATATTAAAACTCAATCATTAATTAATGATTTTGTAATAGATTGAATTGAATTTTGAAAAATCAACGTTTTTTCAACTTTTGCGTTTGGAAAATGGATTTTCTTACGTTTGATGATAATTATTGAAAAATATAATTTGTTAAAAAATTTCTGGCATGTAAAAATTAAATCATTTTTGAACAATTTACAAAAAAAGTTAAAAGTCTGCACTTGTTTCGGATTAAAAAAAAACAATTTTTTTTTATTTTGTCTGCTAAAAATAGATATTCTTGTATTTGATGATGATTATTGCGAAAACTAGGTAATGTGCTTACTGGGATTTTTTTGGAATATCGAAGCTCAATCTTTAATGAATCATTTCGTAAAAATTTGAAGTAAGCATTTTGAAAAATCAACGTTTTTTCAACTTTTGCGTTTGGAAAATGGATTTTCTTACGTTTGATGATAATTATTGGAAAAATATAATTTGTTAAAAAATTTCTGGCATGTAAAAACTAAATCATTTTTGAACAATTTTAAAAAAAGTTAAAAGTTTGCACTTGTTTCGGATTTTTATTTTGTCTGCCAAAAATAGATATTCTTGTATTTGATGATGATTATTGCGAAAACTAGGTAATGCGCTTACTAGGATTTTTTTGGAATATCGAAGCTCTATCTTTTATGAATCATTTCGTACAAGTTTGAAGACCGCAGTTATTTAGAATTTTGGAAAGTCCATATTTTTCAACTTTTACGTTTCGAAAATGGATTTTCTTGTGTTTGATGATAATTAATGGAAAACGTAGGTAATTAACGTGTTAAAAATTTTCCGGCATATAAGAACCCAATCGTTTTTGAACAATTTAAAAAATGTTAGAAGTCTGCATTTGTTTCGGATTAAAAAAAAACATTTTATTTTTAATTTTGGCTGCCCAAGATAGATATTCTTAGATTTGAGGATGATTATTTCGAAAACTAGGTAATTGGCTTACTTAGATTTTTTGGGAATATCAAAGCCCAATATTTTATTAATCATTTCGTAAAAGTTTGAAGTCCGCATTTTGAAAAATCAACGTTTTTTCAACTTTTGCGTTTGGAAAATGGATTTTCTTGTGTTTGATGACAATTATTGGAAAAACTGGGAAATTAATTTGTTAAAAATTTTCTGGCATTTAAAAACTCAATAATTTTTGAACAACTTAAAAAAAGGTTAGAAGTCGAATTTTTTGAAATCATTTTTTTTTTGGCTGCTGAAAATGGATGATTATTTTTAAAACTAGGTAATTAACTTGCTTGGAGTTTTTTGTAGTATCAAAGTAGTAATATCTGAATCATTTTGTAAAAGTTATTAGAAAAGTGACAAAATTTCCCTAAAAAATTTTGAGCAAAAAAAAACAAGAAAACAAGGTCTTCACCTCTTAATTCAAATTTTAAAAGAGTCCACTCATAATTCAAGTCGGGTCATGAGCAAAAAAAGTCAAACATCAATTATTCTTCTAAATATTTTAACAATTGTTGTTATTTTTTTACTATTTTGTAAGTAACTGTATTTTTTGCAATAAATGAATATAATGCAAATAAAATATATGTTATATAATTAATAAGTAAAATAAATATTAATATTAATAACCAAGAATAAATATCAAGAAGTTGATTATCGTACTTTTTAATTGTTTTTTTTTTAATAATCGCTGCACTGGCCGACCTAAGCATCACGTCACCAACCGCCACGGTTCTGTATACGCAAATTAACTGATTAAAATCAGTTACCCATTCACTTAGATTATTACTAAAGTTATTTTGAAATAGTAAATCGGGTAAACTTTATTATACCAGGAGATAAACGCACTGAGGAAAAACAATGTAATATTTAACCTGTCCCTTTCCCTCGCAGACAGAAGTATTCGGGGTTTAATTGCATCCCCGCGCGATTGCCCTCCCACCCGCCGACCCATTAACCGCATTTTTCACGGCCTTGCGACCATCGATCGGCCACGGGGGCCGGCGCCACCCTCGCCCTCGGCCCATGATCCATCATCATCCAGCACTCCTTTTTTTCTTTACAAATGTGACACCGGCGCCCGTTATACTACTCCCTTCAACAGAAGTTCACAAAGATACCATCGGGCCGGACCCCCCGAGCTTTTTAAAGTGTCACCAGTTATTTATGTCTTCCCTACTGTCTTGTAACTAGAACACTTGTTTTGTGTTCTCTTAATAAAAGTTAAATAGGGGTAATGTAAGAATTCCGAGAATATATAATGGCCGTAAATAACGATTAAGCTAAACAAAGACTCGTAGCTTAACGGTAAGGTGTGAGCCACAGAATTTTGTTTCAGAGTTGGCCATGACTGAGAGACAGAGAAACATATCAGTCATGTCTGAGATTAATTTATTTTTTAAATCTAATTCTAGTCTCATGACGTAATAATATACTCATCTTTTAAAAATCCGCAGAAAAATAACTATTTTCTACAGATGGCGTCACTTTACGCCAACGAAAATATCTCGCGTAAGGGTCCAGCTCATACGTAATTGCGTCCTTATTTTTCGGGTAAAACTAATTTGGCTTAATGGATTTTATTAGTAAAGAATCAATCTGTGTCTCTATAGTAAAACATTTTAGATGTTCAGCGATTATTTAAATTTTATTTAATGTTGAAAATACCAATTTTTAAACATTAAATTACACATTATTAGAATTCCTTATAAAAAATGTAATTCTTCAGAAACCAACATTCATCCTTTATGTAACTTTGTGTAAAATATTATTCCATAATTTGTATCCATCACGGTACAATCAGTTGCGAGCCGACTGCCAAAAACGCTTAATTTTTCGTTAAAGCTGCTACGGTTGCCCTCTGTTTCTGTCTTTATTGTACATAATTTAAAATTACATTTTATTCCATATCTAAGCGACTCTTTATTCTAAGTAATTTATAATTAAATTTTATTCTATACCTAAACGAAGAAGTAAAATTCCGCCAACGAAAAATAATCATCAAGTATGAACCTTGTCACGTTTTAAGCGAGTATACAACCTGTCACCAAATAATGAGTTAAATATTTTTTTTTCCCTTTCAGCGCAAAAAAAACTGCTTGTTAAGAAACGTGCGGATTTAAGATCCATTAATCTCCACCGTTGGAAGCAAGAAAAATGAAATAAGGTCATTAAGTGCGGTTGTAAATTCGAGGGTGGCGTATTGTCCCGCGCGTTTTCCTCCCTCCCCACTCGACCAGATTATCGTTAATTTCGTTATCGCCCCAAATTCTGCTCCCCTAAAAGGGTGGTGCGTCTTGCAAGCGCGATTATTTACGAGACAATTTTCCTTATTTAAATTTACTCGGCACTCGCTTTGAACGTCCGATTGTTATCCGTTATCCTATTGTGCAGGGATGGAAAAGTGTTTTTTGATTTAATTATAAATTGTACCTACATTCGCTTCTGCAAAGACACCATGAAAATCGCTCAACAATAGTGCTTTGATTTGCACAAATTACCATTATAATGTAATTTTGAATGGTATATATATTCGTAAAATTAAAACATGGATCATGCAAATCAAGAACGTTTATTTTACATGAAATATTGAAAATATTTATTTCGCGAGGGGCCGCGGTGGCTTAGTGAGTAGAACACCTGCTTACGGGCCTCGTGGTCGTGGGTTCGAATCCCATCATGCATGACTGACACCCTTGGAAATTTTGTTAAAAAATGCAACTTTCTTAAAAATCATCGTAGGCTATTGAATTTAACTTTATTTTCATCAGAAAGACGAGAGAAATTGATTGCTGTTAAAAAATGTCAGCTAACTTCAATAGCAAAAAAATTAGTCAGTCACAGTGAACATTTTAGAAAATTTACGAAAATAATTGATTTTTCAGACTTTGATCGGCCGTAGCGGCCAAACGAAAACTCCAAATTGAACGCGGTTTGCAAATCTGAGCTCCTCGTACGTCAATTAGTCGGATTAGAGATTTTGAATTTTTGATGAAATCGTGAAAAAAGACATAACTAACCCCCTTGGAAATTTTGTTAAAAAATGCAACTTTCTTAAAAATCATCGTAGACTATTGAATTTAACTTTATTTTCATCAGAAAGACGAGAGAAATTGATTGCCGTTAAAAAATTTGAGCTAACTTCAATAGCAAAAAAAATAGTCAGTCACCATGAGGATTTTGGAAAATTTAAGAAAATAATTGATTTTTCAGACTTTGATCGGCCGTAGCGGCCAAACGAAAACTCCAAATTGAACGCGGTTTGCAAATCTGGGCTCCTCGTACGTCAATTAGTCGGATTAGAGATTTTGAATTTTTGATGAAAATACGAAAAAAGACATGACTAACCCCCTTGCAAATTTTGTTAAGAAAAGCAACTTTCTTAAAAATCATCGTAGACTATTGAATTTAACTTTATTTTCATCAGAAAGACGAGAGAAATTGATTGCCGTTAAAAAATTTGAGCTAACTTCAATAGCAAAAAAAATAGTCAGTCATAGTGAAGATTTTGGAAAATTTACGAAAATAATTGATTTTTCAGACTTTGATCGGCCGTAGCGGCCAAACGAAAACTCCAAATTGAACGCGGTTTGCAAATCTGGGCTCCTCGTACGTCAATTAGTCGGATTAGAGATTTTGAATTTTTGATGAAATCGTGAAAAAAGACGTGACTAACCCCCTTGGAAATTTTGTTAAAAAATGCAACTTTCTTAAAAATCTTCGTAGACTATTGAATTTAACTTTATTTTCATCAGAAAGACGAGAGAAATTGATTGCCGTTAAAAAATTTGAGCTAACTTCAATAGCAAAAAAAATAGTCAGTCACCATGAGGATTTTGGAAAATTTAAGAAAATAATTGATTTTTCAGACTTTGATCGGCCGTAGCGGCCAAACGAAAACTCCAAATTGAACGCGGTTTGCAAATCTGGGCTCCTCGTACGTCAATTAGTCGGATTAGAGATTTTGAATTTTTGATGAAATCGTGAAAAAAGACGTGACTAACCCCCTTGGAAATTTTGTTAAAAAATGCAACTTTCTTAAAAATCATCGTAGACTATTGAATTTAACTTTATTTTCATCAGAAAGACGAGAGAAATTGATTGCCGTTAAAAAATTTCAGCTAACTTCAATAGCAAAAAAATTAGTCAGTCACCATGAGGATTTTGGAAAATTTAAGAAAATGCAAATCTGGGCTCCTCGTACGTCAATTAGTCGGATTAGAGATTTTTAATTTTTGATGAAATCGTGAAAAAAGACGTGACTAACCCCCTTGGAAATTTTGTTAAAAAATGCAACTTTCTTAAAAATCTTCGTAGACTATTGAATTTAACTTTATTTTCATCAGAAAGACGAGAGAAATTGATTGCCGTTAAAAAATTTGAGCTAACTTCAATAGCAAAAAAAATAGTCAGTCACCATGAGGATTTTGGAAAATTTAAGAAAATAATTGATTTTTCAGACTTTGATCGGCCGTAGCGGCCAAACGAAAACTCCAAATTGAACGCAGTTTGCAAATCTGGGCTCCTCGTACGTCAATTAGTCGGATTAGAGATTTTGAATTTTTGATGAAAATACGAAAAAAGACATGACTAACCCCCTTGCAAATTTTGTTAAGAAAAGCAACTTTCTTAAAAATCTTCGTAGACTATTGAATTTAACTTTATTTTCATCAGAAAGACGAGAGAAATTGATTGCCGTTAAAAAATTTGAGCTAACTTCAATAGCAAAAAAAATAGTCAGTCACCATGAGGATTTTGGAAAATTTAAGAAAATAATTGATTTTTCAGACTTTGATCGGCCGTAGCGGCCAAACGAAAACTCCAAATTGAACGCGGTTTGCAAATCTGGGCTCCTCGTACGTCAATTAGTCGGATTAGAGATTTTGAATTTTTGATGAAATCGTTAAAAAATTTGAGCTAACTTCAATAGCAAAAAAATTAGTCAGTCACAGTGAACATTTTACAAAATTTACGAAAATTATTGATTTTTCAGACTTTGATCGGCCGTAGCGGCCAAACGAAAACTCCAAATTGAACGCGGTTTGCAAATCTGAGCTCCTCGTACGTCAATTAGTCGGATTAGAGATTTTGAATTTTTGATGAAATCGTGAAAAAAGACATGACTAACCCCCTTGGAAATTTTGTTAAAAAATGCAACTTTCTTAAAAATCATCGTAGGCTATTGAATTTAACTTTATTTTCATCAGAAAGACGAGAGAAATTGATTGCTGTTAAAAAATGTCAGCTAACTTCAATAGCAAAAAAATTAGTCAGTCACAGTGAACATTTTAGAAAATTTACGAAAATAATTGATTTTTCAGACTTTGATCGGCCGTAGCGGCCAAACGAAAACTCCAAATTGAACGCGGTTTGCAAATCTGAGCTCCTCGTACGTCAATTAGTCGGATTAGAGATTTTGAATTTTTGATGAAATCGTGAAAAAAGACATAACTAACCCCCTTGGAAATTTTGTTAAAAAATGCAACTTTCTTAAAAATCATCGTAGACTATTGAATTTAACTTTATTTTCATCAGAAAGACGAGAGAAATTGATTGCCGTTAAAAAATTTGAGCTAACTTCAATAGCAAAAAAAATAGTCAGTCACCATGAGGATTTTGGAAAATTTAAGAAAATAATTGATTTTTCAGACTTTGATCGGCCGTAGCGGCCAAACGAAAACTCCAAATTGAACGCGGTTTGCAAATCTGGGCTCCTCGTACGTCAATTAGTCGGATTAGAGATTTTGAATTTTTGATGAAAATACGAAAAAAGACATGACTAACCCCCTTGCAAATTTTGTTAAGAAAAGCAACTTTCTTAAAAATCATCGTAGACTATTGAATTTAACTTTATTTTCATCAGAAATACGAGAGAAATTGATTGCCGTTAAAAAATTTGAGCTAACTTCAATAGCAAAAAAAATAGTCAGTCATAGTGAAGATTTTGGAAAATTTACGAAAATAATTGATTTTTCAGACTTTGATCGGCCGTAGCGGCCAAACGAAAACTCCAAATTGAACGCGGTTTGCAAATCTGGGCTCCTCGTACGTCAATTAGTCGGATTAGAGATTTTGAATTTTTGATGAAATCGTGAAAAAAGACGTGACTAACCCCCTTGGAAATTTTGTTAAAAAATGCAACTTTCTTAAAAATCTTCGTAGACTATTGAATTTATCTTTATTTTCATCAGAAAGACGAGAGAAATTGATTGCCGTTAAAAAATTTGAGCTAACTTCAATAGCAAAAAAAATAGTCAGTCACCATGAGGATTTTGGAAAATTTAAGAAAATAATTGATTTTTCAGACTTTGATCGGCCGTAGCGGCCAAACGAAAACTCCAAATTGAACGCGGTTTGCAAATCTGGGCTCCTCGTACGTCAATTAGTCGGATTAGAGATTTTGAATTTTTGATGAAATCGTGAAAAAAGACGTGACTAACCCCCTTGGAAATTTTGTTAAAAAATGCAACTTTCTTAAAAATCATCGTAGACTATTGAATTTAACTTTATTTTCATCAGAAAGACGAGAGAAATTGATTGCCGTTAAAAAATTTCAGCTAACTTCAATAGCAAAAAAATTAGTCAGTCACCATGAGGATTTTGGAAAATTTAAGAAAATGCAAATCTGGGCTCCTCGTACGTCAATTAGTCGGATTAGAGATTTTGAATTTTTGATGAAATCGTGAAAAAAGACGTGACTAACCCCCTTGGAAATTTTGTTAAAAAATGCAACTTTCTTAAAAATCTTCGTAGACTATTGAATTTAACTTTATTTTCATCAGAAAGACGAGAGAAATTGATTGCCGTTAAAAAATTTGAGCTAACTTCAATAGCAAAAAAAATAGTCAGTCACCATGAGGATTTTGGAAAATTTAAGAAAATAATTGATTTTTCAGACTTTGATCGGCCGTAGCGGCCAAACGAAAACTCCAAATTGAACGCAGTTTGCAAATCTGGGCTCCTCGTACGTCAATTAGTCGGATTAGAGATTTTGAATTTTTGATGAAAATACGAAAAAAGACATGACTAACCCCCTTGCAAATTTTGTTAAGAAAAGCAACTTTCTTAAAAATCTTCGTAGACTATTGAATTTAACTTTATTTTCATCAGAAAGACGAGAGAAATTGATTGCCGTTAAAAAATTTGAGCTAACTTCAATAGCAAAAAAAATAGTCAGTCACCATGAGGATTTTGGAAAATTTAAGAAAATAATTGATTTTTCAGACTTTGATCGGCCGTAGCGGCCAAACGAAAACTCCAAATTGAACGCGGTTTGCAAATCTGAGCTCCTCGTACGTCAATTAGTCGGATTAGAGATTTTGAATTTTTGATGAAATCGTGAAAAAAGACATGACTAACCCCCTTGGAAATTTTGTTAAAAAATGCAACTTTCTTAAAAATCATCGTAGACTATTGAATTTAACTTTATTTTCATCAGAAAGACGAGAGAAATTGATTGCCGCTAAAAAATTTGAGCTAACTTCAATAGCAAAAAAATTAGTCAGTCACAGTGAACATTTAAGAAAATTTAAGAAAATAATTGATTTTTCAGACTTTGATCGGCCGTAGCGGCCAAACGAAAACTCCAAATTGAACGCGGTTTGCAAATCTGGGCTCATCGTACGTCAATTAGTCGGATTAGAGATTTTGAATTTTTGATGAAATCGTGAAAAAAGACATGACTAACCCCCTTGGAAATTTTGTTAAAAAATGCAACTTTCTTAAAAATCATCGTAGACTATTGAATTTAACTTTATTTTCATCAGAAAGACGAGAGAAATTGATTGCCGTTAAAAAATTTGAGCTAACTTCAATAGCAAAAAAAATAGTCAGTCATAGTGAACATTTTACAAAATTTACGAAAATAATTGATTTTTCAGACTTTGATCGGCCGTAGCGGCCAAACGAAAACTCCAAATTGAACGCGGTTTGCAAATCTGGGCTCCTCGTACGTCAATTAGTCGGATTAGAGATTTTGAATTTTTGATGAAATCGTGAAAAAAGACATGACTAACCCCCTTGAATTTTGTTAAAAAATGCAACTTTCTTAAAAATCATCGTAGACTATTGAATTTAACTTTATTTTCATCAGAAAGACGAGAGAAATTGATTGCCGTTAAAAAATTCTAGCTAACTTCAATAGCAAAAAAAATAGTCAGTCATAGTGAACATTTTACAAAATTTACGAAAATAATTGATTTTTCAGACTTTGATCGGCCGTAGCGGCCAAACGAAAACTCCAAATTGAACGCGGTTTGCAAATCTGGGCTCCTCGTACGTCAATTAGTCGGATTAGAGATTTTGAATTTTTGATGAAATCGTGAAAAAAGACATGACTAACCCCCTTGAAAATTTTGTTAAAAAATGCAACTTTCTTAAAAATCATCGTAGACTATTGAATTTAACTTTATTTTCATCAGAAAGACGAGAGAAATTGATTGCCGTTAAAAAATTTCAGCTAACTTCAATAGCAAAAAAATTAGTCAGTCACCATGAGGATTTTGGAAAATTTAAGAAAATAATTGATTTTTCAGACTTTGATCGGCCGTAGCGGCCAAACGAAAACTCCAAATTGAACGCGGTTTGCAAATCTGAGCTCCTCGTACGTCAATTAGTCGGATTAGAGATTTTGATTTTTTGATGAAAATACGAAAAAAGACATGACTAACCCCCTTGGAAATTTTGTTAAAAAAGGCAACTTTCTTAAAAATCATCGTAGACTATTGAATTTAACTTTATTTTCATCAGAAAGACGAGAGAAATTGATTGCTGTTAAAAAATTTCAGCTAACTTCAATAGCAAAAAAATTAGTCAGTCACCATGAGGATTTTGGAAAATTTAAGAAAATAATTGATTTTTCAGACTTTGATCGGCCGTAGCGGCCAAACGAAAACTCCAAATTGAACGCGGTTTGCAAATCTGGGCTCCTCGTACGTCAATTAGTCGGATTAGAGATTTTGAATTTTTGATGAAATCGTGAAAAAAGACATGACTAACCCCCTTGGAAATTTTGTTAAAAAAGGCAACTTTCTTAAAAATCATCGTAGACTATTGAATTTAACTTTATTTTCATCAGAAAGACGAGAGAAATTGATTGCCGTTAAAAAATTTGAGCTAACTTCAATAGCAAAAAAAATAGTCAGTCACAGTGAACATTTTACAAAATTTACGAAAATAATTGATTTTTCAGACTTTGATCGGCCGTAGCGGCCAAACGAAAACTCCAAATTGAACGCGGTTTGCAAATCTGAGCTCCTCGTACGTCAATTAGTCGGATTAGAGATTTTTAATTTTTGATGAAAATACGAAAAAAGACATGACTAACCCCCTTGCAAATTTTGTTAAAAAAGGCAACTTTCTTAAAAATCATCGTAGACTATTGAATTTAACTTTATTTTCATCAGAAAGACGAGAGAAATTGATTGCCGTTAAAAAATTTCAGCTAACTTCAATAGCAAAAAAATTAGTCAGTCACCATGAGGATTTTGGAAAATTTAAGAAAATAATTGATTTTTCAGACTTTGATCGGCCGTAGCGGCCAAACGAAAACTCCAAATTGAACGCGGTTTGCAAATCTGGGCTCCTCGTACGTCAATTAGTCGGATTAGAGATTTTGAATTTTTGATGAAATCGTGAAAAAAGACATGACTAACCCCCTTGGAAATTTTGTTAAAAAATGCAACTTTCTTAAAAATCATCGTAGACTATTGAATTTAACTTTATTTTCATCAGAAAGACGAGAGAAATTGATTGCCGTTAAAAAATTTCAGCTAACTTCAATAGCAAAAAAATTAGTCAGTCACCATGAGGATTTTGGAAAATTTAAGAAAATAATTGATTTTTCAGACTTTGATCGGCCGTAGCGGCCAAACGAAAACTCCAAATTGAACGCGGTTTGCAAATCTGGGCTCCTCGTACGTCAATTAGTCGGATTAGAGATTTTGAATTTTTGATGAAATCGTGAAAAAAGACATGACTAACCCCCTTCGAAATTTTGTTAAAAAAGGCAACTTTCTTAAAAATCATCGTAGACTATTGAATTTAACTTTATTTTCATCAGAAAGACGAGAGAAATTGATTGCCGTTAAAAAATTTCAGCTAACTTCAATAGCAAAAAAATTAGTCAGTCACCATGAGGATTTTGGAAAATTTAAGAAAATAATTGATTTTTCAGACTTTGATCGGCCGTAGCGGCCAAACGAAAACTCCAAATTGAACGCGGTTTGCAAATCTGGGCTCCTCGTACGTCAATTAGTCGGATTAGAGATTTTGAATTTTTGATGAAATCGTGAAAAAAGACATGACTAACCCCCTTGGAAATTTTGTTAAAAAAGGCAACTTTCTTAAAAATCATCGTAGACTATTGAATTTAACTTTATTTTCATCAGAAAGACGAGAGAAATTGATTGCCGTTAAAAAATTTCAGCTAACTTCAATAGCAAAAAAATTAGTCAGTCACCATGAGGATTTTGGAAAATTTAAGAAAATAATTGATTTTTCAGACTTTGATCGGCCGTAGCGGCCAAACGAAAACTCCAAATTGAACGCGGTTTGCAAATCTGAGCTCCTCGTACGTCAATTAGTCGGATTAGAGATTTTTAATTTTTGATGAAAATACGAAAAAAGACATGACTAACCCCCTTGCAAATTTTGTTAAAAAAGGCAACTTTCTTAAAAATCATCGTAGACTATTGAATTTAACTTTATTTTCATCAGAAAGACGAGAGAAATTGATTGCCGTTAAAAAATTTCAGCTAACTTCAATAGCAAAAAAATTAGTCAGTCACCATGAGGATTTTGGAAAATTTAAGAAAATAATTGATTTTTCAGACTTTGATCGGCCGTAGCGGCCAAACGAAAACTCCAAATTGAACGCGGTTTGCAAATCTGGGCTCCTCGTGCGTCAATTAGTCGGATTAGAGATTTTGAATTTTTGATGAAATCGTGAAAAAAGACATGACTAACCCCCTTGGAAATTTTGTTAAAAAATGCAACTTTCTTAATAATCATCGTAGACTATTGAATTTAACTTTATTTTCATCAGAAAGACGAGAGAAATTGATTGCCGTTAAAAAATTTCAGCAACTTCAATAGCAAAAAAATTAGTCAGTCACCATGAGGATTTTGGAAAATTTAAGAAAATAATTGATTTTTCAGACTTTGATCGGCCGTAGCGGCCAAACGAAAACTCCAAATTGAACGCGGTTTGCAAATCTGGGCTCCTCGTACGTCAATTAGTCGGATTAGAGATTTTTAATTTTTGATGAAAATACGAAAAAAGACATGACTAACCCCCTTGCAAATTTTGTTAAAAAAGGCAACTTTCTTAAAAATCATCGTAGACTATTGAATTTAACTTTATTTTCATCAGAAAGACGAGAGAAATTGATTGCCGTTAAAAAATTTCAGCTAACTTCAATAGCAAAAAAATTAGTCAGTCACCATGAGGATTTTGGAAAATTTAAGAAAATAATTGATTTTTCAGACTTTGATCGGCCGTAGCGGCCAAACGAAAACTCCAAATTGAACGCGGTTTGCAAATCTGAGCTCCTCGTACGTCAATTAGTCGGATTAGAGATTTTTAATTTTTGATGAAAATACGAAAAAAGACATGACTAACCCCCTTGCAAATTTTGTTAAAAAAGGCAACTTTCTTAAAAATCATCGTAGACTATTGAATTTAACTTTATTTTCATCAGAAAGACGAGAGAAATTGATTGCCGTTAAAAAATTTCAGCTAACTTCAATAGCAAAAAAATTAGTCAGTCACCATGAGGATTTTGGAAAATTTAAGAAAATAATTGATTTTTCAGACTTTGATCGGCCGTAGCGGCCAAACGAAAACTCCAAATTGAACGCGGTTTGCAAATCTGGGCTCCTCGTGCGTCAATTAGTCGGATTAGAGATTTTGAATTTTTGATGAAATCGTGAAAAAAGACATGACTAACCCCCTTGGAAATTTTGTTAAAAAATGCAACTTTCTTAATAATCATCGTAGACTATTGAATTTAACTTTATTTTCATCAGAAAGACGAGAGAAATTGATTGCCGTTAAAAAATTTCAGCAACTTCAATAGCAAAAAAATTAGTCAGTCACCATGAGGATTTTGGAAAATTTAAGAAAATAATTGATTTTTCAGACTTTGATCGGCCGTAGCGGCCAAACGAAAACTCCAAATTGAACGCGGTTTGCAAATCTGGGCTCCTCGTACGTCAATTAGTCGGATTAGAGATTTTGAATTTTTGATGAAATCGTGAAAAAAGACATGACTAACCCCTTGGAAATTTTGTTAAAAAATGCAACTTTCTTAATAATCATCGTAGACTATTGAATTTAACTTTATTTTCATCAGAAAGACGAGAGAAATTGATTGCCGTTAAAAAATTTCAGCTAACTTCAATAGCAAAAAAATTAGTCAGTCACCATGAGGATTTTGGAAAATTTAAGAAAATAATTGATTTTTCAGACTTTGATCGGCCGTAGCGGCCAAACGAAAACTCCAAATTGAACGCGGTTTGCAAATCTGGGCTCCTCGTACGTCAATTAGTCGGATTAGAGATTTTGAATTTTTGATGAAATCGTGAAAAAAGACATGACTAACCCCCTTGGAAATTTTGTTAAAAAAGGCAACTTTCTTAAAAATCATCGTAGACTATTGAATTTAACTTTATTTTCATCAGAAAGACGAGAGAAATTGATTGCCGTTAAAAAATTTCAGCTAACTTCAATAGCAAAAAAATTAGTCAGTCACCATGAGGATTTTGGAAAATTTAAGAAAATAATTGATTTTTCAGACTTTGATCGGCCGTAGCGGCCAAACGAAAACTCCAAATTGAACGCGGTTTGCAAATCTGGGCTCCTCGTACGTCAATTAGTCGGATTAGAGATTTTGAATTTTTGATGAAATCGTGAAAAAAGACATGACTAACCCCCTTGGAAATTTTGTTAAAAAAGGCAACTTTCTTAAAAATCATCGTAGACTATTGAATTTAACTTTATTTTCATCAGAAAGACGAGAGAAATTGATTGCCGTTAAAAAATTTCAGCTAACTTCAATAGCAAAAAAATTAGTCAGTCACCATGAGGATTTTGGAAAATTTAAGAAAATAATTGATTTTTCAGACTTTGATCGGCCGTAGCGGCCAAACGAAAACTCCAAATTGAACGCGGTTTGCAAATCTGAGCTCCTCGTACGTCAATTAGTCGGATTAGAGATTTTTAATTTTTGATGAAAATACGAAAAAAGACATGACTAACCCCCTTGCAAATTTTGTTAAAAAAGGCAACTTTCTTAAAAATCATCGTAGACTATTGAATTTAACTTTATTTTCATCAGAAAGACGAGAGAAATTGATTGCCGTTAAAAAATTTCAGCTAACTTCAATAGCAAAAAAATTAGTCAGTCACCATGAGGATTTTGGAAAATTTAAGAAAATAATTGATTTTTCAGACTTTGATCGGCCGTAGCGGCCAAACGAAAACTCCAAATTGAACGCGGTTTGCAAATCTGGGCTCCTCGTACGTCAATTAGTCGGATTAGAGATTTTGAATTTTTGATGAAATCGTGAAAAAAGACATGACTAACCCCCTTGGAAATTTTGTTAAAAAATGCAACTTTCTTAATAATCATCGTAGACTATTGAATTTAACTTTATTTTCATCAGAAAGACGAGAGAAATTGATTGCCGTTAAAAAATTTCAGCAACTTCAATAGCAAAAAAATTAGTCAGTCACCATGAGGATTTTGGAAAATTTAAGAAAATAATTGATTTTTCAGACTTTGATCGGCCGTAGCGGCCAAACGAAAACTCCAAATTGAACGCGGTTTGCAAATCTGGGCTCCTCGTACGTCAATTAGTCGGATTAGAGATTTTTAATTTTTGATGAAATCGTGAAAAAAGACATGACTAACCCCCTTGGAAATATTGTTAAAAAAGGCAACTTTCTTAAAAATCATCGTAGACTATTGAATTTAACTTTATTTTCATCAGAAAGACGAGAGAAATTGATTGCCGTTAAAAAATTTCAGCTAACTTCAATAGCAAAAAAATTAGTCAGTCACCATGAGGATTTTGGAAAATTTAAGAAAATAATTGATTTTTCAGACTTTGATCGGCCGTAGCGGCCAAACGAAAACTCCAAATTGAACGCGGTTTGCAAATCTGGGCTCCTCGTACGTCAATTAGTCGGATTAGAGATTTTTAATTTTTGATGAAATCGTGAAAAAAGACATGACTAACCCCCTTGGAAATATTGTTAAAAAAGGCAACTTTCTTAAAAATCATCGTAGACTATTGAATTTAACTTTATTTTCATCAGAAAGACGAGAGAAATTGATTGCCGTTAAAAAATTTCAGCAACTTCAATAGCAAAAAAATTAGTCAGTCACCATGAGGATTTTGGAAAATTTAAGAAAATAATTGATTTTTCAGACTTTGATCGGCCGTAGCGGCCAAACGAAAACTCCAAATTGAACGCGGTTTGCAAATCTGGGCTCCTCGTACGTCAATTAGTCGGATTAGAGATTTTTAATTTTTGATGAAATCGTGAAAAAAGACATGACTAACCCCCTTGGAAATATTGTTAAAAAAGGCAACTTTCTTAAAAATCATCGTAGACTATTGAATTTAACTTTATTTTCATCAGAAAGACGAGAGAAATTGATTGCCGTTAAAAAATTTCAGCTAACTTCAATAGCAAAAAAATTAGTCAGTCACCATGAGGATTTTGGAAAATTTAAGAAAATAATTGATTTTTCAGACTTTGATCGGCCGTAGCGGCCAAACGAAAACTCCAAATTGAACGCGGTTTGCAAATCTGAGCTCCTCGTACGTCAATTAGTCGGATTAGAGATTTTTAATTTTTGATGAAAATACGAAAAAAGACATGACTAACCCCCTTGCAAATTTTGTTAAAAAAGGCAACTTTCTTAAAAATCATCGTAGACTATTGAATTTAACTTTATTTTCATCAGAAAGACGAGAGAAATTGATTGCCGTTAAAAAATTTCAGCTAACTTCAATAGCAAAAAAATTAGTCAGTCACCATGAGGATTTTGGAAAATTTAAGAAAATAATTGATTTTTCAGACTTTGATCGGCCGTAGCGGCCAAACGAAAACTCCAAATTGAACGCGGTTTGCAAATCTGAGCTCCTCGTACGTCAATTAGTCGGATTAGAGATTTTGAATTTTTGATGAAATCGTGAAAAAAGACATGACTAACCCCCTTGGAAATTTTGTTAAAAAATGCAACTTTCTTAATAATCATCGTAGACTATTGAATTTAACTTTATTTTCATCAGAAAGACGAGAGAAATTGATTGCCGTTAAAAAATTTCAGCAACTTCAATAGCAAAAAAATTAGTCAGTCACCATGAGGATTTTGGAAAATTTAAGAAAATAATTGATTTTTCAGACTTTGATCGGCCGTAGCGGCCAAACGAAAACTCCAAATTGAACGCGGTTTGCAAATCTGGGCTCCTCGTACGTCAATTAGTCGGATTAGAGATTTTGAATTTTTGATGAAATCGTGAAAAAAGACATGACTAACCCCCTTGGAAATTTTGTTAAAAAAGGCAACTTTCTTAAAAATCATCGTAGACTATTGAATTTAACTTTATTTTCATCAGAAAGACGAGAGAAATTGATTGCCGTTAAAAAATTTCAGCTAACTTCAATAGCAAAAAAAATAGTCAGTCACCATGAGGATTTTGGAAAATTTAAGAAAATAATTGATTTTTCAGACTTTGATCGGCCGTAGCGGCCAAACGAAAACTCCAAATTGAACGCGGTTTGCAAATCTGGGCTCCTCGTACGTCAATTAGTCGGATTAGAGATTTTGAATTTTTGATGAAATCGTGAAAAAAGACATGACTAACCCCCTTGGAAATTTTGTTAAAAAAGGCAACTTTCTTAAAAATCATCGTAGACTATTGAATTTAACTTTATTTTCATCAGAAAGACGAGAGAAATTGATTGCCGTTAAAAAATTTCAGCTAACTTCAATAGCAAAAAAATTAGTCAGTCACCATGAGGATTTTGGAAAATTTAAGAAAATAATTGATTTTTCAGACTTTGATCGGCCGTAGCGGCCAAACTAACAAGCGGCCAAACGAAAACTCCAAATTGAACGCGGGTTTGCAAATCTGGGCTCCTCGTACGTCAATTAGTCGGATTAGAGATTTTGAATTTTTGATGAAATCGTGAAAAAGACATGACTAACCCCCTTGGAAATTTTGTTAAAAAAGGCAACTTTCTTAAAAATCATCGTAGACTATTGAATTTAACTTTATTTTCATCAGAAAGACGAGAGAAATTGATTGCCGTTTTAAAAAATTTCAGCTAACTTCAATAGCAAAAAAAATTAGTCAGTCACCATGAGGATTTTGGAAAATTTAAGAAAATAATTGATTTTTCAGACTTTGATCGAGCCGTAGCGGCCAACGAAAACTCCAAATTGAACGCGGTTTGCAAATCTGGGCTCCTCGTACGTCAATTAGTCGGATTAGAGATTTTGAATTTTTTGATGAAATCGTGAAAAAAGACATGACTAACCCCCTTGGAAATTTTGTTAAAAAAATGCAACTTTCTTAATAATCATCGTAGACTATTGAATTTAACTTTATTTTCATCAGAAAGACGAGAGAAATTGATTGCCGTTAAAAAATTTCAGCTAACTTCAATAGCAAAAAAAATAGTCAGTCACCATGAGGATTTTGGAAAATTTAAGAAAATAATTGATTTTTCAGACTTTGATCGGCCGTAGCGGCCAAACGAAAACTCCAAATTGAACGCGGTTTGCCAATCTGGGCTCCTCGTACGTCAATTAGTCGGATTAGAGATTTTGAATTTTTGATGAAATCGTGAAAAAAGACATGACTAACCCCCTTGGAAATTTTTGTTAAAAAAGGGCAACTTTCTTAAAAATCATCGTAGACTATTGAATTTAACTTTATTTTCATCAGAAAGACGAGAGAAATTGATTGCCGTTAAAAAATTTCAGCTAACTTCAATAGCAAAAAAAATTAGTCAGTCACCATGAGGATTTTGGAAAATTTAAGAAAATAATTGATTTTTCAGACTTTGATCGGCCGTTAGCGGCCAAACGAAAACTCCAAATTGAACGCGGTTTGCAAATCTGGGCTCCCTCGTACGTCAATTAGTCGGATTAGAGATTTGAATTTTTGATGAAATCGTGAAAAAAGACATCTGGAAATTTTGTTAAAAAAGGCAACTTTCTTAAAAAATCATCGTAGACTATTGAATTTAACTTTATTTTCATCAGAAAGACGAGAGAAATTGATTGCCGTTAAAAAATTTCAGCTAACTTCAATAGCAAAAAAATTAGTCAGTCACCATGAGGATTTTGGAAAATTTAAGAAAATAATTGATTTTTCAGACTTTGATCGGCCGTAGCGGCCAAACGAAAACTCCAAATTGAACGCGGTTTGCAAATCTGAGCTCCTCGTACGTCAATTAGTCGGATTAGAGATTTTGAATTTTTGATGAAATCGTGAAAAAAGACATGACTAACCCCCTTGGAAATGTTGTTAAAAAATGCAACTTTCTTAATAATCATCGTAGACTATTGAATTTTAACTTTATTTTCATCAGAAAGACGAGAGAAATTGATTGCCGTTAAAAAATTTTCAGCTAACTTCAATAGCAAAAAAATTAGTCAGTCCACCATGAGGATTTTGGAAAATTTAAGAAAATAATTGATTTTTCAGACTTTGATCGGCCGTAGCGGCCAAACGAAAACTCCAAATTGAACGCGGTTTGCAAATCTGGGCTCCTCGTACGTCAATTAGTCGGATTAGAGATTTTGAATTTTTGATGAAATCGTGAAAAAAGGACATGACTAACCCCCTTGGAAATTTTGTTAAAAAAGGCAACTTTCTTAAAAATCATCGTAGACTATTGAATTTAACTTTATTTTCATCAGAAAGACGAGAGAAATTGATTGCCGTTAAAAAATTTCAGCTAACCTTCAATAGCAAAAAAATTAGTCAGTCCACCATGAGGATTTTGGAAAATTTAAGAAAATAATTGATTTTTTCAGACTTTTGATCGGCCAGTAGCGGCCAAACGAAAACTCCAAATTGAACGCGGTTTGCAAATCTGGGCTCCTCGTACGTCAATTAGTCGGATTAGAGATTTTGAATTTTTGATGAAATCGTGAAAAAAGACATGACTAACCCCCTTGGAAATTTTGTTAAAAAATGCAACTTTCTTAATAATCATCGTAGACTATTGAATTTAACTTTATTTTCATCAGAAGACGAGAGAAATTGATTGCCGTTAAAAAATTTCAGCTAACTTCAATAGCAAAAAAAATTAGTCAGTCACCATGAGGATTTTGGAAAATTTAAGAAAAATAATTGATTTTTCAGACTTTGATCGGCCGTAGGCTGGCCAAACGAAAACTCCAAATTGAACGCGGTTTGCCAATCTGGGCTCCTCGTACGTCAATTAGTCGGATTAGAGATTTTGAATTTTTGATGAAATCGTGAAAAAAGACATGACTAACCCCCTTGGAAATTTTGTTAAAAAAGGCAACTTTCTTAAAAATCATCGTAGACTATTGAATTTAACTTTATTTTCATCAGAAAGACGAGAGAAATTGATTGCCGTTAAAAAATTTCAGCTAACTTCAATAGCAAAAAAATTAGTCAGTCACCATGAGGATTTTGGAAAATTTAAGAAATAATTGATTTTTCAGACTTTGATCGGCCGTAGCGGCCAAACGAAAACTCCAAATTGAACGCGGTTTGCAAAATCTGG